>MU399557.1:679229-882559 GCA_022578875.1 Hypoxylon crocopeplum
CAAATTTTTAATAGTTTTTTTTTTATTATACTATAACCCCACCCCCCCCCCCCCCCCCTTAAACGACAGAGCATCACCCGCTACCCTATCTCGGTTTACTACCTATCGCATTCTGGAAGTCGGACAGGAATAGGATGGAGTGAGTGGACTAGAGTTGGAATTCATACCTCGCATAATTACCTTTCAACCTTGCACATACCCCTTCCCATCTACTTCCCTACCGGACGTATTCACCTTCTCACCTATTAGGGTAGATTTACGATGTTATTATAGTATCTCTGATTTAGCGTGTGCAATAAAAACTAGGGAGCGGTCGTTTTCAAATCCTATACATACCCTACCTAGGTATATATCCAGTCTTACATAGATATGCGCATAGCTCGTCATAAGAACTTCGAATTAAGTAAGCATTCACAAGCACATAGGCAGCGACACGAATACGGGGGGTCTCTAGAAAGGGCAAGGTCTCGTTAACCCTCTCTAACGGATTTAGGTATTAGGTATCTTGACTTTTGACCGTACAAGCCCCCAGTCCATTTCTTTATCTTGGTAGGTATCTACATCCGCGAACAGGCTCTTTTCTCTCTCTCGTTTTTTTCATTCCTCTTCTCGGGATAGACAAAATCACAGGCGCGGCATCTCCTACTAACCATAAGTTAGAGAGACCCGGCCTAGCCTAGCCTAGCCTAGCACCTTAGAGCAGAGCAGAGCAGAGCAAAGTAGCCATCTAGAAGTCCTGGTCGCCGGACCCGCTCACAATAACATTGTTGACCTTGAGCACCATGCGGCATAGCTGGGTGGCGAGCATGAGCTGCTGTCGCTTGCCGATGAGGGGGTCGATGACGAAAGCCTGCTTCATGTCGTTGCTGCCGCCGTTCATGCAGTCGACGCCGAGCCTGCCGCGGCCGGCGGCGCCAGCCTTGACCTGCTGCGACTTGACCTCGGCCAGGGTGGCGATGGGGTTAAGGCCGCTGTTCTCGGCCAGCGCCATGGGGACCGCGTCCAGCGCCTCGGAGAAGGCGCGCATCGCGTACTGCTCTAGCCCAGGCGTCTTGACGGCCGCGTCCTCCACCGCCAGCGAGCACGCGATCTCGGCCGCGCCGCCGCCGTAGACGACGCGGTTATCGCGCACCAGGTTTCGCACGACGCAGAGCGCATCGTGAAGTGATCGGCGAGCCTCGTCGATGATCTAGCGAGAGGTTAGGTATTATTATTTCAAAAGAGAAGTGGCAGACGTTACCATCTTATTGCTTCCCCTGACGAACACCGTCACAGCTCTCGTGTTAGCACACTCCTCAATAACGAGCATCTTCTCTCGAGTTGTTCCGAACGTCATCTCCCGCACGATACCAGCTCTGCCGAGCTTCTCCGGCTTCAAGTCCTCGAAGCGAGGTACTATTCTACCGTTGGTGGCGATGGCGATGAGCTCGATCTCGGGGCCGCCCACCCATCTTACGGCAGGAAGCTCATTCTGTAGCAGCAGGTGGTTCGCCTCGTCGTCGAAGCCCCACTGGCAGATGGCCAGGTTGGCGCCGGTGTCCTTGATCTGCTGAATCATCTCGATGAACTTCTCGCGCTCGTAGTTCTGCAGCTTCTTGAACTCCTCGACTGATGTAATCTCCAACTTGTGCTTAGTCTTGGGCTTCGGCGGCTCAAAGGCGCACGTGAGGATAGCGATCTTGGCGTCCCTGACTTCTGACGGCATCTGGGGATGCGAGAAGTCCTTGTCGACGATGACACCCTTGACCAAAATAGAGTCTTCCAACGCACCGCCAACCTTTCCATCCACTTTGATTAACTCGAAATCGACGTCTTTCCGTTCGAGATCGGCAACTGATAGAACAGCGTCGACAGCGATGTTGGCGAACTGGTCATGTGCCTTGGAGACGATTTTACTTCCTAAACTCGTCCGGGCGACCTTGACTAAGTTCTCTGTCTGTTCCCGACTGAACTCGATGGTGTCTGATATCCGGTCCAGCTCTGCCACGGCGATATCACAAGCCTGGTCGTAGCCATCTGCTATTCGGATGGGATGAATGCCTTTGTCTATTAGTTCGGCAGCCTGCTCAAGGAGAGCACCAGCCAGAACAACGACGCCTGTTGTACCATCACCAATCTCGTCGTCCTGTGATTTGGATAGCTCGACTAGTAGCTTCGCTATGTGGTTGGAAATCTCCATCTGTTGTAGGATAGTAGCTCCGTCATTGGTGACTGTGATGTCGCCATCTGGTGAGATGAGGATCTTGTCGAGGCCACGAGGACCTAAGGAGGTCTTGACGATATTCGCAACGGTTCGCGCGGCGAGGATGTGTGACTTTACGGCCTCATTACCGTACTGACGCTTCTTCTTGCCTTGACTGGGTTGGAGGCGTTAGATATGACCCCTGGTTCTTATAAGTAGAGGTGACTTACTCTCTAACAATAATAAATGGCCGTCCTTGCTCATCTTTCATAACAGCAGCTAT
The DNA here is from genome assembly GCA_022578875.1 of Hypoxylon crocopeplum. Taxonomy (NCBI): domain Eukaryota; kingdom Fungi; phylum Ascomycota; class Sordariomycetes; order Xylariales; family Hypoxylaceae; genus Hypoxylon; species Hypoxylon crocopeplum. The sequence goes on from MU399557.1 coordinate 681,695, forward strand.
ATATGACACATGTTAGTCTCTTGTAGAATCCCGCGAGGCATGTTCATGTTTGTATCATACCATTATTGAGGTCGAGGTCTATGAGATTGTGTGTTAGTAAAGCGAATGTCAATAATAGGATAGTGGGGTTGTAGTCGCATACTCAACGCCATTTTGCCTGGTTTTATAGCTCAGGAGAGCTTTGACTACTTTAGCGGGTAATATCGTCAGTAGGTGGTTACTGGTTTGAAGTGTAGCAAAAATGTGCCGTGGTATGAAGTTGTTTACTTGGTTAAGTTCTGCCTTGTGCAGTCGGGACCTGCTGTAGCACCAGCTCCAAACTGCCCATCCCCAAATTCTGAAATTCTAAAAGTTCGAGACCCACTATTTCTATAAGTCGGAAAATCCGCAACCCGACCAGCCGACGTGCCACCTGCCCTGCCACAACCCGTTTACCGTTCAAGCCACCCAACTGAAGTACAGCCACCGAAGCTTGACTTATACCCACACATGTCCCGGTACCTGGAGGATATAATTTTATAATAAATACATGGGTAACCTTGCGATTCCGAGATCTGAAATTACATGTACGACAGCAAGAAAACTTCATACCTCGGTATCCTATGTTGCGAAGATTTATCATTTTATTTGATGTCAAGTTTGGAAAACTGCTTTCTGGTGCTCACTAAGCTTGCAAGTCTTATGTCCGATACCCTTACCTTTCTCCGAAGTGATGAGCAAATGGTGCATCTAGAGCTCGATACTCGGCCGTACATGATGCAGGCTGACGCAGGTCAAACGACCAGGAACCAGTCATCATTTGACCAGAACAGAACTACCGCTGCACTGAATATGTAGGCAATGTTTGCGAACCGAGGTACGGGCTGACCGGCGGCCTGGTAAACTTCTCATTGATATTTATGTAGAGTTTAGTGACCAACAAGTTCCATATTATCAGATTATTTCTCTATGAACTTCTAATTCAAGTTACGCCAAGACATGTCATTTTGCGATGCGTGTAACATACCGATATACCTAGCTGCCTAGGGTGCCTAGTATCTTTATAAAGTGGATTGTTCATTTATGCCCGGGCCAGGCGAGCTTCGATAGGCAGGATTGCAGGATAGTTGCCCCGCTGACGTCTTGTTGCACTCACTAAATTCCAACCTTAAAATACCAAGCTCCAGTTACCCATAAACAGCTCTCTCAGCTCCGATCAACTCAACCTTCCTAAGTCCACATCCCTGCCCCTATACCCTATACACTTTACCCTTTACCCTTCACGCTTGACATCACATACTTCTTTTCCACCTTAATCATGGCTCTGCCAACTCAATTCGAGGGCGTTCTGCCACTCTACATGGTCCAAAAGCCACCGTTCATGGTAGAAGCACCCGGATCCGAAGATGTCGAGGGCGAGACGAAACCATTCCGGCATATCAAAGCCAAGGACGGGCTCATCACTCGCCCTGCATCACATATCAGAACGACGTATGACATATTACTCGACAGCGCAAACACTCACGGTGACAAGCCAGCCATAGGTACTCGTTCCCTTATCAAAACTCATACCGAAACAAAGAAGGTGCCGAAAATTGTCGATGGAGTTAAGAAGGAGGTTGAGAAGCAATGGACATACTTCGAGCTCTCTCCCTACTCGTTCCTCACATACAGCGAGTATAAGACTCGAGCTCTGAACGTCGGTGCCGGTTTGAGAAAATTAGGCCTGGAGTCTGGAGAGACATTGCACATCTTTGCAACCACGAGGTAAAACATTTACGCATATTTTCTTTGTTTAGGACGTTGCTAGAGGCTAAACTTACGTCCAGCTCGAACTGGTTATGCACGGCCCACGGCTGTGCGTCGCAGTCCATCACCATTGCAACCGCCTACGATACCCTTGGCCCAGATGCCGTCGAATACTCTCTTACTCAGACGGGTGCAAAGGCAATGTACACCGATCCTCACCTACTGAAAACCGCTAGTCGCCCATTGAAGAATGCGAAGGACGTCAAGTACTTGGTGTACAATGACTCCAGTAATATGCCTATTTCCGACAAGGAGTTGGACGACTTCAAGGCCGCGCATACCCAACTCACCATAATCTCTTATTCTGACCTCGTCGCCCTCGGCGAGGCGAACCCCGTAGACCCTGTCCCCCCGAAACCCTCCGACATGTGCTGTATCATGTACACTTCAGGTTCGTCCGGTACGCCGAAAGGTGTGCCTATCACCCACGAAGGTGTTGTTGCGGGTATTACCGGCCTCCATACCGTTGTCGGTGAGACCGTCTCGCACCGCGACGTCATCCTCGCGTACTTACCTCTGGCGCATATTTTGGAGATGGCTTTAGAGAATCTAGTGATGTTTATTGGAGGAACACTAGGCTACGGCTCTCCCCGCACTCTGGCCGACTCTTCAACTCGCAACTGTGCTGGTGACATGCGCGAGCTGGCACCCACCGTCATGGTTGGCGTACCGCAGATATGGGAGACCATCAGAAAGGGTATAGAATCAAGAGTCAACGGAGGCGGTATACTGACCAAGAACCTTTTCTGGGGTGCCTACAATCTCAAGTCCATGCTCGTATCGGCCGGCTTACCTGGCGGAGGTTTGCTCGATGCGCTGGTATTCAAGAAAGTTCGTGACATGACAGGCGGGAAGGTGAGGTTCCTCTTCAATGGCGCCAGTGGCATCTCAGACGGCACGCGGCAATTCGTGAGCATGGTGCTCGCGCCGATGATCACGGGCTACGGACTTACCGAGACATGCGCCAACGGTGCTCTGGGTTGCCCACTACAATGGACGCCCAACGCTATCGGACCCGTACCAGCCTCGCTCGAGATCAAGCTCGTCAGCCTACCGGACCTTAACTACGACGCGAAGAGCACCCCACCTCAAGGCGAGATCTTGCTCAGGGGGCTCCCTGTTTGTAAGGAATACTACAAGAACCCCGAGGAGACGGAGAAGGCGTTCACGGCGGACGGGTGGTTCCGGACCGGAGACATCGGCGAGTTCGACGCTGTGGGCCACGTCAAGGTCATAGACCGCGTCAAGAACCTCGTCAAGATGCAGGGCGGCGAGTACATCGCGCTCGAGAAGCTCGAGGCTGTGTACCGCGGCTCCGGCTACGTCCACAACGTCATGATCTATGGCGACAGCGACCACCCCCGCGCCATCGCTGTCGTGAGCCCCAACGAGAAGCCCCTGAACGACCTCGCGAAGAGCCTCGGCGTTGATCATGCGCACGCGCATACCGACCAGAAGGTGCTGGATGCCGTGCACAAGGACCTAATTGCCGTGGGCAAGAAGGCTGGCCTCACGGGCCTCGAGATGGTGACGGGTGTTGTGCTGGTCGAGGAGGAGTGGACACCGGCTAGTGTAAGTTTCTCTGAGCAATTCGCTTTTTGCCTTCTATCTTGTTCCACCATCTATAACCCTGATTCACGAACTAATGAGCGTAATAGGGTCTCGTCACGGCAACGCAGAAGGTGAACCGCAGGGCGATAAAGAAGGCGTACATGAAGCAGATTGAGGAGTGCTTCAAGAGGTCATCTTAATCTACCTACCTACCTAGGTAGATTGTGACAATAGTATGCGTAAATGCGTCGAGGGGCGTTTTTTTTTTAAAGTATTAGTAACTGAATTGGGCCAAGGGTTCTCGGATCTGAGCATTGTAGAGTAGGTAGTACATGTTATGGCGTATCGCTTTGCTCGCTGGTTACCTAGGTATGCCGAGTAATAAGAATTTGAGATTTGAGATTTGAGATTTACTCGGTGTTGTTAATTTATGACAGTCTAACCTACCTAGGTAACTATATCAGCTTTGGGTAAGAATGGCAGGTTGGCTTGAATTGCGATTGTGAATGATGAATAGACCGTAGATTGTCAGCCTATTTTATTGAGGCTTGTTTCGTAGTCTCCCTCCTAAACCGTGAGCTTTGTCCAAGGTACCTAGAAGAAGGAGGAGGATCAAAATAGCATGAGAAGACATTTAAATACGTTTGCATCTTGAGGCGGCCAGTTTGTATACCAAGAGGTACTTTTTGAGCTAGCATACATATACGCTTCCTTGAAATCTGTCAGGTTGAGGACGATGGAACCTCTGTTCTTCTAGTCATGCCCGAAGATAAACGTAGCTATATAGTTCACAAAGACGAGATAATATCAAATAGGGCCTCAGCTCTTCAAACAATTCGATGTTAGCTACGAAGCTGCTATGTTAGTGATGTTTTAAGTAGGAATTCGTCTTCCGCGGTACTAGGATCTGCTCTTTAGCTTATACTTTGCACTTGAGCCTCATAAGCAACGGACAGGTTTCACTGTCCTTCTCGTCTTACACCTAGGGTAAATATTATAGAAGCAGTGTAGATCTTATATCAATATGATATCAGAATAAGAGTACAGTGATATAGTATAGCTCAGGTAAGTATGTAGGGTAGTATGCATACATGTTGTAGAATAAATGATTTCTATTTCCTATACATTATAGATGTATGAAGATAGCCATAGTATAGGAGGAAGGTCGGCAGAACAAGAGACCTTGGGTAGAACAAAGAGGTATAAAAAGAAAAGTGAGAGGGACGCATCCGGTATCTTTGTGCCCTCATCGAATCGAGTTCCGAGATCCAACGCCGTTGCCTGTCCAGACGTATGATTGATCAGTTTCCGTGCGCTCATCTATGTTTGTCGGTCCTCGCTATCTAATAACTAAAGATAAAGAGCAAAGCCTACAGGGTCACCATCGCCCCCCCGTTAAATTTCTATCGTGCTCGGCCTGCTAGTTTTGCTGCGACTAGGCAACATCTGCCCTCATCGGCAAAAGATTCCTAATAACGCATCGGGCATCCGAGAACCGCAACACCCCTCGGCCCCAGCCCCTTTTATCAGTTGGTGAAGTCACTTTCGAGCTGGTCCGGGACCGGTTAGGAGGTAGCCTGATGTCACCTTTTCGTAGCCCGTCACTACTTCCACTTCATCCACGGGGCGGATACATCTCTTCGCTTGTAGAATAGTACAAACGGTTTCATTTCACCAGGGCAGCTGTACATACCCTCAAGCTCCCTTGCCCACTGATCATCGGACATTGCTGAACACGTTTGGTCGTCGCACCTAACCCATGTGTCTCTTGATGCAGTCCCCCTGACCCTGACCCAGGCCCAGTAATGACCCGATGTAGCATTTGCGCCTCGGTGGATTATGATGCCGTAGAGATCGTACACCGGGGCGTGCACAAACGGGTCTTCGTACTCCACGCCTACAATTTTCGCAACCCTTCTCCGTGTCTTTGCGTCCCAGGATAGATTCGTTAAGTCCAGGACCATGGGAAACGAAATGGGAGTCAGGTTCGTTTTGCCCATTGCCCAATCCATGTTTCTTGAAATAGTGATACGAAGCAAACGAGGAAGCGCGGCTAATCGGCCCTTTCTGGTCATAAACGTTTTCTGTTCACAGTTCTCACAAGTCCATTCGATTCGGTCACCAAATGCCTCTCGGGCGAATAAGGCTTCTATAGGGTTGAATCTGCCGTCTGCCCCTCGGTCTTCTCGTGGTAATTCGATGGCAGCTACCTGTCGGAACTGGAATGGGTCCCAATTAAATGTTGAGTGCTTGCACGACTCGCAGACATTTTCATACGTCTGGCCGCCCAGAAAGTGGTGGTCAACAAATGTATATGAAAGGTTCGTTCGCATAGCTTCTATATGAGCCCTGGCAATAAAATTAACAGCTCGCCGTCTGGGGTCTGGAAAAACGAGTTTGTCTGGATCCAGCTCCCGCTGGCTTGTAAGGTCCGTCTCAGCTGCAATATGTTCGAAGATGAAATTCAACATCTCGTCGACATCATGCTGATGACCATCACCTAATTTAAGTCGTATGCCACCAGCGGCGTATCCGCTGTGAGCTGCTTTCATATAGCGCTTTGGTAATAGTCAGTACGATATCAGAGAGCATTGGATTGAGAAGAACCTACTAGGAGTGTCTGGGGTCTCATTGTTCTGAATTGTTTCTTGTGCATCCAATCAAGGAGATTCTTGACTATCTTGGACAGCAACTGGGACTTGGCGGGTTCTCTACTGGTCGATACATGCCAATTTTCAGGCCATTCGGGTTCCAGTATACCGTCCACGAACCCGGGCGACGCAAGTAGTATTTGTATAACGGAGTTGCAGTAGCATGAATTAGCTCCGAGGTTTTCAAGGCCGGTTAGAGGCTGGTTGATTTGCGGCATCAGATTGTTGATGCCTGCGGCCATGGCCATGCCGTTAACTTCCAAATCATCACTTCTAGAATCCAAGCCGCTATATCTAGTTCTTGGGATGGCAGGCGCCGGCCGCTTAGGAGGGGCCGGTGATATATCGGCCAGGAAGTCATCTTCCTGTGAATATCCGGGAAGCCCGAAGATGGGGGAAGTCATGGACTCCGGAGCACCCGTTATGCTTGGATAACGACGGATAAAGTCTTCCCTACTTTTGACGTAGTCGAAGGCAGCCAACCCGGCTTCATCTTTATTAATAATGTCCTCAAAGTGTCTGACCTCATTTTCGCTGAGCGTCTTGGCTCTGCGCCGGAACCGTCTTCTGCCACCGCTTCTGTGCGAAGATAATCCGCTTGGGGGGAAGGGGCTTGATACTGTATTCGAAAATTCGAGGGACTCCTCCCCAAACTCGTCCACCCACGAGTCCAATCCGCCTCTCAACAACTTTGGACCGTCTTTGAGCGGCCGATTGTAGCTATAATATGACAAGGCTTGCCGTATATTGTACAGAACCATTTCCGAGGAATCTCCAGTTATCCTGGCCGGTATCAAAGCACTGTCTTGGTCATAGATAACGACCAGATCAACCTTGTCGCGCTGCTCAATCGCCAGCCTCTCCGTCGAAGGAGCAAGAACCATACTGTCGGCGATCTCATCCGCGGAGATATTTTCTCGCATGAGAATTTCGGGCTCGACACAAATTGTCCTCGAGGATTGAATATGTCCTTCATCGAATGAGTCGCGATCGCGAATATCAATGATCAGAATTTCAACCGTTGGGGAGTCTTGGTTCAGGAGGTCTGCAAGAGCTCTTGCCGTTATGGTATCTCCGGCCGGAATCTGCACTTCCTTTGGTGTTGATGCCTGAGGGGCTCGGTAGGTATGCGCCGTGACAAACTGTTCTCTACCAAAGGTCCTGATCGCATTTTCCGTTGACATCCGAGCTGAAGCGGTAGGAGCAGAGGGAATTGAATTTGTCCGACTAAACATACCACGAGAAGTGCTAGATGGAAGGTTGGCGACCTCGCTAGTTACAGTACCTCTCGCAGGGCTGTATATGGCTTCTGGAAGTTTTGGCATCCCTGGCGTAGATGTATCGACTGGGGGTAGGGGTTGATGAAGCAGAGGAGATTCTCCCGATACAGATCTTCCGCTCTGCTCAGTTGTTCTGAGGGGACCATCAAGTTTTCGCGAGTCACGCAACCGGGCAAATCGATCGGCCAGATCATCTGGCGAGGCTTTCGATGTTTGTTTAATAACTTTCCCATGCAATGCCTGGGGCTTCGGGTGTACTGCCGGCTTTGGTTTCGCATTGGTAGTCCTTCCATTACCGTTCGACGCACTGTCGACATCCGAAGTACGGGGTTCCTTTTCAGACGCAGCCTTTCGAGATCCTGCCGACCCGTCGGTCTGAGCTTGCGGCAATGCCTTGGAGAACACGATAGGGTGTGTCGGGAAAGCGAGTTCGGAAGAACTCCTGGAAGCCGTCGCTGGTCGCACACCGCTCCGTCGGTTGTCTTCTTTGATGTCTTCCTTAATCTTGTCGAAAGTAGCACCGTTGCTAGTAATTTTCGACTTGAGGGCGTTGTATAACCGGTTCAGGTCCCCTCGGTCTGATTTCATAGATGGATAATCTTTATGCCTTGGGATCTTATCGACAGCAATGGTGAAAGCCTTGATATACTCTTGCAATGCTAGATCGGGACGCCGGAAGTCGTTATAGGTTATCGCTTGCCGCATGTGGGCATCGCCTGTCTCGAGGACCTTTCGCAACGGGGTATGGGGGTTAAGGTCGACGCCGACCGAGACCAAGTCGTCGATATGGCGAAACGGTGTCTTCCCTACGCCTGAGCCACGGCCGAACCCATGGCCACCATTCCCATTAGCGACACCTCCATAGTCACCACCGAAGCTTGAGGCCATCGTGCCTCGCGCACCAATCTCGGGAGCAGCCGGGGTCCCTGTAAAAGCGACGGAACTCATATTATCGTCAATGTGGTATCGATACCATGCCGTAGGCTAGGCGATAGACAGGGTCGAGGGTAAGTAGGCCAGAAGCGACCGAGAAAATGAAGATGCGAGCTCAAGAGCGCGGGGTTAGCGAAGGAGAGCAGACGATTAAGACAAGGTATCCTCGGACACCTATAGCCGGAAAATATGCGGAAGGTAAGTCGCATTAGGATAGAAGAGGAGGAGTCTTATGTATGGTTATTGTTCCGAGGGAAGAGACTGGAATGAAACGGCATTCTTTCAAAGCGACAACGGGTCTGTAAACGTCGCGGCGCTAGAGACTTAAGAGGCGGGAGAAAGACGAGAACGGAAGGTTGAAAGGACTTGGGGGATTAAAGAAACTGAGGAAAGAGGATTTACGAATGCACAATGAAGGTATTATTCTATCAGCGTCTAAGAGTACAAGAAAAGGAGAAAAGAAAAGGGAAAGAAAAAAACAATTCTGATCTGTTGATTAAGTCGTCGTGCGGTCGAATGCGAAAAGGTAAGTTAGCATCTGTGAAGTCGGCGGTTGATGTTGATGTTCAGGTGTCTGTAGGTACAAATACAGATGTACCTAGGCTTGAGGTAGGAGGAGGTAGCCTGGTGAGGCGAGGCGGCAAAATTACGTAGGAGGTAGCTTCACTCATTGAGGGGCATGGGTAGGGCGCTTGTGCGTATGTACATACCCTTGAAGGTATTTATGGTACCCGCTAGACAGGGTCTTCCTACACTCTACATATACATAGGTACATACATATGTAGTCATCCATGGATGATGAGGCTACATGTACCTAAGGCTAGGCAGTCAGTTAAGTTAGCAGGTACCTACCTACATAACCTTACGTATCGCATCGTGATGGCAAGCAATTCACATCTCCATCTCATCTACATGTATCAAGTGAATACACCACACTCGTCTACCATACCTCTCTGCTTTACATATCAATGAAGTCCTTTGATACGTAATCGTGCACCTCGCTTTTGACTACGCAGACTACTTTTCCTATCCTATTTCTCCATCCAACCCTTGCGCAGCTCTCAAATCCTCCCTCGCACGATGATGGGAGGTTGGTGGTCGTCCTCGGCCAACAGTGCCTTGGACGAGCAGATTGAGAAGGCAACCGGCAGCAGTTTGTACGTGAAATATATACTCGTATTATTGAATTCTACGACGTTGCTAATGCTCTGTGTTCCAGAGAGGACATACCACTTAACCTCGAGATCTCCGATGTCATCAGATCCAAGACGGTGCAACCCAAAGAAGCCATGCGCTCGCTAAAGCGCCGCATCGGTAATAAGAACCCCAACACTCAGTTGAGCGCCTTGAATGTACGATCTTCTCTCCGACCGCATCCATCTTTGCCACCAACTTTATTAATGTGTGACGCAGTTGACCGACACCTGCGTTAAGAACGGCGGCGCTCACTTTCTCGTCGAGATCGCCTCTCGAGAGTTCATGGACAATCTAGTCTCTCTTCTCCACGCTCTTGGCCCCGCCGCCGTGAACCCCGAGGTCCGAGGCAAGATCCTGGAGTTGATACAGTCGTGGGCCGCTGCCACCGAAGGTCGCTACGACCTGAAGTATATCGACGAGACGTACAAGGCCTTGCAGAGAGAAGGCTTCCAGTTCCCTCCCCGGACGACCGTGGCGAGTAGCATGATTGACAGCAGCGCTGTATGTGACGATCTCGCGCTCAGGGCGCCTTTATATACGTACCGTTTTGCTCTGGATGAAGAAAGCTGACTGGTTCGTGGTAGCCTCCAGAATGGATCGATTCCGACGTCTGTATGCGGTGCCGCACTCCGTTCACCTTTACGAATCGTAAGCACCATTGCCGAAACTGCGGTAACTGCTTCGATCAGCAGTGTTCGGCTAAGACGCTTCCTTTGCCACACCTTGGCATCTTGCAACCTGTACGAGTTGACGACGGGTGTTATGCTAAACTGACCGACCGATCCAGTAAGAGCGGCATCAGTAGACAGGAGCTTTCTCCGACGAGCTCATCCTTCCCACACAAGAATCACAGCTCGTCTGTCATGCAGCCTCGAAATGCTCGAGTCGATGACGCCTTCGATGAAGATCTCAAAAAGGCTTTGGCGATGAGTCTAGAGGAAGTACAGAGTCACTCTAAGGGCTATGTTCCCCCTGCAGATAATGCGCCTGTGGCATCATACGGGAAGTCTAATGGCTACTCACCTGCGCCTGTGGGAGCGTCTGAGGAAGAGGATGAAGACCTCAAGGCCGCCATCGCAGCATCATTGGCAGATATGGAGGAGCAAAAGCAAAAGCATTCTGCCGCCTTGAAGCAGCAGACAAATAAGACTGAGAGCGCAACAGTTGCTTCGTTTGCTTTGCCCAAAAACGAATACGAGCTTAGCCCAGTCGAAGCTGAGAATATCAACCTCTTTTCAACACTAGTCGACAGGTTACAAACCCAACCCCCTGGTACGATACTGAGGGAACCGCAGATTCAGGAACTCTATGATTCGATCGGGGCCTTACGGCCCAAACTGGCACGCACTTACGGCGAGACGATGAGCAAGCATGGTAAGTTACATCTAAGCTCCTAAACTTCCTCCTCTCACTAACCATTGATTAGATACACTTCTCGACCTACACGCTAAGCTGTCTACTGTTGTTCGATATTACGATAGGATGCTGGAGGAACGCCTCTCGAAAGCTTACAGCCAACACAGCATTGGTAGCTACGGTCTTCCTAACCCTGGGCAACAGCCAAGCCCGTATCCTTCGATAGAATCGGCCGCAACCAGAACTTCTGCGCCGGCAGAGAATTATTACACAGGCGAGCAACTTCCGGATCCCGCCAGAACACCCGTGGGCCATCAATACGCTCGGCATGTTCAACAAGGTCCACAACAGCAATTTACGGGCTATGATAAGCGGGCGTCGATGTCGATGCCTCCAAGCAACCAATACCCGCACCAAGCAGTGCAGAGAAGCGACAGTTGGCAGAAGCAACAAGGACCATCCGCACCCGTCCAATATCCTAATCAAGCAAATTTCCCTTCAAGCGATCCTTCTCCACAGACTCCCCTCAACAGAGCCGCCGAATCGGCCGCGGCGTCGGCGGCTGACCCCAGTGCTGCTTATTATTATAACAACGCACAGCCGAGTAATGATGGCACCACGCCAAGCATTCCTCCAGAGGCGGCGCCGTCCCCATATCCGAACCTCCAGCATACCTTGAACTACAACAGGCAATCGGTCCCTCCGACGCCTGCCTCGATACCTGTGCAGCCGTCTCAGCCTCCGCAGCAGTATCAACCGGGAGGTCAACAGGCGCAGCAACCGTATTGGCAACAGCAGCAACATGCGGACCAGGGTGCCCAGGCGTACCAGGCAGGCGGCACAGGGTATGGATACACGCGGGAATCGTTTCCTGCTGCTCCTCAACACGCGCCTCAGCAACCTGTCGTGGAAGAAAGTTTGATCGACCTATAAGATAAGCATGGTATCGGGTAACGTGGGTGAATTGAGGTGCACGATATCTTCAGCCGAGTCGGTCTTCTAGTTTATAGAATAAACAGGGTCGACTTTGGTGATACATGTACTTCTCTGGGTGAGGTGGCATGATGCGTGGCCCGTACGGTAGATTGCTCAGCTACCATTATTCGACCTTGGTGAAGTTTTCCTTTCCTCGTAATACGCAACGGCTGTATGTAAACCGATAGCAAGGGCATGTTTGAGATACCAGCAAATAAAGGAGAAAAGGTGCTTTGGGCTTCACAAGCCAGAAATTACTCCGGACAATCTTCAACCTTAGTGTTTGTAGTAAGGAGGAAAGACAACAATTAATAAAAAGAAGGGGAACAAAAGAATGCGATCATGCTGTTTTCGGTAACAACGTTGAATTTATATCTGTATAGAGGTATGTACCTATGTACCTCTATCAATACGGACCCGTACCTAAAGTTACATAAGGTTCGTTACGTCATCAACTAGGTTCCAAGGTTAAGCCTTACGCTAATGTACCTAGAGCTACTCGAACGCGAACCCCTCCTGCCCCTCTCTTTACTCTTACTATGTATACGCGACCTGGTGACTTAACCACCTAACTGTGACCATCAACTTTCTTAAACCGCTCCGAAGACCCTTTTGTTACTATCTTAATTTCACCATATTCCTTCAGAAAATCAGCCCAAATCCTACTACAGAGCTCGCTTATCTCACTCAGTCGGCGCCATGTCTCGCCATCAAGCCTACCGTAATTATGACTACGAGAACGACCTCGACGAATACGAAGGTGGTCTCTCAGAGGAGGAAGACGATTTAAGCCCAGAAGATCGAGGTATGTCCGCCATGCGTGTCTCCGGCCCTCGGCTTCCGCTAATCTCGTCTGGATCAAGCCCAGATGGACGCTGGCACCGTGCAAGTTCGAACTGCACTAGGAAGTCAATCATCAAAAGTCACAACTCAACAGGTCCAAGAGGCACTGTGGCATTATTACTATGATGTCGAAAAGTCTGTGGCTTATTTGAAGAACAAATTCATCGAGCCTTCGGACAAGAAGAAGGGAGGAGGTAGGTGCACCTTTCCTTTATTCCTTTGCCATCACTCTACCTCGTCATCGATATCCACGCGCATGCAGCAATATCAGCCGCAGAGTCTCAGCTCCCCATGGTTCCAGGTGCGTCATAAGTGTATCTATGTCGGAAATTTAGTTTACTTGGTAGGCTGACAACAAAACTCATTAGTTAATGGGGGAGAACACGCGCGGCACATCTCGTTCGCTGGTTTCTTCAACGACATGCCATGGTTAAATATCCCAAAGGACCGAGAGACTATGTTCATCGAACCCACACGAACCGGAGGCGGTCTGCTTGGAGGTGCCAGTACCACTGGAAAGATGTCTAAACTACAAGCCCTTGCCGCAGCCCGCAAGAAGAAAGCAGACGAGCAAAGGTCGGGGGTGGGACAGCTCAACGAAGTAACGCAGAAATTGAGTAGTCTCCCAGCCATCTCAAGACAACCAGTATCTGCCAAGGAGAACGTCCGTCCCCCCGCTAGATCCTCCGGAGAGACCACCAGCGATCTAGGAACCGGCACGACCAAGGTTCTCCGAGGAGTCGGATACGAAGGCGCAAAGGCCAGACACAACCCGGTTCAGGGTCAGCTCGACGCATTTAAAGACAAGCCAGCCAACCCACCACCGCCTACGGACCGTTTATCAGTAGCCCCACCACTTAGGATTGCCGCACCATCCCCCTTTGCCCAGGCCCTCATCGGCCCCGCCAACACCTCTACTACACCTATGCCGAGATATTACCCGTTTCCTTACATGAACTTTACTTCATCAGTGACTGACGCCTTCTCAGCGCCGAGTCCAGATGATGTAGTCTTGACAGCACAATCCCAAGGTTCGCTCTTGGCGAGGAAGGTGATTCAATGAGAATACTAATACTTTGGGGCCAGCGAGCAGCAAGAAAAGCGCTGCTAGTACGACAAAGAAAAAGGCCCAACCGGTGGGAAAGAGCGATGAAGCTGTAGACGGGATGAAAGGCCTGAAGATCGACGACGCGCCGTTACCGAAAAGCAAGAACTTCGATGTGTTGAAGGAGTTCGAGAAGACCAAAACAAAGAAGAGCGCAAGTTTTGTGGTTGTCGGTGAGACTCCTCAATATGTGCTATGGTTACGGTATGCGTACTAATTCGATCAGGTCACGTGGACGCCGGCAAGAGCACGTTGATGGGGCGGCTGCTCCTCGACCTCGACGTCGTTGACCAAAGGACGATACAGAAATATCGAAAGGAAGCCGAGAGTATGGGAAAGTCTTCGTTTGCACTTGCGTGGGTGCTAGATCAACGATCGGAAGAGCGGTCGAGAGGCGTGACTATCGACATTGCGACGAACAAATTCGAGACCGAGAGCACGTCATTTACGATTCTCGATGCACCCGGGCATCGAGACTTCATTCCTAACATGATTGCAGGTGCAAGTCAGGCGGACTTTGCGATCCTGGTGGTTGACGCCACGACCGGAGCGTTCGAAGCAGGGCTCAAAGGGCAGACGAGGGAGCACTCACTTCTCATTCGCAGTATGGGGGTGTCACGCATAATCGTCGCAGTCAACAAGCTGGACACGGTCGGGTGGTCGCAAGCACGATTCGACGAGATCTCACAACAAGTGACCGGCTTCCTGTCGGCAACCGGGTTCCAGCTCAAAAACGTCAGCTTTGTCCCCGTATCCGGCTTGCACGGAGATAACATAGTGAGGAAGTCTACGGACGCGGCAGCTAGTTGGTACGACGGGAAAACGCTCGTGGAGGAGTTGGAGAGCTCGGAGCCAATGGCGCGGGCATTACACAAGCCTCTGCGTCTAACTATCTCTGAAGTCTACCGTTCAACACAGAGCCCGCTCACGATATCTGGGCGGATAGACGCCGGGTCGCTGCAGACAGGCGATGCCCTTCTCGTTCAGCCCAGCGGCGAGAAGGCCTACGTCAAATCCTTGGAACTCGATCAAGAAGCGGTGGACTGGGCGGTGGCAGGACAGAATGTCGTCGTTCACCTCAGCAACGTTGACCCAATCCACGTACGCATCGGCGACATCATCTGCGACACGAAACATCCGATTGCGTGCATCGACACATTTACGGTCAAGGTTTTGGCGTTCGACATCCTAATGCCGATGCAGGTAGACGTGCACCGGGGCCGTCTACACGCCGCGGGCCAGATCATGGAGATAGCGGCGCTCCTCGACAAGGTCAAAGGAACGGTGCAGAAGAAGAAACCGAGGATTGTGAAACCGGCAAGCGTAGCGAGAGTAGTGGTCAAGATGGGAACTAAGGTGCCGCTGGAAGCCGGCCAACGGGTGGTGTTGAGGAGCGGAGGCGACACGGTTGCGGCTGGTTTACTAGAGTGAGGACATGGAACTTGCATCGTATAAGATGCTCGTCATGTCTTCAATAGGGATGAGCCGCCACGTTTGAGGCTCTAATGAAATATACCAGCCACACTCTATTTAAATGATGCATTAGGATGTCTAATATACGTGTCGCATGCATACCTATTTATCTAGGTGCTACATACATGTGCTGCTACGTAACGGTTAGAAAAGCCGAGTAGACAGATCTCTTAAGTAGGTGGCCCGCATCTCACTATTAACAAATGTTGTCTCTGGAGATCTGGCCTTCGGAGGAGGTTGCGTGGATAATACATATATTGCCGCTCGCCACGCAGGCCACGTTCCATTGTTGCAGTATTCGTTATGCGACTAGAGGTATGGCGCCTCGCTCCAAGCCCCAAACCTCGGAAGGCTAGCAGGGATGTCCCGCATCAGGCGGGGTTCTGGTCGCGCAAGGGACCCTATGACGGTTGAGCACGGAGTTTGCGCAATCTGGCTTTTGTGCGAGGAACAAAGAATGTTCCAGCGCCTACTGGTTGGACTAGGTACATCGAATCAGGTACATTTGAAGAACATTGCAAAGATACCATTAGAGAAGATGAAAATGGGATGAGGAAATTTATGAATCTACTTTATCTGTAGAGAGTATTAGTGAATTACATTACAAATGCATGTGCATCTATTTAGAGTCTTTGATTATGTATCTATAGGTAGGAAATACATGTAGTAACATTTAATAAAGTACAATACTTGGGGATGTTTAAGCTTTGAAGATGCCTTTAAGCGCTAGAATAAACTAAATACTAAGGACTGGTTACATCCATACTTTATGTAGGTGGGTATTTTCTTGGCGCCTGACCCACACTTTATTGCAATGTGTTCTCTTGAAAGCTGGCAACTTCATCAAGAACATTTTTCTCTTCCATATAAGAAATTACAATATCACACTATTGTGTCCCGACCAATCTTCCCCCATTCTTCTCACAATCTTCACTGCATTGCTTCCTACTGCCGTACCACAGCCAAGCAAGAGAGGTTGCAGGGCATCCGGCTTTTAGTAGTTTAATTCTTTCCTTTTCCTTCTCCTTTTATTCCTCGCCATTCCAATACTTAATCTTGCTACCGTTGCGCCAGACCCTTTCGCCATGGCTCGCTCTCAGAGCTACTGGACTATCGCCTTTGGCATGATAGCCTGGAGTCTTCTTCTGTTTAGTCCTCTCGCTTTTGTTGGATCTGCGAGAGCAGACGATGTCGCTGATTATGGCACTGTTATTGGTATTGTAAGTTGACAAATCTCTCGCTTGCTGCTCTCCGCCTCGACCAGTGAAGAATCCGTAGCTGCTAACCGCCAATTTCCTGTAGGATTTGGGAACAACATACTCTTGTGTCGGTGTGATGCAACAAGGAAAGGTAGAAATTCTCGTCAACGACCAAGGAAACCGAATTACTCCGTCATATGTCGCCTACACCGAGGAAGAGAGATTAGTCGGAGATGCCGCCAAACAACAGGCGGCATCCAACCCCACAAACACTGTCTACGACGTCAAGTAAGTTGAATCCCACCACCGACTTATCAGCCAGTGTTAGAAGCAGCTTTGACTAATTCGTCTTCCTATTTCAGACGATTCATCGGTCGAAAGTTCGCTGAGAAAGAAGTCCAAAATGACCTCAAGCACTTTCCCTACAAGGTTATCGAGAAGGATGGCAAACCCGTCATTCAGGTCGAGTTCCAGGGTGCCACCAAGAAATTCACTCCCGAAGAAATCTCCGCCGTCATCCTTGGCAAGATGAAGGAAGTTGCCGAGTCCTACCTGGGCAAGAAGGTTACCCACGCTGTCGTTACCGTCCCGGCCTACTTCAACGACAACCAGAGGCAAGCCACCAAAGACGCTGGCATAATCGCAGGTCTCAATGTCCTCCGAATTGTCAACGAGCCTACTGCCGCTGCTATCGCCTACGGTCTGGATAAGACTGGCGGTGAGCGTCACATCATCGTCTACGATCTTGGTGGCGGCACCTTTGATGTCTCCCTTCTCTCCATCGAGGACGGTGTCTTCGAGGTCTTGGCTACTGCCGGTGACACCCATCTCGGTGGTGAGGATTTCGACCAGAGGATCATCAACCACTTCGCCAAGAACTATAACAAGAAGAACTCGGTTGACATCACCAAGGATCTAAAGGCTATGGGCAAGCTGAAGCGCGAGGCCGAAAAGGCCAAGCGAACCCTCTCTTCGCAGATGTCTACCCGCATCGAGATCGAGGCCTTCTTCGAGGGCAAGGATTTCTCTGAAACTCTCACCCGAGCCAAGTTCGAGGAGCTCAACATGGATCTCTTCAAGCGAACTCTCAAGCCCGTCAAGCAGGTCCTAGACGACGCCAAGATCAAGAAGGACGAGGTCGACGACATCGTCTTGGTCGGTGGTTCTACCCGTATTCCCAAGGTCCAGGCGCTCCTCGAGGAGTTCTTCAATGGCAAGAAGGCCAGCAAGGGTATCAACCCCGATGAAGCTGTTGCCTTTGGCGCTGCCGTCCAAGCTGGTGTTCTATCCGGCGAGGAGGGTACCGGAGAGGTTGTCCTCATGGATGTCAACCCGTTGACTCTCGGAATCGAGACCACTGGCGGTGTCATGACCAAGCTTATCCCCCGCAACACTCCCATCCCGACTCGCAAAAGCCAGATCTTTTCCACTGCCGCCGATAACCAGCCTGTCGTCCTGATTCAGGTCTACGAAGGCGAGCGATCTATGACCAAGGATAACAACCTGCTCGGCAAGTTTGAGCTCACCAACATCCCTCCGGCGCCTCGCGGCGTTCCTCAGATCGAAGTCTCCTTCGAGCTAGACGCCAACGGTATCCTCAAGGTCTCGGCCCATGATAAAGGCACTGGAAACACCCAGTCTGTTACCATCACTAACGACAAGGGTCGACTCAGCCAGGAAGAAATTGACCGCATGGTTGCCGAGGCTGAGAAGTTTGCCGAGGAGGACAAGGCCACCCGCGAGCGTATCGAGGCCCGAAATGGCCTTGAGAACTACGCCTTCAACCTAAAGAACCAAGTTAATGACGAGGATGGTCTAGGTGGCAAGATCGACGAAGAAGACAAGGAGGCTGTAAGTTAATTCCCTTTTACTAAACCCCCCTAGAGCATGTGCTAACGTGGCAATTAGCTCCTGGACGCCGTCAAGGAGACGACTGACTGGCTCGACGAGAACGCCGCCACGGCGACCGCCGAGGACTTTGAGGAGCAGAAGGAGAAACTCTCGAACGTCGCTTACCCCATCACATCTAAGATGTACAGTAACGCGGGAGGTGCCGCGGAGGACGATGACGAGCCGTCGGGTCACGACGAGCTGTAATTCTATTCCATAGATCTGTTTTTTCAGTAGCATACCCAGGCGCACGAAATAAAGAAAGTTAAATGATACAATACTAGATCATACTGTCGTAATGCTGTAAACTCACCTTTTTATATGGTTGGTAGCCATGATGTAGAAAATGTCGAGTCGAGAGATGATTGTAAAACCCCGACGGTTTGAGTAGGCTTGACTGCACTCAGGTGACACTACATCAATGGCTTATAGCTGACAGTAAAAGGTAGAAGTATGTGACTCTTCTGAGGTTTGAAATTCATGACGAAGGTAAGCTTAGCTTAGTGTCATTTTGTATGTCTACCTAGCCTATAGCCGACTTAATGTGGGTTAACGCGTCCTCTATACTACAGTTAAGGGGGCAGGTAACGAGATACTGTTCAGAACTGTTATAATGAATATTATCTAC
The DNA here is from genome assembly GCA_022578875.1 of Hypoxylon crocopeplum. NCBI lineage: Eukaryota > Fungi > Ascomycota > Sordariomycetes > Xylariales > Hypoxylaceae > Hypoxylon > Hypoxylon crocopeplum. The sequence goes on from MU399557.1 coordinate 700,565, forward strand.
GGAGTATTGTCGCTCGTTTATTTAATCGTGTAGGCTCTACTTCAAGTAGTAGGGAAGATAGAAGACGATGTTGGTTTTAATGGCATTCTTTGGTTTTAGATATGTATCCATCTGCAGTCGTCTTGGATGGGTCGACGGTATACGTATGGCTTAGGCCTAGTTGAGCATGTTCTACTCGTTGTTGAGCTTACCGAGTGAAAGCCCCCTTACGAACCAACCTAGACGGAGAACTGCTACTAGAAATACATCGTGGTGAGGGGTCTAGCGGGCGATGGAGTACATATCATGCTATGAATAGGTCCTACGAGAAGATAAACTGGTAAATGAAAGAAGATATTGTGAAGGTTTCTGAAAGGCCATGGTTACTACTAGGTAGGTAAGGACGTAGATACCGGTAAGTATAACTTCGAGGTCGCCCACATTAGTTCAATCACAGAACTCAAGGCTGTATCGTCGAAGCCTCGAGATGAGCTAGCCTCACTCACAGTTACGTAGATATCTTGCACATCCGATCTGCTATTTTCAAATTAGCCAGCATAGGAACAACACTGTTTGTATTCTCAACTCATAATCCAAGATCGAATAGCTATACTGTCTCATTTAAAATAGGGGGGTATCCAATGAACTTCAACTTCCCTTCCTCAACCCACCCTCTCCCTCTCCTCGCTCTCCCCAGCCAAGCCCTCCCAAGCCTTAATCTCAGGCCTTAGTATCAGTCACAGCATTATCCTCGCTCTCGTCAGGCAGGGACTCAACACTAGCATCCTTCTTGAGACCAAGCTGGCGAGTGTCCCAGCCCTTCCTCTCGAGATAGGCCCTGAACTCGGCGTCCTCCTTGGTGATGGTGTCCTGGCCGATGTGGGGGAGCAGCAGGGCCAGGCCGGCGGAGAAGATGCACAGGCTGGAGCTGACGTAGAACTTGTACTGGGAGGAGCGGATGGGGTCGCCGTCGGGGGCGGCGATGTGCTTGAAGGCGTAGGTGCCGACGAAGGCGCCGACCTTGCCGAAGGCCGCCGCGATGCCGTAGTACTGGCCGCGGACGCCCGTCGCGCAGGTTTTCGCGGCTAGCAGCCCGATGTTGTTGCCCGGCCCCACCTCGCCTAGCGATAGGAAGATGCCGTAGACCACGGCAAAGCCGCCGACCACGGACGGGTGGGAGAGTTTCGAGTAGCATCCTGCCATGATGAAGCCCACGATCGATTGCAGGACTAAGCCTAGGATTAGCGTATACCGTGGCCCGAGGCGGTCGCTCAGGGGTGCGCCGAGCATGGTCCCTGGAATGTAGAATAAGTTGATGACGGTGTTCCAGCCGAAAATAGTCGTGAGGACGCCCGTGTCTCCATAGATGTTAGAGAGGATGGTGCTTGAATAGATCGAGAATGAGTAGGCCGAGAACTTGTGAGATTGTTAGATCGATTTTACGAAGGTAGATATGAAGGCCCTTACGTCGTATATAAACCAGATCAGACTGACGATTAGCAATCGAAACCAGTAGTATTTGAATACTAGGGTGTATGGCGTCTTGGCACTATAGTTTCTAGAGTCAGTATTGTATTTATGATAGGTCTCGTTAATGACTTTAGGGCGTGGAACCCATCCCACGAGCTTATAATTTTCAGGCAAGTATGATGAGACTATTCGTTCACCGAATATAGGACATAAGAAAAAATGGTTTAGCGATAAGTGGACTCACTGCTTCATCGAGTTTCGGGAGAACTCTTCAGGTTCCTTGAGCCTGAGGCGTAGAACAAAGAGAACAAGCGGGAACACCACGCCGATTCCCAGGCTGGTTCGCCATATAGTACTGTAGTAGACATTGTGGGCGGCAGCAGCGACGACGTAGGGCACGAACGCTCCGAAGACGAATCCCCAGTCTATCATGGAGTTGGTGAATAGAATGAACCATGTGTTCCGGGTACCGCCCTTCAACTCGCCGGTGGACTCGGCGCAACTCACGCTGCCGGCCGGATATTCACCTATACATCGTTTGTTTTAGTTGGTTTAACCTGATGTGGAGCGAATTTCTTACCCCCAATGCCAATACCGACCTTCAGGATTTGATTAACACGATATTCAGTAATTTCAGCCGGGGTTTAGTGGACTTACGAAGAATCGCCAGGCGGTCAGAATGTTGAACATACCAACCGGATCTCCACGGTAGTAAGACCCAGCAGCAAGGGCCGTGAAGATGATCAGGATGACTGTCGATATAAGGAGAGAATCCTTGCGCGACCACTTGTCGGATAGGTACCCGAAGAAAAGTTGACCGACCACCTATGAACGTAAGCTTAAATATCTACGAATTTTCTTAATGCGGCTCATACTGTTCCAGCGAATGCGATAGCCGGCACAATACTGGCGGCATTAGAGTTGCTGTAGACGTCTCCATATTCATATCCGAGAGTGGTGCTCACGGAACCGATGACCTGTGCGGCGCAGAGTAAGCGAACGGCGCGTTAGATAGTAGAGAGACATGTGAAGTGTACATTGTTGACGTAGCCATCGGAAAAGAGACCGGCACCACAAGCTAAGACAGGCCAAATTGCTTGCATGAAGGGTTTCCGGTCGATTGGAGGGTCCGCCTCAGCGATGGCCTCGGCGACTGCTTCTTGCTCCTCGTCTTTCTTGTTCCAGAACATTTTCATCGTTGATAGCGGCCGAAGCAGCTGATTATAAGTCAAGATAAGCTAATAGCAATACTACAACAAAGTAGTATTATTCGCTCTGTCTATAGACGACGAGGCGACTTAGATATATTATAAAATCTAGCGATGAGGAACTTTACAGTGACGTAGGAGAGCTGTCGCTAGAGAGCTCGAAGCCGAATGAGCACGAGATAGCGAGCAAAGAGAGCAAACAGATGTAGCTGGTAGGGTCAGAAATAAATATTCTTTTGTTTCTGGGTTGCGCATCCTTGACGATCAAGGGTAGCTGCGGGAATGATTAGCTACTACATAGTACATAGTACGCAGAACAAGATCCCGGACAGTTGACGTTCGGCCTTCCCTATCTGTGCAAGCCCAATACTTGTCTTCTCGGTGAGATATTCGCGCTTTCAGGTGGCATGTCCAAGATAAGACATAGCTAACTCGAACAGGTCATCGTATAACAGCTGTCTCGCCACGGGCTTCGTGAATATTTCTATATCGATGTTAGATGTAAACCTATCAGCGGTCGAGGATATACCCCGTGCCAAGCAGACTTAAGAGCTTGTCTCTTCTTCCCTGGCTGAGAAGCACTGACGATTTTGATTCTTCAAGCTTTTCTTGTTCCTATTTTTGAATTGGTCTATCCGCGGCCTTGGCTGCAGTGGCGCTGCAAATCATCATGTATTTGGTCGCGTGCTTATAACTTATTTCTGACTTCTCGTCTTTGACTTTTAAGATGTAAAAGATAAGTTTCTAAAGCTTCTGAAGATTCTGTAGACCTCGCACTTAAAAGAACTTCACTGTAAGCTAAACCTAAATAGGAGAACCCTGCATACTGTGGATGGCTTGTATTTAACGAGGTCTACTATGTACGTCAAGGATTCGGTCACGCCGAACTCTTCGAGACACACATACAACGGCACTGCTGTGATAGGGAGACCTTATCAGCCAAGCCAGCAAAAGATAAATATTAGAGCCAGTCGGTCGGGGCGAGTTGATGTCATAGGTCGTGTTCCGTATGCATGTGTACGATACTACCATATCTTCCATATCTACGCTGCGCAACCTCGACGCCACTCTCACTCTCTAATAGAACGTACTATGTATACGACAAGACCATCCGAGATATCATATCTTACTTATCACCTTCAGTATCCACATTAGGTCGCCCTCAATTGATAAGCTAAGGCAGTAAGCCTCGAGGATATTGGCCAAATACATATAGCCCGAAAGCACGCCTTCACCAAAATAGCATGTGCGCCGTTGACGAAGTTCACCTCTGAAGATAGGGCTAAATGATGTCTCTAAATATAATCTAGTCGCTGTAGAAGCAATATCAGGACATGCTACAAACGTCATCTATAAAGCTGTACAAACCTAACGGACGGGTTCTCAATTATAAGCAATGGACGTCAACCTACCCCCTTAGACGTTCTCAACATGTCGGTATCACGCCAATACCTTGAATGAAGGTAAATTCAAGAACTCAAGAACTCATCTGCATCTTATCTACCAACAGCCTCCTTCGGGACTAATCCGAATTGCCATCGAACTCTCAACGTCGCCCCCCCTATTTCCAGTTCCATCTTCTGTCCGTCTAAAAAGTTGGTAGATAGTGAACCTTTCTGATTTTTGTACATTGCCGACTTGCCGATATATATCGAGAGTGTATTGTGTATTGCCGTGTGTCATTCCATCTCATTGCCTGGTGTATCTTGCTCGTCAAGATCAAACTCCGCCTCTTAGCACCAATCCAGCATATGGATCCAACCTTCCAAGTGGCTCCGCCCATAACACCAACCCCAGCACCCCCATTTACGCCGTCTTCTTCCATTGAGCGTACAAGCCGATCAGACTGCTCACCGTGCCCGCCAGTCCGACAAACCCGTCGTCGAAGCCGATCCAGCCAAGCGCCGACGTGGGGACGGTCAGATCGCAGAGGTCCGACAGGAGCTGGAGCTGGCTCGCCGATCTCTCCCTATTCGCAATCTCTGTTAACCCAAGTTGCCCTCCCCTTCCCTTTACTAAACTATATTTCTCTCCGATAGTTGAGGAGGACAGAGAAGGGGCGGAAAGAAATATACAAGAAGAAAAGGGGGGAAATCTAAAGGGAAAACTCACAAAGCAATCCTCTTACTCTCCACTACGCCCTCGCCCTCCTTCTTGTCAACCTTCGCCTCGCGCTCACGTAGGCGGTACAGGGTATACGCCTGAGCCACGACGCTACACAGGAGGCCCATAGCCCAGAAGCGATACGCCTCGGTCTGGGCCTTCTTAGCACCCTCCCACTTCCTGACACCAAGCGCGTCGGCGACGGTAGCCATGTCGAGGGTGAGGTAACCGGCGTAGCCGAGCTGGCGGCCGACGGCAGCGTACCTGAGCACGGGGTCCGGGATGGCGGCCTTGGAGTCGGCGGCGACGGCGGCGGCCTTGAGGTGCTCGACGTTCTTGCCGAACCGCAGCACCTTGCGCGCGAGCCCGAACTGCCGCTTGACCGCCTCGTACGGCGCGATCTCGGCGCGCGTGCCGTTGGTGCGCAGCAGGTACCACGCGTAGAAGCGCGAGAAGTACTGCAGCGTGCGCAGCAGCTTGTCGCGGCCCACCGTCGTCGCCACGAACTTGAGGTAGTGCGACACCGTGGGGTGGTAGACGACCGCGTCGGCGACCATTGTGCTTGAGCTTTTTCCCCGGTGATGTTGGTTTCGGGTACCGTAGTGATTAATAGCTCGAAGAGGTGGCGGAACGATTCGGTTTCGATTCGCCGCGGGCTTGCGCTATATCGAAGCTCTACCTTGCTGGCAGGGAAGAGAAGAATCGGAGATCCGCGCGTCGGAACGGCAAAACGTGAAATTGACTCGACTATAAGAAAAAGAAAAAAAGTATTGAGAGATTTAAAGTTCCCTTCCCAGAAACTAATTAACAAACAAAGTCGTCGAACGAATTGTGTAGTTTAAGGCAGGTACAGTATAGGAGGGGGGAATTGTAATAACGAAACCTCGTTCTACTACAGCCGACGGGTTGGATAAGTGACGGAATAAAGCTGGCCTGGGGAAGGGACGCATGGCAGCTAGTGGATCAAAGAGCACATGCCGAGGTCCACTGAATCAAAAGAGCGAATTGCGCCCGGCAATTTTGGCCAGCGTTTTGCCGGCCGTTATTGCTAAATGGTTTCCGTATTGGGACGGTATCGACATCCTATTGGACGGGGTCGCATTCGATACGGAATAATCTACTGTAGCCTCTAAACACCAATGTGATCTTCATATTAACAAGGTATAAACCGAATTCTAGTTAAAAACGGTAGAGGATATCTTGTCACCGTTGTCGTTGAATACCGTAGCGTCTGGTGCTCTACTTTTTTCTCACGAGATATCCAAGGGTCAACAGATTCACATGATAACAGGCCGGCTCTGATAAATATTTTGCATTGAATATACGTATACTACCATCATATGTAGGTACCTTATTTCTACCTCGCCCGTTAGACTTAATCCATGGTACAGCATTACCTATATGCTAGGTAGGTACTAGACCGACGAAACCCCTTTTCGGTCGCTTTCCATGTGTAATGAATGCAGTTTACGTGCAAGCCTGTGACACACATCCTGACAGACAGTAGACAAGCTAGTACGCACTAGAACCTCATAACTGTAACATGTTACCAGAGACACTTGGCATCTCCATGTCATTGTAATAAGGACTGTCCATAATGCAAATCACAGATATGAAGCTTGGGTAGGTCGGTACGGTATTTACGATCCTCAATGAGGTAGGCAGGCTTGTGAGAAGCTCTTGTTACTCTCCCGACCTAGAAACTCCTCTCTATGAGATGCAACTGATTCCACGAGAATCCCCAACCATTACCAGAAGTGCCCCGGTCGTAGTGGTTGACGCGGGTAGAAGCAAACCAGCTAATAAATCTAGCCTACCTTAGGAAGAAGTCACTGCTGACCTCGTGCATTCCGTAGCAAACGAGAGACGTTCAAGACCGAGTCGAGGCTCGGATCTGAAAAAGTTCCCCCAAATAGGAAATGCGTCACTAGCATTCATTATCATGCTCGCGAAGGTTTCGTCCAATAGTGAATTGCGGCCCACCAAGACACATCTCTTGTGTCCTGGCAGACCGTCTCCGTAATGATGACCTCGCCCTTCCGGGGAGGGTGTGAGTTGAGTGGTATGATATCTTCCGTCTCATCTCAAACCCCGCGACTACTCAGTCGTACTGAAACAGAACGCTGATGGATTCGCCGTGATGAATACGACGGATGGCCTCGGCGAATATAGGCGCAACGTCCAATACTTCAAGCTTGGGACACAACCTCTTGTGCTCATCCTGGGGAACCGAGTTGGTCACGATGACCTTGTCCAGCGCCGAAGCGTTGATGCGTGCGATGGCGTCACCACTTAGTACGCCGTGAGTCAAAAGCGCGTACACGGCTAATGCTCCCTCCTTTCGCACTAGCTTCGCGGCACGCGTGATGGTGTTCGCGGTATCGGCTAGATCGTCAACCAGGATACAAACCCGACCGGCGACGTTGCCTACGAGCATCATCGTCGCATTTTGTCGATCCGTGATCCGTGTTGGCCGTCGTTCCTAGTTTGGTCGAATGAGTTTGAAGACACACACGGAACACGTTCACCTTACCTTATGAATGAGAGCAAAGTCCATGCCCAGACTATCAGCGATGGCAGTGGCTCTCTTTGCACCGCCAGCATCCGGGCTCACAATCACGGCTTCCTTATAGTCGGGAATGTTCTGCTGGATATAGCGCTTAAGCAGGGGACGGCCGTAAAGGTTATCCATCGGAATGTCGAAGAAGCCTTGGTATTGAGGATCGTGTAGATCCAAAGCAACAACACTGCCGTATCCGTTAGTACATGCCCCTAGAGGTACCACCAAGCGGAAATTGAGCTATGAATGGGAGACCCAAGATGAGGACAACGAATCTGCCCTCAAGCTAAGGAAACACATACTGGTCTGCACCGGCGCAAGTCAACAGATCTGCCACCAGGGTTCCGGCCTGTGCAACCCATCGCTTGTATCCAGGCTTAGCCTGGAAGGAGTTTATGAGTGCCGGATTCTCGTAATCGTGAGTAGTGTAACTGCCACCGCGTGAGTGGCCAACGTGGCCAGACATGTGCGGATACTGAGACGAAGGAGTGTCGCCGTTAGTGCCTCCGTTCGCGTGGCTATTTGTATTTCCATTTGCGTTGAAGTAATTCTCGCTGTTGGTCCGAACAAGGCCATTTCCAGTCCCATTAGTAAGAGAGGTCTTGCTCATCACCCGGGCAAGGTCAGTCTCCTTGTTGAAACTTGCGCTCTTAGCGATGCCAGGCCCGGGCGTAGCCGGTACGCTCTCGAATGTGTACTTGTCCCTGGAGACATCGGACGGAGGTTTCGACAACGGCGCGCCTACCTTATTGTAGGGCAAATCTGGCTGTCGAGAGTAGGGGAACAATGGGAGTACGGCTGTGACACGCTTCGCCGAGCCTGTCTTGCAGGCAGATATCACTGTGCTCAAGTCAGCTCCGGTCGCACAAGACTCGAAGATTCTCTTGATACGTACTTATGCAAAGCTCTATTAGGTGGTCGTTCACAGAACCGCCCCCTGACTGGATGATGAAGACATCTTTGCCTCGTACAGAGTCCTGGATCTCGCAGCGGGTCTCCCCTACCGAGAATTTGCTCAATATGCGATTCCCGCTGGGAACGCCGAGCATATTACACACCGATTCCGCGAGGGAAGGGTGGGAGTTCCCCGAGAGGATGACGATGTTCCTAACCATCGTGGCGATCTGCTGCAGAAAAGAGGAGTTGTTGTCAAGCAGGACAGCTCTCCTTTTGACAAAGACGAGTGGTCTAACTTCTAGAGTGCACGTACGGTTGCTGCAACTTGGCCGTATGTACTGAAAGATGTTTTTCGAGATTCACTTCAAAGTTTTTTGCTGCAGGGGATTCCTAAATGCTCCGATAGCGGGTAGTCAAATAAGCCGACGTAGTTAGGACGTCGAGCTACAGGACGAGCAGGTCGCAAGACCCAAGACCAAAGACCAAAGACCGAGGAAGAAAGCGAGACAGGGTTGAAGAGTCTCAAACTAAAGCAGCAACAACAACAACAGTAGACGGCGATGGAAACTTGGAAAGGGATCCCTAGACCTAGAAATCCTAGAGAAGATCCATGGTGAAGACTGAATAACGAGGTCTGGACGAAATTGTGCGCAATCCGGATTGTTGAAATTTGGTTGCTGGTGCTGGTAGCTGCATGAGCAGTAAGGACGGAAGAAGAAGATTGGAGGGACCCGACGGCTTCCCTTGCAATTGACCGCGGGGCTCATCTGCAAAGAGAAAAAAAATTCTACCAGGTTACCTACGGTTACGCAAACGAAACCTTAGCGATGTTAGCGGTTCTAGTGCTGGTAGTTTTGGTGGTTCGGTGGCAATCGCTGAGAACTATGCACATACACTAAGCGGAAAAGTGTGGAAACCACCTAACGTCACGGTTAGTACATACGGATTAGCACCCTAGGAACTTGCGACTTGCATCTGTCGCGCGGCCTGTAACCACTAAGCTTTAGGCTTGTCAGCCGCTGTCCCAAGAAAATGCCCCGGTTGTGTCTCATAGGCCCCAGGATCGTTGTAGTCTAGTGGAGCCGTCACCGCCAGTATCTTTATTTAGGGACGACTTCTCATTGGCCCAACATCTCCTAAACTTGCCGACTTGATGCGATGCCATCCGCCACTAATTCGTCGTCATTAATAATTATTTGTGCACCGTGTGTTATACTTCTTCACCACTCTTATCACAGACATTAGAGTTATTTTATTGCTGGATGAATGAAGTATTGTGAATGATCTACATTTATAACCTCAATCATATTCTCAATGCTTGGGATATTTACATTTCTCTAAAAGAAAAGACCTTAGGAGACAAGGTAAATAGCCTATCATCAGATCTTAATGCCCGAAATCCAAGGCCGCAAGATCCCTGATTGAGTCAGACGGCCGGATGAGGCTGCGACGCGTACTGTACATTTTCTTCTTTCTAACATGAAGACACTGTCATCTCATTTTCATTAGACATAATTTGACGATATCAGCTTCTTGTAATTTACAGATAGCTGTACAACCTTGTAATTCCCTCCCATTTTTAAATTTTCATATCTCTTAGATCCTCGCTAGCTATGCCCGAGATCGCCGAAGGTGAGATGGCCTTCACTTTTAGGTACAAGTAAATAAGGACGCGTCGTATTAACACTTTTAAGTTGCCCGCGTCGTCCACTTTCTCCGGCAGCACTTAGTCGGCAAGACCATCAGTAAAGTGATAGCACCAGACGACAACAATGTCTTTGGCAAGGTCGGAACGAGCGGTCCCGCGTTCGTCAAGGCCGTCACTGGGAAAACAGTGGTCGAAGTCGGCAGCCAGGGGAAGTACTTCTGGATGGTGTTCTCTAGTCCGCCACACGCCGTCATGCACCTTGGTATGACCGGATGGGTGCAGATTCGCGGCATTCAGACAGGCTATACCCGCTATATTGAGAGGACCAAGGACCATAAGGAGGAATGGCCGCCCAAGTTCTGTAGGTTTCAGCTTGAGACAGAGGGCGAGCCAAAAGTCGAGGTCGCCTTCACGGACGCTAGGCGCTTCAGCCGCGTCCGGCTAGTTGACTGTCCCGGCGAGGACATCAGGAAGCACTCGCCCCTCGTCGAGAACGGGCCGGATCCTGTCGTCGACACAGACGTATTCACCGAAGATTTTCTAAGACAGAAGATGAAGAAGAGACACGTCCCCATCAAGGCCTTGCTACTGGATCAGGCGACGGTCAGCGGGATTGGCAACTGGGTTGGCGACGAAATCATGTATCAAGCCAAACTTCACCCTGAACAATATTGTGACGACTTTGATGACGCCGACATAAGCACGCTGTACAAGGCGATCCGATATGTATGCGATATCGCGGTAGAGAAGTTAGGGGATTCGGATCAGTTCCCCGAAGACTGGTTGTTCAAGCACCGATGGGGCAAGGGCAAGAAAGATTCGCCCACCACTCTACCAAACGGTGACAAGATCATCCACATCACGGTAGGCGGGCGGACGAGCTGCGTGGTCCCCAGCGTGCAGAAGAAGAGAGGACGCACCACGATCGACGACGTAAAGGAAGAGGAATCTACTCCGCCGGCAGGAGAAACGGAAAGCCGCTTCTTCAAAGGCAGGAACAAGAACAGGAACAAGAAACAAGCAAATGGCGACGTGGAGGCGGACGAGCGGCCGAACAAGAAGGCCAAGACCATGAAATCGAAGCCGGCCAAACAGGAGGAGCGGGAGGAAGAAGAAGAAGAAGAAATACCTGCCCCGAAGGCATCCTGGAAGTCTAGCAAACCCAAGAAGGAAGAGAAGCCAGCCGAGCCCCCATCTGATATTGGGAGGAGGCGATCGAGTAGACTCAACCGCGTAGCAGCGTAGTCGTATACTGAGAAAATAGCTGGACTTCTCTTCTGTAAGAAAAACTGTTCATACAATGTCACAAATTAAAATGTAGGCGGATCATGACTTGACAGAGATGTGCTTGTCCGAGTCAGTCCTGGGTCAAGCGAGAATCATATCAGTAATCGCCATCGAGGGGGAGAATGAATATATACCAAGTGTAATTTAGGACTGGATAAATTAGTCTCCTTTTCCAGTCTGACGTATTTCCGACCTTCGACTTTATACTAGAATAGAATATAGATAGCCAGTCTTGATAATTGTCACGGATTTCAACACTCAGCCATCACCTCAAACCACCGTGCCTCAAAATCCGAATTCACTTCTAGTCCCCTTCTAGCAACACACCAGTATCGTCCAGTACAGACTTGTTACAGCAGTATTAGGTCAAGAATTTGATTATTAAAAGCGAAGCCATTATTATTAATCGTATCTCGTAGTCAAGTAGGGTATTGAACAGCAATAGTATCTCAGTATCTCGGCGGCAGCAGCAGCATATACACACACAACACCGCGCGCAAATAGACGATACCTAACCCGGCCCGCCAAGGTCTCGCAGGACCGATGCAATTAATTCAACCGTATCGCCGCCCTTTAACGTATGCCGTTCGCCTCATAGCTCGTGTTGGAATCACGCACTTACGCCGAAATGCATTGAAGGGTGGATGTGAGTCTGCGGTACCCGCCTACTCGATGCTCATGCGCATCAGACCGTCATTGGTGTCCACCATCCCTTGGAAACCCACACGGCCCTTGGCGCCGTTGATGGGGCGTCCACTGCCGTTTCCGCCGGCGCTTCCGTTCTCGCTTGGGGTAGCCGAAGCTTTGTCTCCGCCGTGATTGCTTCCCGGTCGGGAGCCCCAGGGGGCCATGTCCCGCTGCAGCGGGCTCTGCGTAATTGGAGAGTTGTGGACGCTGTTCATTCCTGGGCTCACCGCTCGCCTCTTGAAGCTGTGTGGGTCGAAGTCGTCGTCTCTGCGACGTTTGTTGTTAATACGACGGGTGATTTCTGCCGCAGTGGGTGGAACGCTTCCTCCTTGTGACAACGACGCTGAGGCGGATGGCTGTGGGGTGTCCGATTTCTGGCTCTCGCTTCCAGTACCCCCAGCTCCACCGGGGCCTAGGCCATAGAGACCAGACCCAGCTGACACCGAAGGTGAATCCATATTCACATCTTCGCTCATCCCAGACAAGGATCCTCTAGTCATGAACGTCGATGGTGGAGGAGTTACTCGGTTACCCGCAACACTGCTAGTCTCGGAGAAGGTTTCCCAGAAGTTCTTACCCTTCGAGTTGCGCATGGCCTGCTGCTTAAAGCTGCTTGACAAGGCGGCGTCGGTCATCATATCATCTTCGGGTATATCATCAAGAGATTCTTGAGCGGTAGCCAGGTTCGGTGAGGATTGGGCGGTAGATAGGTTCCGTATGTCCAAAGCTGAAGGGAGACCTGGAGGGATGCGAGGCTCAAGGTCCATATCGCTCTCGAAGACTTGATGAACAACCTCTGCTTCCCGGCGGATTTCCGAATCTATCGGGGCGTTTTCTTCCGCGAGGGAGGCCTGAACACGTGCAAACACCTTTGTCTTCGGCTGAGTACGTGGTTAGTGAGTATTACTGTTGTGTAGAATACAAAGACTTACCAGCAGACTACCCCTTCTCGTGACAGCTCGCTTAATGACACCTCTAGGGCCATCTCGTGACAGCGTTTCTCCAGTATCCATAGCTCTGTCCTCGCTCTCGCTACCCGAGATATGCAGTTGATTGGCGGCCCAGCTGATACTTTCTCGGCGCGCATGCGGAATAGGAACGTCCCTAATCTCCTTCACTACATTGTTGGGTGGAGACTTGGAAAAGGCGGCTGAAGCAGTGGAGCTGAAGCCAAGTCCGGCCAGGAGACGAGGTTTCTTCCTGGGAGGCTTGCGGGGCCGTGGTCGGAAATTCTGGAGGCTGTTGATAGCTGGCGACGTGCTGGGCATCCACGGGACAGCGGTGCTGCCGAAACCAGATGGTAAGTCGCCGACTTGCTGGGTGTTCTTAGCGACCTGAGGCGTGCTAAATATGGCATCCTCCATCTCCTCGTCCATGAAGTCGTCCTCGCCGGAGCTGGAGGAAGAATCGGAAGCTAGTGGGTTCGTGCTTCCTACGGAGCCAGAGATGTTCATGCGCTCTTGATTGCCCATCATAGACCACAGAGAGGTTGCAGATCGTTCTTGTCCATATTCACCGTTGCTTCGACCAGGAATACTCATGGCGCGTCCACCGATGGTTGGGGATGAGTCCGGAGATGATTGTTCGGCGAGTGTAGAGTGATGCAAACTTGTAGCTGCTCTGGAAAAGTCTAGGCCGCGCGACCGCCTCGGCAGGATGTTGGTGGGGGATGCATAGATTTGAGAATGATCGAGTTTCGGAGATAGAGGGGCGAGTTTGACTTGGTTTGGCGTTTGAGCGGGCGAGACGGGATCGCACTGTGACATTTGTAGCGACAAACCGCGCATGGGGAATTCGGGTCGACGAGGGGTGACGGGAGCGGCAATGGTGGTACTAGTCGTGGCGGCGGCAGTTGTCGAATCTTGGTTTCTATCCCTAATAAGAGATCTGTCGGTGTCGTCCTTAGAAGTACGCCTTGACGCCTCGAGAATGTGAGGTGAAGGTGACAATTGCGTTCCCCCTCCATCCGACAAACTTCTCGTCTTAAAAGGTGACCGTCCAATTATCCGGCCGTCATGGTTGCCGGGACGTTCACTCTTCATGTCTTCATCCATCACGGCAACCTCATCGTATTCGTTTCCCGCCATTCGAGCACGATGATCCCACCGAGTTGACGATCCTCTTTTATATCCCGAGTTCTCGTAGTGGCCGTTTGGTCAATCTAGACGAGCGTTTTCTAACGTCAAGCACCCACAATTCTTACGTAGATGACTAACTTCGACTCATGAACAGACTTCATCGGTACAAAAATAGGACGGCTTTTCGAGCGTGCTTCAACTAGGCGAATAGAGAAGGAAATCAAGTGGGAATTGAAAGGAATATAAATCGACGTCGAAATTGTGACGTCGCGTCATGTCACGCTGAACGCGGCTCGGGGTCTAAGCACTTAATCCTTATCGATAACATACTAGCGCCAATCGTTAAGTTGCAATGGCCTAACCTACATATATCCTGGTAATTTGCAACCAATCAACATCCCAATGCTAAAGATCCATCATATATATGTACCATCCGGTTATAATAAATTTGAAAGTGTTAAGAGGAATAAATCCTGGTGAAGGTTGGATGCTGCAATGAGAAAGTAAAGTTCATGTATCAACTGAAGACCTGTCAATATAACGAAGCGGTCGGTATAGTGATATGATGGCGATGGTCCTCCTCTTACATTCTATTTTCAAAGACACACCCAGTTATCAGAAATCTGACCTGTCAGGAGGTTTAGATAGCACACCCTTTGAGATAGAAGACAAGACAGGAGACAAAGATCCTTTGTATTTATAGGTACCTGTTAAATACCTTAACTGCAGGTGGCAACAGTTCGTGGATTACATAATTGGCTAGATATCAAGTAATCTCCTATAAGAGGACAAATTATACCAGAGACTATAGACGTTCATGCATACAACTGTAGAATTATAATAATCAACAATATTTGTACAGATCTTTGAGTCTTTTTGATAACAAACGGGTCTTCTTGACGAGAGTGGATAATTGTGATAATTGAGTTCGTCGAATTTGACCAATATTATGATGAAATCCAGAAAGGTTAATAGTTATCCTTCTAGATAGCTTCAAAGTTCATAGATCTGGTCCGAAATGACATCGCCCTTCTGTGCAACCAAGTGACCAAAACGAAGTAGACTTTGCTCGTCCTTCCCCATCTCTAGTACCTAATCCTTGCGCCAGGGCCTCATCTCTCGATATACCTATTGGCCACGTGGAGCGGTATATAGCTAAATACGAAGGTCCGGGCCAAAAGTTTCAATCATTTCTTGGCATGATCTCCACAGTACGAATCTTTCTAAGCCCTTACCCCCTTATAGGCCCTGAAGCTCCCTTATAAGGTTACCTATAAGCCCTGAAGCCCCCTATAAGGTCCACTATAAGCCCTGTAAAATAATCATTCCCAGGCTTTTTACATCCCACATTTTCAACACCATTACCATCACTAAACAATATAGAGAATAGCGATATTAACATACGCTATTAAGCCTTTACGTTATATAGAACTAAAGCTACGAAATTAAAGGTTTATATTAAGTAATATTATAAACCTAAAACCAGAGAAAAACGAGAAAGAGTCGGAATCTAATACAAATAAGTAATTTATATATACAGTGTATATAGTACGAATTTGTATATAGCACTGTATCTGATATGCCAAGAAATGATTGAAACTTTTGGCCCGGACCTTCGTATATCCACCGCATCTAGCATCTCCTTAGCAGAGCCTTTAATAGGGGCTTTGGAAGTTTTTCAAACTCAATCTTTCTAGGTCTCCGGTTTTCCTCAGCTCTAAAGCTGCTTTGACGACCCTCAGGAATTCTATTAGTAAGGCATTGGCTTTGGTAGTAATATTGCTGTCACGGGATATTTTAAAAAGCCACAAGTATGCGTCCCCGGCCTCCTCCCAACGATCTAGCTTATCGAGTATTTTCGTACTCATAAACTTACCTAAAATTGCGCACCCTTAATTGTAAGGAAGGTTATCCTTCGGCCGGATAGAAATGGTATTAGGTACCTAGGTAAGTAATGTAACAAAGCAGAGTGTGCAGATTTAAAATCTGCCAACATCCCCAAATGAAACAACAACCAAATCCTTTACCACCTCCACCCTCCACAATGTCTTCCGCTACAAGACCCCTAAATTCCCAATCTGCGCCCACTTCTACATCTACAACATCACCAGTGTCGGATAAAGAGAGTCCTGGCTCTAGTGCTAACACTAAGCAGAGAGATCCTAAAGAGATAACAAGTAAAGAGATAATAAAATATTCCGCGAGTCTGAAAAAAAAGGTCGCCATAATGAGCCCCGAAGAGAGAGCCGCATGGAAGAGTAAGTTGAAATCCTAAGCATATTTTAACCATTCATTAAACTAATAATTATAGAATACTTTAAGGACGTCACTCGAACTCTTCCTAGTCAGGTGCCGGATGCAGTTTGGGATGAAATTTGAAGCTGTGTGACGATCACGGCGAATATATGTACTTACTGTTACGAATAGGTACATACGCGCCTAACTGTTGTGTTGGTAGTTTAAAGAGCGGGTGTCTTTGAATTTTCTCTTACTTCTATTCTCCACCGCAAGATACCTCTGGACCGAGGAAGAAGTAGACGAAGAAGTACGCCCAAGCTTTGGAAATTGCACCGCAGCCTGACAATGCGGGCGTCTTGAATTCAGGGGTTGCTCGCCTCACGTTGGTCATGATTGGTCTTTGTTAGCCGTGCTTCTCACGGGCATAGTACGGATTCCTAAGGGTCAAGCGCCGCTGAACTTGAGAGCGACGACGTCCAAAACGCAAGGCAACAACTGCGTAAGCATCGTAGGAAGCGGGAGCAACGATGTGGGCGAGCTAGAGGTATAGAGGTAAACGGAGAAGCTCATACCTACGGATCCGTAAGTCGGGCGAGATCACGTTACGGGATATTACATAAGGGCAATAGTGGTAACAACCTCACAAGTAGGGTACGAGTAGCGCATGGTCACTATCTCTAAAGATAGTATCGATAACTATACCTATGAAGAACCGAAATCCCCATTAACATAGGCATACTAGCCTTCTCCACTCTACCTAGCTAAGCTCGAACCTCAACGCATCATACTGCAAGTAAATCGTGCCCGGCAACAGCGCCGTCTCCGTGTTCGTGGCATTGAACGGCAGACTTAAGACGAACTCGTTCACACCCTCCTTCAGAAGATCCGTCGAGAACACAAACTTCTTACCGAAGTTCTGGCACACCACGCTACTCCGGACCCCACACGAGCCGCTGCGGTACGACGGTATGATCCAGGTCTCGACATCGCGCCCGTTGGCGGCCACCGTGTACGGCACGGTGGAGTACTTCTCGTTGGGCAGCGACGCCCACTTGTCGTTGCCGTTGGCCGTCTTGACGCCCGCGAGGTCTACCGTGAGCGTCGCGGTTCCGGCGCCCGCGAGCTGGTCGCCGGTCAGGTTGAACTGGACGGTCCAGTTGTTGACCTTTTCGTAGTACGGCTGCGCGCGGAAGAAGTTGGCCGGCCCGGGGAACACGCTCCAGTGGATGTAGTTGAAGTCGTCGGCCTCTTTGCTCTGCCCGACCTTGAAGTTCACCCCGTTAGGGAAGTCGCTCGGGAAGTCCCAGTTCGCCCAGTACGCCCGGTACTGCTCCGGCTGCAGCGGCTTCGACGTGTCCGGCGCGTAGCCGTGCTTATACTCTCCTGCTGACTTGTCCGGCGTCCCGATCCGCCATATCTCCTTGCCCGCGCTTTCGGGCTTCCACTGGAACTGGAGTGGATTGGTGGTTGTTTTCGATATTTTCACGTCGTCCTGTATGAACCACCCGAAGATCCCGTCTGCGTATACGGTCAACCTATATACACCCTCTTTCACCCTAGGAATCTCCACTGCGCCAGTGGCAGGGTCGATATCAGCCCAGTATTGCAAGCTGGTCTGGTTGAAAACATTCAGCTGAAAATCCTGCTTGTTCTCGGCCAGCACGGCGATCGGCCTCTTAGCACTCTCGGGCAATTCGACTGTGGCCTTGAATGTAGCGCGCTTGGAGGATGGTGCGTAATTCGGTACATACTGGGCAATGCTGTCGTAAAACTCGCTGTCCCATTCCGGGTTCGCGTACTGCGCTGCATCGGTCCTCAGCTCGGCAAGCGTAGTCTTTGGACCACCCTTATTGAAGTGGTAATACTGAGGTCCAAACGTGCGATCGAAGCCATGGGTTATGTTCGGAGTAGGTGCACCATGATGGCCTGACACCATGTAGTTATACTACAACATGCAAATGTGAGCACCGTCTATCTTACTAGTAGAATTCAAGACGTTGGGAAGACTTACTACTATACCGTCCACCACTAGATCCGAGTGTAATGGTCCGCCATAGTACGTCTCTCGAGTGTTGTGCACCAGCCAAGCGCCGTACGTATTTCCATCAGAGCTAGTCGACCCGTCCGAGTATTGCCCGTGTACATCATGGTCACGCCAAAGCTCAGCAAAGGAGTACTTGGTGAAGTAGTTGGAGTATTGTTGCACATAAGCATCGCTAGTTGCGTTCCCAAGGTAAGTCGTTGCGTCTTGGACCACGATACCCCTCCTATTGGCATCGGCCGAGGGAATAGGGGCCCAATTACCATCACTGCCGGATAGATGTGTCCATAAAGGTGTATTCGGTCGGAACAACGTGCGAAGCTCGCCGAGTCCTCGGAGGAAAGGCGTTCTTTGGTTGAAATAGGTGACTCGAGAGAACATATGCAAGCCAGTCTCGCCTTCCCTTAAGAACCAATATTGCTCCAATGTCTGGTTGGTGGACGAATAGGTGTCTTGCATCACCACACCACCGTATGGAACTCCCGTCGAGTCGACTCCTTTGATGAGCTGGTACTTAGCGGTCGCCCCAGGGGCCCAGAAACCACTGGGAACACAGGAGCAATCGAGATACGGTCCTTTACCCGCGCTTCCACTCGACGTGCTTAACAGGTTCTCTTTACCCAGGCGGAGCTCGACAACCTGCCCACTACTTTTGCCCACGGCCATGTATAGGTCGTCATTCTGTAGGATGTACTGACTACTGGTCTGAGTCGCATTCAGGAATGCCGTCGCCGTGGAAAAAAGAATGGCAAAAGCCAATCCTTTCAACGACACCATTCTGCTAGAAGCTAATGTTACTTAGAAAAAATGCGAGAGCATGTGGTGGAGGTCATTGGTAACAGAGAAACATCGCGGGCAACTAATCTTTAACTACAACAACGCTTCCTCAACCTGAGGAGGCTCGATATAAGTAGCCACGGACATGATCTCCCACCTACCTAGGTGTCCAAAGAGGGCGCCTCTCTTAGGATGAATCTCTCGGTCTCTCTTGAACCGAACGAGTGTTCTTGGAGAAATGCCACGACCTCCATGATTATATATGGTAGAATGCGGGGATCTTGGCCGCGTATAGTTACATGGTTCCGTCGAATTGGGGTTAATAACCATCGATCTAGATCCGAGTCCTTTTATGGATCAAGTGTCCGGCTATTGAATCGGATTTATTATGAGGATATTGCTGTTTTATGCAAGGGGCATACTACGTATAGTCTTGGCTTATTTTTCTATCAACTATTATCTAAATGTAACCCAGTTTGCGGGAATCTGTGGCGACTAGTTCTCGAACTTTTGACCTGGCTATACCCAATTGTTGATTTACCAGAAAGCTACCCCTATAGCAATGATATATTGGTCCCTACAGTCGTGGTTTCGAAAAGAGAGAAGCTCGATAATATTTGGAGACCAACCATCAGAATCCCTGGATATGAACATGAAAAGGCCTGACCACGTCGACTAGAAATAATCTAAGTCACTTGGCCTCGAGTTTTTCCCTTATGTCCAACTAGCAGTAGCACTTGAGGCCTCGTAATTGAGGCTAGATGTCCTCAAGAAACATCATCGAGCTTCGTCAATACATCTAGCAACTATAGGGTCATTCTCCTTGATAATTCCGTCGCTCGAATCTCTCGCCGGCGCCGTCTTCCCCTGTGTCTTTCGATTTACGAAATGACTGTCAACATATGTTCGCATGGTTTGCATGATGCACCGGATATTTCCATGGCATGTTGTGCTACAGCTCCTATGAATGGCTACCACCCCGCTCTGAATACGAGTGAGCCCTTGATACCTGCAGCATATTAGCCGTCGAAAAGCAAAGAGGTTCTAGAGAATCTAGGTACTCTTCTATCTAAAATTAGATAGATGGCGCCAATGTCAGTGATCCAACATACTACCTCGCTAAAAACATGACTTGGATTGTAGCAATACTATTTAAAGTCAGTGTTGTTCGTAGATATTATTCCATGATATTCCTATAGTCTTGAGAGGTGATAAGCATCGAAGCCCTCACAATGATACCTAGAACAGGGGCCGTATTGGGGCTCTTTGTAAGCTACATCACCTCGCTGGCATCTGGTGCCGGCGTACCAAAGATTTGTAAGTTACCCAGTTGATTTTCTGCTCTTATTAATATAGAAGAAGTAGACTCTCCGAATGACTATATCCAGACGGCAGGCTCTCTCGAAGCCAGCTCTACAGAACCAGCTGCCGGTGACTATATAGTATCAAAATCGCCCATCAAAGGCAAGACAGTCTATTCCAGCTTCACGGCAGCAACGGCAGCAATCCAGGATATCTCAAGCAAAGAAGTTGTGACCATATTCGCGTATCCCGGCGTATACAAGGAGCAACTGGTCTTCAACCGATCCGGCACCACCATCTTCCGGGGGTACACGGAGGACGCCTCCGACAACAGCAAGAACCAAGTCATCATCCAGAACAGCCACGGCGTCGACACGCAAGCAGACCAGAGCAACTCCGAATCGGCAACGCTATACTCGCGGGCCAAGTACCTGCAACTTTTCAACATCAACCTGAACAACGTCTTCGGGCAGACGCGCAACTACGCGTCCCTCGGCTTCGCCAACGGCAACAACGGCTACACGTCTCTCTACGGTTGCCAGGTGACGGGCAACCAGGACACGTTCGACACCAACGCCGGGACGAGCGTCTTCGCGTACAACACGCTGGTGGAGGGGTCCGTGGATTTCATCTGGGGCGCGGGCTCGGCTTACTTCCTGAATTCAACGGTGGTGCCCAACACGAGCGGCGGGTACATCGCGGCCATGAAGCGGGCATCGAGCACGACGGCAGGCGGGCTCGTCTTCGACCAGTGCGCCGTAGCCGCCACGTCCAATGTCGGGGCCGGCACAGTGTTCCTGGGCCGCCCGTATAACCAGTATTCGCGCGTCGCGTACATCAACACGTACCTCGACGCGTCGATTTCCGCGGCGGGCTGGGCCGTGTGGTCGAAGACAGACCCGCGGACCGACGGCGCGCTCCTCGGCGAGTACCGCAGCCGCGGGCCCGGAGCTTCGGCCAGCACCCGTGCTAGCTTCTCGCGGCAGCTTTCCGATGCGGACGTGGCGCAGTTCCAACTCGTCAATTTATTCTCTTCCCAGGGAACTTCATGGTAAGTTTTGTTGGTTGATTTGTATCTGAAGAAAGAAGAAGAGTTTGATGGTCGAGCATGGCTGAGAGTGATTGTAGGATCAATATGACCTACGTCAAGACCACACCTTTCATATCGCCGCTATAATTCCGGCTGTGGGTTATTGATGCGCTGAGAACTTCGGAAACGTTTACTCGTCACTTCAAATTCTAACCAAGGCAGCCGTGGCACTCCCGTGTGCGACGACAGAGTTAGAAAACAAGAGAAGGACTGCTTACCTACCTAGGTACTTTTCCCGCTGGAAGAATTGGCCTAATCGAGCAAGCGGCTAGGTGGTCACCTAGTGATGTAAGTTATCATGTTAGATCGAATTGTGCCTCATCATAACTTGTACGAAGATGGCGCAATCGAATATTTGAATATTCTTTCTTCAATAAAACTAGCGAAAATGGACCGGAACGCCGACATCGCAATGTAACTCATTGCGTATCATCTGGAGGCATATCCCAACTCCTTATAGATTTCCCGTTTTGCTTTCTCTTCCCAAGAGTGACGCCGCCATCACCAATGAAGTTCATGACCCACTCTCGTACCTTTCGCGTTTTCAGCAATTGTGGGTGTGCCGGCTTTGTCGATGAGACGTCTCTGACACTGTATAGTCCGCCCTGGTCGGCTCTGTCAAGCTTCCTCCTGTAAAGTAGGTCGACCTTGGTGAGACCCTTTCGTAAGCTGTGGCCGTGCACCTTCTTCATGAAGACGCTTAAAGCAACGTTTCGGATAAGCACGATATCCTGTCTGCGAAGCTCCCTAAGAATCTCGCTCGACGATTCACCGAGTTCCGATGAGAGCCAGAAGGTGACGCTAAAGCCAGACTTGGTTTCGTCTCCAACAAGAAGCTCGATCAAAGATTTGGTTGATCCCCACCGAGTTTTTACGACGCGTGGCTCGGCGATGGAGATTATACCAACAATAAGATTCACAGTCATCGTCTGAGGCGAGATGGACTGCAAATACGACGTATTTGGTACGTCTTCGAGATCACTTAGATGAGCCGAATGAGCAGTCGACGGTTGACCTTGGAGACCTGAACTACTGGTACTCTGAAAAGAGTCGCGGATACTCCTTTCCGCAGTAGTATCCGATGAAGACCCATCCGTACTGAAGCTCAGAGTTGGCAGCTGAGATGACGGTATGTTATCATGAACTGCTAAAGAGTGATCGTAAAACTGATCCAAGACTTCTTGGCTTATTCCGTTGGTCCCCGTCGGTCCAGAGGTAGAATCAAGCGAAGCCGGGAGAGCGATGAAAAAGCCTTCGTCTCCATGGTAATTTTCTCTTATTTGATGAAGCTGAGAGAAGCCAGTACGTAGAGCGGTTTTCTCGAGTGGTATCGATCTCCAGACTGCGATGTCAAGAGCGGATCCTAGGACAGAGACTGTAGGTGCATGCGACAAGTTGTCGAGATGGGCAAACTCAGCGATTGGATCTAAGAACTGATCCAAGAGATCTGATTCTTTCCAATTAAGAGTATGATTTTCCGGTGCGCCTGCGAGAATCAGAACTCTCCGCACCATCACGACCCAGAGGTCATCCTGGAACAAGAGTTTGGAGCGTAAGTGAGACTGCTGAGCAAAGGTTGACGATTGATGGTTGACGATTAACGAAGGTTGTGCTACGGATCCGTAGTTAGGTGCCTAATGAAAGTCAAAGACCATTGACTAGGTACTATGTAGACTAGACTATTTTAGGTAAGGCCCCAACCACATCTATCACCCCACTTCTACGACTGACCCACACACACAGCTTTTGATTTGTTGATACCATCTTGGTTGAACCAATCATAGCAATTTGCGATTTGTTTACTTTGACCGGGGAATCGGGCACTGACACATCTGCAACGTTGAACCAACAAAAATCAATCATTTCTGCATTCTTCAACTTGACACTACACAGGCTTTGGATAATCCCAATTACTACTAGAGGATAACCATCTTGTTCGCATTCTATCACAATGTCCCAAGAGACGGGACTCTGGAGCGTTCGTCGACCACGAGAGGTATGATATCATGCTGATGCGCCCAACGTGCATTTTCTTTGTCGCGATCGCATTCTAACTACTTTGTCGTCGCTAGACTCTTGGTGGCATCAATACCAATTCTGCGATACCCCACCCCTCCTCGGCAATGAAGAGATCCAACTCGATCAGCGGAAATGGCGGTGCTACCTTCTCGAGCGGCCATATGCGATCTGTGTCGGGATCTAGGCAGTCCCTCGCCCTCAGTCGCCCTAGCCAACCCATGTTCCCGCGAACGTCGTCTGGTACCAATCTGGCTGAGATGGGAATGCCTTCGGTGAAGCGGTCGTCATTCCAAAATAACCCCGGCTCGACGCTGAAAAGCTATGCGTCCGGCAGTGTGCCAATGCGAAACTCAGAGAGCGAGAGAAGGAGCAGTATCTACCGTTCTCGAACCTCAACTAACGGTCCCGGGACCCATCAGAGCTTCTTCCAACAGGCGCCGCAAGCAGCAGGCGTCCCGCGCGATCCACGACCATTGAAGGACCGATCATTCCAGGCGCGAATCGGCCAGGAGCTCCTGGATTACCTATCGCAACACAACTTCGAGATGGAGATGAAGCACACTCTATCGCATAACATAATCAAGTCGCCGACACAGAAGGATTTCAACTACATGTTCCAATGGATATACCATCGCATCGACCCGAGCTACCGTTTCCAGAAGAATATCGATCAAGAGGTCCCTCCGATCTTGAAGCAGCTGCGCTATCCTTACGAAAAGAGCATCACAAAGTCGCAGATCTCCGCCGTGGGAGGCCAGAACTGGAGTACCTTCCTAGGGCTCCTTCATTGGATGATGCAATTAGCGCAGATGCTCGAAGGTTACGCGTGCAACCGCTACGATGAGGCCTGCATAGAGAGTGGAATCGACGTTGGTGGCGACCATGTTATTTTCGACTTTCTAAGCGCGGCGTACCGAGACTGGCTCGCTATGGACGAGGATGCCGGGGACGACGACGCTGAGAAAGTGCTTGCGCCACACGTGGAAGACATGGCCAGGGCATTCGAAAGATCGAATTCCAAGTATCTGTCCGAGCTTGAGATGCTGGAAGCAGAGAACGCTCGGTTGCTCAAGGAAATCGAGGACCTCGAGAAATCAACCCCGGATCCCCGGGTCCTCGACAATCACTTCAAGATCATGGAAGAGGATAAGATCAAGTTTGAGGAGTACAACGCGCTTGCTCTGTCAAGGTCCGACAAATACGAGACTCGCATCCAAGCCTTGCAAGAAGAATTTGACCAGTTAATGCAGGAGTTGAAGGAAGCAGAGGAAGAGCGCCGCGCATTGCAGAAAGAAGTCGACGATCAGGGAATTAGCATGCAGGATATCGACCGCATGACCTCGGAACGTGAAAGACTACAGAAGGGCATCGAATCGGCAACCCAGCGGCTAGACGAGGGAAAGAAGAAGGTAGCGGACAAGGAGATGGAAGCGAGCCGCAAGCTCGACGAACTAGAAAGGCTTGTCGACAAGTATAACACGCTCGCTTACCAGATCGGCCTCATCCCCTCGACGGCCGTCAATGCCAAGGGCGCGTCGTATGAGCTAGCAGTAACGGTCAACGAGTCAGACTTTACAGGCTCTATAGTGAAGGGATTATACTCGAGCGGAGGAGGAAGCGAACGCCTACTAGCCGACCCGGTCACCGGGTACCAACCAGCGCATATTCTCAACCTGGATCTGCGTGGGCAGGTTAAGAACAGCTTCCTAGCTCTACGGAAGGAGATATCCGAGCGACGAACCGCCGCCATGGATGCCATAATGAAACACCACGACCTACTCGACGGAATTAAGGAGGCGATCGAAGAGAAACGGAGCGAGGTCGCAACACTTGAGCACAAACTCAGGGGTGCAGAGGAGGAGTATGAGAAGACCAAGGAGGTATGTCAATGATGGAATCACCATATAGATGTGGATTGCGTGCTAATAGTCAACCAGGTCACGACCACGCAGAAGCTAGCTTCAGATGCACAGATCGAGAAGATGGAGAAGGAGCTTGCCAAGATGAGGGCTCAGCTCACCGAATCGGTGCAGCTCATGGAACAGAGGGAGATGAACACAAATATCGAGTGCGTATTTTACTTTCCCATTGGCCCCTTTACTTTAATCTCTCGTAGTTAACCACAAGACTAGGTATGAACAATTGACCCTCCGCGCAAATTCGCTGCGCGAGGAGTTACACACCGAGATCGAGAGGATGCTGAACGACATCATCAAGTTCAAGGTGCACATCCAGAAGAACCTGGAGGACTACGAGGGATTCGTGGCGGATGAGCTCGAGAAGGAACTCGGTAGCGGCGAGATGCGAGATGATACCCGTAACGTGGAGATTTGATTTATCAGGCAGGTCTGCTGTCTGCGATGGTGTTTTTCACGATGTTGCATGGAGTTCGGTTGGACAATAGTTGAATGACCGTAATGATGATGCCGTGGGACGTTTCAATTATTCCCCGTTGTTTGTTTTTATGAACAGCTGTTATACCTCGAGTGGTATTTGTTATCAAGTAGAAATCACTTGCAGTCTCCTTTCTTACATAAGGTGTGTGGCATCAAGGTTCAAGAGTGACAGACGGAAGTGAATAGAATAGGTTATCGATAACGCTAGTGGGGCCGAGGTAGCTTGGCTTGACGTCGAACCCCGCCAAAGCCACTTAACATTGACCTTAGCTCTTTCAACTTCAGCCTCCTCCCTAATATGTACATGTATATATGAACCTATTAACACAGCCTAACGTCAGAAGGATTCAACTGAGACACTGCCCATCATCCATCCACCCAATCAATCAACCGTAACGCCTACGTTACCTCAGTTGTTCCATTAACGCATCGAAAAAAGGATGTCGTTAACATCGCCATCCTCCTCGACCCTCATCGGCCCATCCCTAACGCCATCGATAATAACCCAGTCTTCCTCCTCCGCTCCCGCCCCCACCAGCTTCATCCCTCCCACTCCCACTACATCTACCGACGAACCAAACAACAAATCCTCTTCCTTCACCTTCCCCCGCGAATACCACTTCCCGCCATTCTTCACGCGCCAGGAGAACCTCACCACACTGCACAGCCAGCTGGAGAAGTGGTCCTCGCTGATCCTAGCGTACTGCCGACACCACCGGCTATTCCGGGTCTCGCTGTCATACGAGGGCACGCCGCACGAGGCGCTGTTCCGCAACCGGCGGCTGGGGCGGTCGCTGCACGTAGCCGACGCGCGCGAGGTGTTCCGGTTTATGCGGCGCGAGGGGCGCGCCGAGCCCGACGGCAGGGGGGATGATAAAGGAGGAGGAAGTGGCGGTGGTAACGGGGGAGCAGACGTGTTTTGGGTGTATTGGCGCACGCCCGAGGAGTGGGCTGGGCTGGTTGAGGCGTGGGTCGACGAGACGGCGCAGAAGGGCACCGTGCTGACGCTGTATGAGTTGACCGAGGGCGAGGCCGCGAAGGGTACTGGTATGTTACGTTTTTTATCCCCTATTCTCCTTTCCTCTTTACTCTATAAGACACATATCAAGCAAGACAATGAAGTGGAAAGAATGGAAAGGGAAGAAGACAAAGATGGTAGAACCTGTACTGATACGAACCACCAGAATTCCACGGCCTCGACCCCGAACTGCTCCAGAAGGCACTACAGGTCCTAGTCAAGCGCGGCAAGGCGCAGATCTTCGGACAGGAGGACCAGCAAGGCGTCAAATTCTTCTGAATACCTACGGGATTTTACTCGTATGTTCCAGGTGAACCTTTTCAGATAATATGTACAAAGAACCGATCACCAATGCAACGTAAACTGGCATGAAAGGCAGCTATGATGATTTAGCTTAGCCTGGCTTAGCTACTAAGCTGAAGAAGCACAACGCAACCTTGAGGAATGAGGACACCTCAAACGCCTCCCTTTCCTCCGTCCCAACTCCGGCTATGCAACAACTCCTTATAGATTAAAAGAGCAACCTGGTACCGCGAAAATCCCTACCCTCAGTTGAAGAAATTCGTCACCAGGTACTTCTTGTCGAAAGCCACTTTCTGGCTCATGACCACATCCAGCAACCAATCCGCAGCGACGATGCGAGGCTCCATGTGACCCTTGCTAGCCATGTCCTCGAACTTCTTCCATAGTTTCTTCTCCTCGGGGCTCGTGTTGCTCAGCAGATACACTGGGTCGGGGCCGCCCTCGTCTTCCTCCGGATTGGTAGGCTTGATGGTCGAACCGCTCCTCGCGCCGTACAACATGAAGATGGCACCGTTGGCTTCGGCAATAGCCTGATAGCCCGCGGGACCGTTCTTGATGCTGGCCGTGCAGTAGATAGGAGTACCCCAAAGGAGTTTGCCGTTGTTCGCGCGGGCTCTGCTCACCGAAGTCTCGAGCTTGATTCCGAATTTCTTCTCGTTCTCCTTGTCCTTCAGGATATAGTCCTCTGGAGGTACGACCTGCTTGGTATCTAGACACTCCTCGATCCAGCTAGAAGAGACCACGGTGGCACCCTTGGATAAGTTGCGGAGGAATTTGACTGTTCGTACCAGGTGTGGAGCCACGAGATAGTCGCATGGTTGGCCGTCCGGCACAACGGCAATACCAAGGTCGCGCAACTTTTTCTATTTTCAAGTGTTAGCAGAATTCAAAAAGGAGAGATTGGCTATCTTACTCGATCTGCGTCTTCACGATGCTTGTCATTAACCCATCGTTGAAATCCAGTGAGCACCACCCTCTTATCGACACCTGGAAGTGTGGGCCTGGCCCTCTTCGCGGGACGTTTCTCAGCCTTAGGTTCCTTCTCTTCAGCGGCCGCGGATGGACTAGAAACGCTGCAGCGGTTGAGATTTTCTCGGTCAATCTGGTCGGCTGCTCGCTTGCCTCCCCAAAGACCATGACTGTCCTTAAGTCCTCGCTTCTTCTCTTTCTCGTACAGAGCAATATCGGGCGCAAGGACGGAGAGTCTGTTGAGCGCCTTGTCCTTTGCGCTTCGACTTGAAGAGAGCGTAGAGGGAGTCTCGTTCTCCTTGCCAGTACGGACATAGCGACTTCTAGCAGGGGTCGCGAGCGTGGTTGTTGTCGCACGACGCTTTGGCGGCGCTGGTACACCGAAGACATCCGTTGTGCTCTGTGCGTATTCGGCATCAGTGTCCATCATAACGTCAAACTCCTTATGTGCTTGCCGGCCAATCGTGACGCCTTCCGCCGGACCAGCGGAAACAGAATTCTCGTCAGCCATCTCTATCATCTTGCGTTTTCGCTTGGATGATGGGGAGTCGATCACCGGTTCACCGGGGTAATATAGAAGTTGAAGCATATTCTGATCGAAGGGTGTCTGACCGATAACTTCTCCAAGGTTCGTACGGGCTGGGAAGGTGCGGTATTTATCCTCCGTCGCACTTTGAAGCGCGCACTTGGCGTAACTCTCTTCTATCCACAGGTGATTGACTATGTCAATACGCCAATCCCGAGCCGCTTCGTATTTCTCGCTATTGCCTCGGGCAGTGATTAGTTCTGTATTGTCACACTTCATAGTCTTGGTATATGTCGCCCCAGAAGCAACGATCAGATTCTCCAGGTATACACGGGCCTCTCCACCATAGTTCGACACGCTGATTCGTTTACCCTTAAATCCGGGGATACCGTCGCGCGGGACAGGGTAGTGGAGAAGACGTCGCAGCGGTGAGGTCCATTCGTTGTGGGTGATGAGGTGGTATAACCAAGATAGGTTTCCGACTGTCTTGCCCGTCTGCGAGGCACGTTTGTACTGCGGTCCATCACGATATTGGCAGACGAACCAGTCGCAATGCTCGACATGGTCAGTCACCTCACCTCCACCACGGCTGATCAGTCCGAGAATGATTTCCCTAAGTCGGTCTCTAATCGACAAGTCTGCCGATAACATGATCTTCTTGCCGTCGAACACAGTAAGGGTAGGGCGTTCTCCCACGATATCACCTGAAGGGTTAGGAAGATAATCTGGTCGAGCTGAAGTGGCGCCTTCGAGATGTTGGCTTGATGGTACTTTGACCGCATCTTCGGGGTTGGCGCGTAGATACTCAGGATCAGGCAACAGGTACGGGCCTTCGTCAATACGCTTTCCAAGTTTAAAGCAGTCGTCAAACCTTGAGCAAGTTAGGCCGATCATCTCTTTCGTTCTCCAGGCGGCGGGTTAAACTTACCAATGAGGAAGAACAATCTTGCACTTAAGACTTTTGCTCAAGGCGACCTGACATTGCGGGTGGGCAGTAGAGAGTGCACAGATATGGGTTGTGGCTTTGGTGACAGAGGTAGCCTCCATTCCGCCCATGGCCATTGTAGCACCAACGATGGCGTCTGCGTCGCTGGGGGGAATGTCGGCACATGACAGCACGACATCAGAGAAGATCATTCGAGGGTCCGGAGTGTATGGACGTATCTGGGCTTGTCTTCCTTTGGCCAAAGATGCCGAGATCCACTTGGATTTGACAACGGGAACCATCAGGGCGGTCGCTTCGGTATACTGGGGGAAGTCGATGGTGTTGGCGATAACGTGTGAAACTTCCGAAAGCTCCAGCGAACCGTTACGTTTCGCGTTAATGACTTGGCCACCATATTTGAGGATACTTTGGGACAGCTATGACAGAGTGAGCAATCGTCGTTCACCTACATAATCAGTTATGACGCACCTCGGCAATCAAGCCCTCAGATAAATCCCTGCTCTGGACAAAGGTGAACGCGCAGAGGCTGAAGAGTTTCGCGGAGTCCTTTTGTTCCGCCATCTTGAAGTTACGAACGCGATTGGCTCTATGCAGGTCAATTCTAGAATTCAAGGCATTCCTATAATGGACCTGGTATGTATATTGTCTAAGGGGATAAATATGAAGTGAAGAAAGTCAAGCAATCAGATTGGGTGTGTACACAGTATTGGTTGCCTGGATTGGTTGGTTGCCAAAGGAGAGAAGTTGACATCAGATAAATCAAAAGGTGGGACAGAATTGTTTTCTAGAAAGCCCTTGGACGCGTTTTGGAGCATTGTAATTAACGCGAGAATGGGTCGCGATCAGGTGACTTTAGTGAACCGCTTAACTGCATAGTCAGATTTAGTGGCTCGGATAGAACGATAATGGTCTAAGCGCGCGCCAAGGTGCAGAATAGGGGACCCGGAGGTCTTGAATATAAACCATGTCCCTCCCTCCAGCAAACAATAATATAAACCAAATTCCCTGGAGAAACGAAGGACATTTATCTCCATCCTCAATACCTTAAATCATGAGTCATATTACAAAGACAGCCTAGCGCAATCCACCTAACATTGCTTCATTGATGGTGTGTATCGTTCAGTGTGACTCAAAACCACAGTTACTATGTTGGATATCCCGCAGAAGGTTACATGTACGCTTCTGCCTACCATATGACACATGGATGGCTCTCCTAGCTGACCACAATACGGTGTTTCCCACCCATTCCTTCGGTGATATACAACTGCCTATTCCCTTCAGCCCCGACAGCCGTTCCCAGATTTACCATCATTGCCTTACCATCTACCTCTATCCTATATCTTCCGCTCTTATTAAAAGTCGGAAGAACCAGCACACCTGAGGTGCCCTGTGGTACGTTGTAGTCCAATGTATAACTGCCATCGCCGTTCGCCGTCCAGCTGACGGAATATTTGCCCAGGCTGGTTGTGAACCCACCTTCGGCATGCGTAAGGTCTCCGAACTGGGGGGCGATTCGCCAAGTCGAACCGGCTAGACTAGTGATGCTGAGGCCAACGATGTACTCGGTCAATGCTGTGACTGGACCAGTCGCCCATCCATCTAAAGCCCTCTGTGTCAGTACATTACACTACGGGAAGTCTCGGAAGTGGGAGTATTTGAGTCAGATGGCATGCTTCAGAAGGCAACAGGCCCTCCACAAGAAATCCGAAGGCTCAATTGATGCCTTCGGAACCAGAAGAGAAAATAGAGTCATTCGATCTTGGGATATACTCACGGGAATGGGAAGTATATGAGTAGTCCTCCCCATATCCAGCGTCGTGTCTGTAGCCGAAAGTGCCATCCACCAGATAACCCTCAACCATGGTGGACTGCGTGCCATTCTCATTGTTCAAGTACCAACCCCAGCTAGTGCGGATCAGGTCGAGAGCGCGTTGCGTCTGTCCTGCTATCAAATGCGCTTGAATTTCAAACGAAGAGATAAACGTGGACACCTCTCCAGTCAGTTCCGGGGACTCGGCTCCGATAGGGGTCCAGTACTTCGTGAGAATGGATGATATGCCCTGTGCCTGGTCCGATGTGGCGTTCACCACACCAAATAGCACCGCTAGGGAATTGCCGTCCTGGGGGTATAGACCAGCGTTGCCCTCTCGTTTTTCGAGGCTATCATCAAACGCTCTAGATGTTTCGTCCCAGAGTCTTGCGTTTATGGCACTTTGGAGTTCCGCCGCGGCCTCGAGCCATGTTGAGTTGATCCCAGTCGTATCACCTATCCAGGTAGCCAACGCAGAACCAGTGATCAACGTGCGATAATAGAGCATCTGCGCCGAAGCTAGGGTACTGTCGACAGAGAAACGGCCCCAATCATCCGTGTAGCCCGTGATATTAAGAAGGCCCAAGGACGAGTCGAGCTGATCGGCAAGGAAGGTCATGGCCAAGAGGTACCTGTCCCAATTCTCTTGTATGAAGTCCAGATCCCCGGAATAAAGAACATAGTTGTACATTCCGATCATGGTCCACCTAGCAAGCCGATCGAATTTAGCACAGCTAGCTTATAGGAAAAATAGATGCGGTTCAGTGAATATAGGGTCTTACATGTGATACGTATCACTGTTCATGGCGAGAAGGGGTGGCCCGGAAAACGGGAGTAGGCCATTCTGCGCCTATACCCAGGTAGCAACAGGTCAGCGGAGAACTCCACGTGGTCTCGGTATATTTGTCCCTGAGAGGTGGTACTGACTTGGATGCCATACAACGTCGAGAGCGAATTTCTCACGCTCCTGAAAACGGTGAGCAAGAAAACATAA
Organism: Hypoxylon crocopeplum; assembly: GCA_022578875.1. Taxonomy (NCBI): domain Eukaryota; kingdom Fungi; phylum Ascomycota; class Sordariomycetes; order Xylariales; family Hypoxylaceae; genus Hypoxylon; species Hypoxylon crocopeplum. The sequence goes on from MU399557.1 coordinate 732,911, forward strand.
CGAATTGTAGTATACTGGCGGAAAACTGACTCGATATCGCCGGTGCTGTAAAACGCAGCAGAGATCGCGACGCCCATGTCGCCGGGCCACACAGTCCTGTCACGCTTTGCGCCATCGGTGTTGATGGTGTCGCCTACGCCAATGTTGCCATTGTTCGCCCATTGTGTTTCGGGGGCAGGCCAAGCTCGCCCGGTCGACGGATGGAGTGCATTCGTCTGGAGAGTCTGGAACAGGTGATTTAGCAATCGTTATAGCATACACGAGGTTTAGGGGTGTTTTATTAGTTGCAATACCCCCTCTTTAAGCTCGTAGCTGAAAGACAGACACTTGAAGGAGATGATCGGGTACACCTCTCTAAAGTATACTCACGTAGGCGCCGCTATACCAGATTTTATTGAGCAAGTCGTCATTACTATGGAAGTACCCCTGATAGGCGCGGAGATTCGACCAAGTCGGTTGGAAGGACAACTCTAGACTAATATTGGTGATGGTGACAGAAGAGCTGGCTCCGGTAAGAAACAATGTCATATACCGAAATCCGCCGCGGAGCTTCTCGTCTGGCATAATATAGGTTTGGTCTCCGGTAGAGGAAAAGTTTGCATAGAGCGCGCCATCTTTCCTTTCGAATACTCCACTGCTTGAATCCGAAACCGGGCCAATCCAATCCTTAGCCTCTGTAAAAGCTATGCCCAGAGCACCCTCGCCGTCGGTATACGACACGCTGAACTGAATCGTCACGACGCCTCCAACCTCGAGGCCGAAATCGTAGTAAACACCTGATTGGGTAGCGCTTAATGAGACAGATCCAATCACATCGCCTTTCCCAGTCTCAAGGTCGTAGACTGCCTCAGGACCAACAGTTCGCGTTGACGGGGAAAAGATGTTTGACTCCCATTCACCAGGGAAAGCCGCTGTCTGAGCACCTGTGCATTTCGTGTTTCTCCAGCAATCTTGAGCGAAGACATCTCCCAGGAACACCAGGAACCAGATCACAGAAGCGAGCGGAAATAAAGGGCGAGACGCCATAACGAGAGGCAACGCAGAGCTACTGCGCTAAGGGTACAACATTTAGAGAAGCGAGCAACGAGATTCTAGGAATATATAGAATGTATACCATCTAAAGACATTCGGGCCTTTCCGAGATTCGGGGCATCGCAGAGGCGAGAGCTGCATGAGTTATGAAGCTGTCAAGCCACGCGTGATGTAGGTAAACATCGGATACTACATGTATGTATGCAGTTATCCTCGTCTCATCTTCCCGCCGAGATCAACACAGCCACCCCGCAGTAATAAGACCCCAGGCCTTGCCGGGGTCTCTCGAGCGGCACAGCGCTTCGGATGGCAGCATCGTGGAGACAGAGCATTGGGAAGGTCGGACGAAACCATGTCAAGGCCATAGGTTCATATGCATTCCAGACGTAACTTGGCCAGTCGTGTGGCCTCAGATATAATGCGGGGGAGGCATGTTTGGTAGGTCGACTAGGCGTAATTATTCGTCCTCCGGTGAGCCCGTCCCGGATGCCGATCCACTTTATCTCCGGCATTTCTGACCTAGAGCCGTGCGGATTCCGAAAGTGTCTCAATAATGTGGCATTACATAATCTTGTTAAAGTCTAGAACATATCATCAGAGAGACAAGGCGTACCGGCTCATTAAGCTTCATTCTCTGATAGTGGTAATGAAGGGTCTTTCTCCATACGAGATTAGGTTTGGAGAAATACACCAGTTCCACGTTGTCGGGATCCGTGGTATCTAGGTACCAATAGTAAAAGCGCCAATGTTTCGAGGTATGACGAATGATTACGTATTACGTATTGATGAACCTTAAAGAGAAAGCACTTTCTTCGGCGCGGCAGGGTAATCCAGGCCACGCTGATCTAGCGAGCAAACTCTATTGTCCAGCCGGGTTCAACAAACTGAACTAACCATGCATCTCGAAGCCACTCATATCTTAGGCTGCTTGGTGTCTCATATATCTAGAACGCCGCATGTAAGCCATGTCGCCGCTTGTGTCCTCGAACTGGGTAGCTAGATTTCAGCTCGTGTTTGCCAATGTCTGAAGATCCAAGTATACCTAGATATATTAAGGTGTAACGACCCATCAAAATCGCCGAATGCCGTACCACGTCCTACAAGAAAAGGCGGTATAATGAAGCCAATGGCAACTCGAGACTCTTAGGTCAGCGCGCAGCCAGTTGTTACCCATGAGAACAACTCCCCGACTTTTGAGGTAGAGTCATCGTATGTTGGTGACAACTAAGTCCTGAACAAGCCCAGCTCATGTGTTCGATGTGAATGAACTCTTCTGATATAACTGAGTTGCTCCACGTTGCCTCGTTCAAGATGTTTATAAGGCAGTCGGCGGGTTCTCATCGAATTCCATATGTCTGAACTCGACACCTGACCATGTAGGTGAGGTAGATAGATAACCCAGAGAATTTAAAAGTCCAAGTGATCCTAACTTACCACCCATAGTTGTAAGCGCACACTCGAAGAGCCAATATTGTAAGCAACTTGGATACTTTTCGACGTATTATACTTGGTGTGACCCAGTGACCACCATGCTGAACGAGTGACAGCTAGGAGGTAAATAGTAGGTATTAACGGATGACGGAACGATAGGTCGAATATACGAGATAACATAACGGGACCCTCGGAGGAGCTTCGCATCAAATCAAAATGCAATCCACTGAGCCGGTAATCCCGCTTTAGACCATACTAGAACAAAACGGCGTCGCTAGTTTTTTGTAGTTAGAAGTCCAGTCACAGACTTAATAAAAAGTTGAAGATGGACTTTCGAAGTTTGCCGCATGAAATCGTTTAAAAGTGCATTGCTAGTCATTTTATTTAGTCTTCCGCTAAGCTCGTAGTGGTAGTGGGACGCGGTAGCTAGGAGGTAATGTCCCCATATAGCGAATCAACCTTTCAGTGGTTCTTCAGTGGGATCCAATGGACGCGATCCCTTTGTTCCCCATTCCGGATGCCCGCACGTGACACTATTCAGGGGTGCCAGCCTGCTCTTGTCTGCTGTAAATAACCCGCCCTAAGATAGCCCTGGAGACTTGTATTATAGCAGGGCGCTAAGGGAGCGTTCTAACTGCTAATAGCGACAATACAACAATACTTACCATAAACCACATGCACCTAATGGACGGACAGAGGGAGAAGAATTGTCGTTGTCTCGATTCGACGGATGAATGCCACTGTAGGATTCACTAATAGTTAGGGAGCATTCAGGGAAGAACTTGGCAAAAAGCGACAGAGTGACGAGACCATGATTTCGAACCACGCACCGCTAACTTCGTTATCTACCTAATAAACATCAACTTCGGAGCCCAACAACTCTATACTTGCAACTTCGGCCGACCACCCCTTTATTTACTTTGCCCTTCCTTGATCCGTCTTGCCCGACATATCTGTTCGATCCCGCCGAACATCCAGACCAACAACGACAACATTGTGACCCGACGCGACCCGCCGACTCCTGACCGTCCGACACCTACACATCCATAGATCGCCCCCTGAACAACCAAAAATATTGCATGCATTTCAGAGGGCCTTTTCATTTCCCATGATAGTACCGCGATTCCGACGAGACGCTGCTTCGTGCAACCCGACCATATTATAAGGGGAATCAGGGAGGTTTTGACCTCACGCGAGGTCGTCACCAACACCCTCGATGATGGTATGCCTCTCCGTCCTGTGTTTACTTGTAAATTATGATACCCATGGTCGCATATCTTGGGATCTACCTTAGAATACCATTATTTTGTCCCAAGTCCATTGTCTCGACACTATCAACCTTTTCCTAGTCCGTCGTGAAGTCACTCACTCGTCCTGTCCTTGTTGAGACCACTCGCAACCGACCATTACTAAATGATATTAGACCTCTCACCGGCCTCGCGATGTCGGTGGAAGTTTTGCGAGTCGACGTGGTCATGCCAACCAACTCTCGATATCCGACCCGACCCATCATATAACCGAGACGATCGGGACCATGTACGGTGACGATGATGACTATCAGAACAATGATTCTCGTCCTTTGAGTTTTATCGCATCCCCCCGGGGAGGCGAGCAAATACAGCCTCACGACGCAGAACTTGCCTCTTTAGAAGAACGTCGGCTTCCACTTATTCGAACGACTTCGGACAAGACAGGCTTTCAGAGTTCGCCTGCTCCCGTCATGAACGGTAACCCCGTACAGAAATCCCAGACGCTTCCAGGTCGAATGTCAAGTCAAAGAAGTGCAACATCTAGAAGTAGTTCCTTCGAGTCCGGTCCGAAATCCCCCATCTCTCCTATGTCCCCGACACTCCGTGATATGCGCGAAGATGCCCAACAATATCCGATAACCAACATCGGCAACCCGAATGATATAGCTCAAGAGTTGAGCAACCTCCAGGCCCTTCGGCGCATGTCCATGGATGTCTCCAACAATAGCGACCCGGATTTACTCCCCTTTCAAGGCATGTCTCTTATGGCAATGCCGTCTATAGCACCGAAAGGAGATGACGACGCCGATCCGTCGAGATTGCTCTGGGTTCCTGCTGGCGTCCATCCAGAGCTAGCACCGACCGAGTTCAAGAATTTTGTCGAGAAGAGAGTGCAATCAATGAAGCGGAGGTCTGCTGAATCTTCACTCTCTGTAGATGGCTTGGAACGGAGCGACTCAGGCGGGCTTAGGAGGAAGAAGTCTATGCTCTCGAGACAAATCGATAATGCAGGGGGACATGCCGCGGAAGGATACGTCGATGGCGCGGAGAGGTTGGAGAGGAAAAAGTCTGAGAGGCAATCATGGCAAGGTCCGTCGGAACTCAGCCTCGACGAACTTGTGAATGATCCGTCAAAGGTCGTTCAAAAGCTCACTCTTGAATCGCAACGCCAAGATATAGGAAGTGAAATGTCAAACGCAGACGATATGCCCATTCTACCTGTTGCGCCTGGCATGGGGTTGCGCCGGTCGACCCGTACGACGTATCGAAAAGGTGGTAGTTTGAAAAATCGACAGGGCGGCTCCCTTAGGTCTGAAGACCGGCTTCCTTTCTCAAAGCGCATGGCAGCAAGGAAGACTGAAGAAGGGGCTGGAGAATCGCCTAAGAGGGAATCAACGATTGAAGCGCCACCAGGTCATGGCTTGACACGCGTGCAATCAGAACCTATTTCTGACAACTTTTCACGGCCAACAAGACCTGTGCGTAGGCAGCAAACTTTCTCCAGAGATCCAACCTCAGACCTATATGAAGGCTCTCAGCAGGATCCGAGCCAGGCTATTTCAACCAGGCCACAAGGACCGAACCGTGTCTCATCCGCTGAGAATATCAGGACATCTACTCCTATACCCCAGATTATCGAGACGCCAGTAATTGAGGAGGAACGTTCTGGAACACAGGCTATGGACATGAACAGGCCCTTTCCAGAAAGATCGTCGTCACAAAGAAATGCTGCTCAACCCATGTCTCAACCCTCATCAGCACCAGCTGAACCTCCTGCGCGGTCAAGCAAACGACCAAATTATGGGCAACCGCTTCAAAGCTCGTCACAACCACAAGCTAGCGGCCGACCTTCTCAGCCAAATAGGCCTTCGAGCGCTTCTAACCGGACACTTAATGACATGTCACAGAGCCCTTCCCCTTTTCCAGGTAGTGGCGGTACAAGTACTGAATCATTAACATTCATCCCTACATTTACATCTGAGGAGAAGAAGCCTGAAAAGAAGGGCAGGAAAGAAAACGAAAGTGAAAAGTCCAAGCCCACATCCTGGAAATGGTTCAACAAGAGTGATAAGAGTGACGACAAGGAGAAGAAAAAGAAGGATGATGAGAATCGGAAATCTAAAACTAAGATGTTTGTGGAGAAGGCACACGATAACGTTCGCCTTGACGTTCTTCAGACCTCGATCGACACAGCGCTCCATAAGGGACGAGAGAGCTTGTTGTTGGACCGCGACAGTATCGATAGCAAATTGGAAGAAGAACGGAGAAAAGAGAGTAGCCGAAAGTCCGGTGATCAGAAAAAGGAAAAAGACGGACTGTTTGCTTCATTCTTCGGAAGTAGCAAGAGAAGAAGCGATAGGGAGTCGGGCAGCAAGAAGCACCAAGTACAGAGATCAATGTCGCCCGAACCAGCACCATACCACCCTCTACGAGCCGATGTCGACTATCACTGGACCAGATTCCCCATCCTTGAAGAACGAGCGATCTATCGAATGGCACATATCAAACTTGCTAATCCCCGTCGTGCCCTCTACAGTCAAGTCTTGCTCAGCAATTTTATGTACTCATATCTCGCGAAAGTCCAGGCAATGCATCCTCAGCTACAGGTTCCCCAATCACCGCAACAGAAGAGGTTACAAGAGGAAGAAAGGAGGCGGCGTGAGCAAGAGCAGCAGTACATGGAGCAACAACAAGCGCAGGATAGCATTGACCGCTACAACTTTGAATATCACCGGGTAAGCTGATACTACGAATCTAATGAAATAGTCGAGTCTAACACAACTTAGTCAACAACGCAATATGGAGATTCTAGCATGCAACACGAAGCGGGAGATTATCCAGAAGCAGCCGAGATCTACGACTACGATCACGGCAAGGAAAGCACGAGTCGTGACGACGACTACCAGGAAGCAGATGACTACGGCGGCCAAGACGGAGACAAGGACTATTATTCCACTTACATGCAGTACAATAACGCAAACGCAAACGGCCGTCGCCAGCAAGAAGAAGAGGAAGAGATGTGGTGATGATCCGACCGACGGAGCGGAGTTGACAGACAGACAAGCACACTTGCATAGCGATCAATCATATCAGTGCATACTCTCGGAGTTCCGGGGAGCGGAAACCAGTTGCTACCACTTTCGTGCAGGGCAGATCATCAGGGAGCCCGACGATACAAAAACATATGTACATCTTTCCCCCAAATCCTACATATCGGGCATCGCTTTCCCTTTGTTGGACGGAATAGCGAAACAGCATGGTGCCAAGGGTGGATATCTGAATGGCATTTGCAAGCAAGCAGAGGCATTCGGCCTCTTTCCCGCTCTACCTTTTTGGAGGTTGTGAATTGCCCGTGGGAGGCATCTCCATCCTGAGAACGAAGCTACCGGAGAGGAAGAAAAATATTGAGGGCCTGCTTTCGGGGGGAAGGCGGCCGGAAGATGGGGGACACGGTAGAATATAGTGGAGGTAGCAAAGCATCATTCAGGATGGCTAGCAGGGAGCAAGAAGTAAGAAGTACGAAGCATACCGAGGGATGGGATGGGCTTGCGCGCGGGCGGGTAAAAACAATGCAAGTAGCCCGCCCCGGATCATAATAAGAATTAACTCAGCCCTCCGGGCGACAATACGCTATTTCTTCCGTCTTGTCTCGTAGTGATTTCGCGTTTTTGTGATAAGGGCCGGGGATGTCCTGTGATTGTATGTTTGAGCTGGATTGCGGTCTGTCCGTCCTCAGACCGATTGAGCTTTGTCTCAAAGCTCGTTGCAATTCGTTTGTTCAGTCCGGAACCGAACCGTTCATATAGGTCTACCTAAGTTCGTATGTCCAAATGGTCCGCAAGATTTTGTAGGATATGCGAGAGAAGTATTATATGATGGCTTCGCCAAATCAAGAATAGATGTAGAATTTGATGCGTTGCCAACGCCGTTGACATGTTAGGGTTCTATGAAATCGGACTGTAGTAATTACAGAAAACATAGTCGTGTTCATCGAGATTTATATTAATCGTTGTCTATTGTAAGATAATGGTAGGTACCAGGTAGGTAATATTTAGCATGTTCCTAGACTCGGAAAGCCGAACGGGTGGACGCTACCCACGTTGCATATGATACTGGCCCTGCGACATTCTGGTCTGCCTTGCTTTTGCCATAACCATGAACTATGCCTCGAGGATAATTTACTGCCAATCTCTACTCGATGAATGCTGCATTGGTACCTGCTATGACATTTAACCGGGCCAATGAACGGTAGACAATGGGTATCACTGAAATATACTAAGTGGCAAAGTCAGAGCTCACTTCGTTCCCATTCTTGAACCACTCGATTTCCATTATTAAACTAGTATTCGATATCGTACAGTATCATGCTGTTCTAAGTGTCCTCCTTGAAATAATATAGTGGTTATTGGGATATGGTATCGTGCCGCCGAGTATCATCTCATAGACGAATAATATTTAAATCGTACAAATATCTTCCACGAGCCTGTAAGAAGTATACAATACCAATGCTCCTGAGTTCTCATTCTATGGTTTCGTAATTTAATTATGGATTACGTCTAATTAACTATATCCCAAAATCAGATTTCGAACTCATGCCGTGAAATTCCCATGTCAGGGTTGAGTATGCCAATTTCTAATACTCCGTCTTCATTAACCATAGGCTTCCTTCTAGGACCTACTTTGTCCCACGGCCCAAAGCTTCGGGTGCCAGTTGTTTGATCTTGACGCCAACTCTTCTTGAAAGATACTTTCTGCCCTGATCCTTGAAGTTCTAGGTAGGTGGACCAGTTCAACATTACGGTGGTGTGTTATTTCTAGACTTGAAGACCAACACGACTCTTCATAGAGGAAACCGACTCCCCTGACAGCTCCTCGCATTACTAGCATGCCCCGAGAGTCATGGTTTCGGTCTGCGTAATTACTGCGTAGCCCTTATGTTACGGGAAATAGTGGACTCCGGTGTTGTTAGTTGTTAGGTTTCCCACTTTACCAAATTCCCTCGAGAAGTAAAGCGGCAGGGTTGGCATCTTCTATGAGCTTGATGGCAGCCGGGCAGGCGAGCAGCTCTTCAACGCGTTACTGGTCATGAGAGGCGGAGTTGCCAGACTGGAGAGGACTCGTCGCTCTCGCAAGACTAGCTACCGGACGCTATTGCAAGTGAGGTTGCAGGTATGCATGTCAGCAGGACCCTTGTTTCTGAAGTAGGAAGACATGCTGACTCTTCAGGTAAAAAGCTTCCACCCAACCACAGCAAGCAGCCTCCAGGACGTGGATATCTCGCCCAAGAGATGACACATTTGCGATCCGATAAACGACAACCTGACGCGGCGTCCGAAATTCACTCTTCGCCAGCGAAGAGAGCGCTATCGACGCGAAGGGACACACAATGACCTAGAGTTGAGGACGAAGAAGTAGATCAGGCAGCCAAGGTATATGGCATCGTTCGCTTACATATAGGTAATATGGACTAGTGGAGGAGCTCGTGTATATCCTATAGCAGCCGAGGTTTAAGCATTCTAGGCGTCCATAGGTACGGTTCATCCCCTGAGCTCAAGACCGAGAAGTCTTTCCAGCCACGCGGTTGCGGAGACGGAAGATCGTTAGCGAGGGAAATAGGGGTCAACAGGACGTCGACGTCTGCTCCCCCAGAATCTGTAGTCGAGTCGTTCACAACGCAGACTACCTCAATAACGACGTCGTGTTTCGCTTCACTCTAAGCCTCCTACGAATCTCGAGGATATTCATAAACGTGACCCGATCTCGTGGAATGGCTTCACCTACCGAGTTAATGTTCGAGGACTATGTTAAAGAGCTCGTTCGCTGATTGGTTAGGAGACATTAGTGCCAACACGACGTGAAGAGCTCCTTTTGCTATAATAAGTAGTATTTAATTGTAAAGCTTTTATTCTATACTTGATGAATACTTAACCAGCTTATTCTTTAGCCAGTACATCTACATAGTATTAACCATTCCCTGAGGCAATATGTTACCTTCAATGTTGTATGGATACCTAGGGTTAACTGTATATAGTATTTCTCAATCATAAATTGTTGGTTTTTCTTTCACACGTCGCTTAGGTAATGTAGGTAAAGCAAACAAATCAGTCGCATGTATCATACCTGGATGGATACCTGGTAGGCTAGGCACTATATGCACCCTTAGGATTGCCTGAAGAGTGCCTAAAGGGTGCCTGAGGATTGCATACGTGCACCTGTGCACTGTACTGTGAGATACGTGCACAAGTACGCCGGTAGGGTACCTAGGTACCCGGGTACTTATGAGATGCAAAGTGGGCCAAGGCTGAAGTAGCTGGCCAATCATCGCCAAGTATAGCTAGCGTAGCTTCTGATTGTCGCGAGTTCCCTTATCCCCCAGTCGAACTTTTTTAACGCCCCAAAACCTTCCATCACTGTTGTCGTCGCCGAAAATCAAAGCTCTCGACCTTACTCTTATCCTCTTCCCCCACAACTCTCTGCATATTTAACAGCAGATAGTAGAACGCGCAAACTTGCATCTTCTGCCATTGTGCTTAGATCAATTCCCCATACATCTTTCTTTTCAGATACCCATTCACTTCATTTGTACTTGAACCTACATCCTGTCTACTTCATAGAGCCACCTGGCAACCCGATCTCCTTTCGTACACGCGCCTTCAACGTCGACAATTTCTTTTCCTCTCTCCGTGATCCATACCTCACGATTCTACCTCGCCGCGGCCTCGTCATCGCCTGCGATACTTCAACCACGAACGCGGCGTCTCGATACATTTCCGACGAAGCTCACCTTGACTGTGGTAACTAGGTAGTTGCCCATGGCTGTAAGTCTTGTCTTCCTTTCGCCTTTCTGTTGTTCCCAATCCCGCGCATCATAACCTGCATCACCACCTCTCGGAATACCCTCCTTTGGTATCACCTACACTTCCTGCCTGCTATGATGGATTCCTCTCCTAGCACTCCCACTGCCACTCCTCAATCCCCTTTGGTTGTGAATCACCATCACTATTACTTCCATCAACCCTATCTTCCTAAGCACATGAACCGGCCCGGCGCACCTGAGGCCGTCATGTCTTCTCCAACTCAGTTGCCCTACCCACAGCTTCCTATGCCCCCGGTCCCCTTCATTCCCCAGAATGTAGGGGCGCCTTCCACCATCCCTCAGTACCAGCTTCGCGATCAACACCACATTACTTATCTCCCTCCTCCTCCTCCTCCTCCTCCACCACCCCCAGTTGGCCCTTTTCTCCCATACCTGCTCCCGCCAAGTGGCCACGAACGCTCTCGCCTCTCAATGCCAGAGCTGGGTGGTTTTGAGCTCGCTCGCGTGCTAGCCTCGAGTTGCTTCAACCTTGGTAGCGGCAGACTCGAAGATCGATCACTAATTCGTCGCCTCTTCTAGCAACGTTCCTTCAACCAGGGCTATATGCCCAACGGCGCCCCCGGCGGCCATCCCAACCTCGGTCAACCTGCACCGGGTGCCGTGCCTCTCCTGCCCAACCAGGGCCGAGTCATTCAGTCGGGTCCCATGCGTGTCCTTTGTATCGCTGACGTGCGAGGTATGATGGTCTTGAAATTCTGGTCAATAAGAGAGGTGGAGCTAAGAATTGTGCGATAGGCAACCTTCGATCCCTGAACGAGCTTGCGAAGGCCGCGCGAGCCGACCACATCATCCACACGGGAGACTTCGGTTTCTACGACGACACATCTCTGGAGCGCATTGCAGAGAAGTAAGATACGATCATATTTTGTTATTCTATCAAGACTTTACCCGCATATCTAACTAAATCGTGAAACAGGACCCTGAAGCATGTCGCTCAGTATTCGCCGTTGATCCATGAGGATGTCAAGAAGGCCATTGGCCAAGGTGGTCCCGGTTCCGTCAAGGCCCGATTCTCCCCCCAGGAGCTCCCTCTTTCTGAGTTGCCTCAGCTCATCAGCGGCCAAGGCAAGCTCGATGTGCCGGTTTACACAGTCTGGGGCGCCTGCGAGGATGTACGTGTTCTCGAGAAATTCCGATCAGGCGAATACAAGGTGCCGAACTTGCACATCATCGATGAGGCTCGATCCATGCTGTTGGAGATTGGCGGAGTCAAGTTGCGACTACTTGGTCTTGGCGGTGCCGTCGTCATGCACAAGTTGTTCGACAATGGTGAGGGACGAACTACCATTGCCGGAGGACAGGGTACGATGTGGACGACCCTGCTTCAGATGGGCGAGCTAGTCGACACCGCAAACCGTGTCTACGATCCTACTGAGACCCGTGTCTTCATCACGCATGCATCTCCTGCTCGCGAGGGTATCCTGAATCAGCTGTCGGTCAGTCTCAAGGCGGATTTCTCTATCTCGGCAGGTCTGCATTTCCGATACGGCAGCTCGTACAACGAGTTCAGCGTGAACCCGACCCTGGATCACTATCGTGGCAAGCTTGCTGCTTCGAAGGCGTCGTTCAATGACGTCTGGGAGACGGTGAAGGGCGAAGTCGAGCCTGCAATCCAGCAGAATGAGGCTCAGCAGAATCTCCTTCGAAACGCGCTGGAGCTAGTCGAGAAGATGCCTCGAACCGCTGCTGGTGGCAACCCATTCGGTGGCCCAGTTGGCGGCCCTGGTGCTCAAGGCCAGGTTGACGAGAGTGCCTTCAAGAATATGTGGAACTTCAACTTGGCAGATGCGGCGTTCGGCTACCTGGTGTTGGAGATACAAGACGGCCGCATTGGCACGGAGATGCGAGCCCAAGGCTTCAACTTTTCGCACCGCGGAGCTAAGCAACAGGCCGCGGTACCCCAGAGCACACCTTCCCCTGCAGCTGGTGTGACTGGACTACCCCCGACTGCTCCTGCTGCGAGTTCCGGCCCGCCTCTCTCTGGCCCGCAGAGAAACACTTCGGTCGCGGCACAGCTTCCGAAGCCCACAGCGGCAACTCCTCTCCAGGCTCCTAAGCCTGCTACCCCCAAGCCGAGCGCTCCATCCCCGGCCCCTAGCGCTGTAGCCGGCAAGGAGAACGAGAAGCCCACCGGTGCTAATGGATCGGCTAACGGACCGGAGTTGGCGCCGTCGCCCGCTCCTAGAGTCGCTGCTGACAGCATCATTGGACTCTTTGTCATGAACGTCCAGAGTGACGAACAGACCCGCGAGATCTTCCCTGATGATCACAAGCCGAAGATCGTCAAGATCGAGAAGTGGGGTAACAATAGCAACAACAAGGTCGTCCACTTCCAGACCACGGACGATCGAGATGCCGCTTACTCCAAGCTCGCCGATGAGTTCAAGGTACGCCAATCCGAGGACCGATCCAAGCCGTTGGTGCGAGTCTTCCAACCCCGCGAATCCAAGCAAACCTTCGGAGGCAGAGGCGCTGGAACTTGGGGCAGCGTCCGAGGTCGAGACAACGCAAGCGGATATCGCAGTGCCGGCGACCGCGGAGCCCTTAGTGGTGGCGAGAGCGGACCGGAGACTGGCCGTCAGCGAGGTGGTCGCGGTGGATCCCGCGGAGCTCGCAGTGATCGAGGCGGTCGAGGCGGCCGGGGCGGTCGTGGAGGTATGGGCAAAGGTGAAGGCGGCCGTGCTTCACCTGCCCCTGCGGGTGACTTGTAGACGAGTCGTCAAGACCCATCACTCGTACTCTGCACCTACATTCTACTAATCACCTCGCGCCGGATCGCGCGAACTTTTGCTTGTATTCTGGCACTTCTGGCACTTCTGGCACAATTTTCACGAAACAAAACTTTCTGTCGTTTTTCGGGTGGAGTTCAGAGAATCCATCGGCCTGCGAGGGAAGTTTTCTATTCAGGTGAAGGAAAAAGTACTAGTGCCTCCCTCATATTGAGAGCCTGAAGGGGAGGATGTGTAAAAAGGGGATTGCCTAGGAAGGGGCGAATCTTACGACGCGCTGCTTTACTCGGTGAGTGTACGAGAGGCGGTTTTCCTCCCTCGCGCTAATCATAGCCCGCAGGGAAGGACGGAATCGAGGTTTTCTTGCACCACAACAATTCAGAAAGAGGGGGAGGCTGGACCGGACCGGAATGGGGTTGTTGAGAAAGATAAGCTTATTGCTAATACAAATCGGAATGAATTGATATATAACTGAAGAATGCTTGTGACATGACTACGTAGTTGTCTTACCTGGAGTCTGGGTTGTGTTGAGGAGGCGTAAACAAACTCCGTATAAGTTTGACTTGACTACCAGACCAGACCAGACCAGACCAGACCAGACCAAATACTTCGGCCCTGAGATGGCTAGGTCGCGCCAACATGCTATAGAAATTACCAGGTATACAGTCTAATTCTTACAAATTTAACGTATACGATCATTGCGATAACATATTTTTGCAAGTAATCTTGTGATATTTTATACACTGGCTGTTTGCATTGTTAGACCCGCAAATACTATTGCTCTTGGATGTTACTAGAAACATTTCCGAATCAACTCAACGACAATGGGCATTATGGGTAACCCGTCGCGAAAGATTTAGCAGTATACAATGGTTGATTTCTCTTTCATTACGTGAGTCGGAGAGGGGGGCGGCGAGCCTATTACACGGGATGTGCTGTTCTACTATGGTACAATAAACCGGAACTGTGATTCCCTCCCGGGTTTTGTTTTTGTTCTCCAACCTCGACCTCGGTATCGCCAACATGAAGCTGGCAACCCGTCCGTATTTTTCTCTATGTACTATTGGCTACATGTGATGTACATGCCTTTTCTTCCCCATCCTTCCTTTCATAGAATAGATGCGGTTCCTCGATCCGTTCGCGATTAGAGGGGCTTCATGCCCTTGTGTATGGCGGCGATGCCACCGGTCAGGTCCTCGAAACCCTGGCCGCCGACGGCGAAGCCGGCGTCCTCGATCATGCGGCGGAAGTGCTGCTGGGACGGGAAGCGCTCGATGCTCTCGACGAGGTACTGGTAGGAGTCGCGGTCGCCGGCGACGAGCTGGCCGATGAGCGGGATGGCGCTGAAGCTCCAGCGCTTGTAGACGGCGTCGAAAAGGGTGTTGTTGACCTTGCTGAACTCGAGGCACGCGAACACGCCGCCGGGCTTGAGGACTCGGTACGCTTCGGATAGCGCTGCGGGGATGTTGCTGAAGTTGCGGATGCCGAAGGCTACCGTGTACAGGTCGATTGAATCTGAAGGCACGGCGGACGCCCCGAAGGACGTCGCATCGGCCTCGAGGAAGGAGAGCGCGGCTTGTTGCGAGGCGGGCAGGGACGAGGAGCGCTGCTTGCCCACAGCGAGCATGGACGGGTTGATATCGGAGATGGTGACGTGGACAGAAGGGTTGGCGTTTAGGACGTGCGCATGGTGCAGCATGCGGAAGGCGATGTCGCCCGTGCCCCCGGCGACGTCGAGGATGCGCTGGGGTTTGGCGGGGACGGAGGAGGAGAGGCCGGGGTTGAGGGAAGATACGAAGTGGTCTCTGTAATTTAATAATCGGTTAGCTTAGATCTACGTATGGAATATACCACCGAGGAGTGGAGGGAAAGGAAGAATACGCACTTCCAGACGCGATGCCAGCCGAAGGACATCAGGTCGTTCATGCGGTCGTACGACTCGGCGACGCTGTGGAAGACGCCGGCCACGCGCTCCGTCTTCTCGGACTCGGATAGGCCGTCCTGAAAGCCGAAGTGCGTGGTGCTGTTTCTGCTAGTAGCGCCATTCTCGCCGGGGGTTGTCGAGGCTTGTTGGAGATTATGTATCGTGGTGCTGAATAGTCTTACGGGTCGTGAAGACGGGGGAGAAGGAAAACAAGGAGACGGTCTAGATACTCGTACAGCTGCGCGAAGTACTGAAGGGCGGGCGGCCATGGTGATTATGCGCAGGTTGGGCCGTCGCCAGTACTCGAGGATGTCGTTCTGTAATAGTAGGTGAGATGACGTTAGCAAATCCGGCCCGCCGAAGGTTAGAGCTACGATCAGAAAATTGTTGATCGGATCCGACGACGATCAGCTCGGCACGCGCTATGTGGGGGAGAGAGGAACTAGCCACATTAGACAAGCCTCAGGGGTCCTAGGACCAGGATTCTAGGTAGGCTTGGCGCTAAGACATTTGCAGCTCAACATCTGGGGTAACTCAGATGATTGGCCGAATGAAGAAGCTTGTCACTTTTCGTGTCTTGCAATATATACGAAGTGTATATACTTAGGAACATAGACTTTACCTCAGTAAGAACATGAAAGACTGTCTACTAACCTCGTTAAAACGCCGATGCCGCCTCTGTAGAAGAAATTTGCGAACGGGGTCCTGGTCCTGTTCCCATTTCCACCTCGAACTCCTGGTCTTCGTCGGCCTCAGTTCTGGAGCCGAACATCAGTCGGGCGAAGATGAAGGTTCGGTTAAGACTACGCCAGGTCACCGCTGCGAAGACGCCGACGAGGAAGAGGATAACTAAGCCGATTGCAACGTTTCCGGCCAGGGCTGTCATGATCTGCGATGTCATGGACTTGATCTAGTCGGCGCTGGATCTAGTGGGTGATGGCTTGTTTATCAATGCGAGCTTTTTGATGGTATGAATATGATGGACAAACGCCTTGATGGCCAAGTTGAGGAGGGCCTGGATTCGTCTGTACTTGGTTGAAGAGAGTTGAGACAAGAGTGGTAGTGTTGAGAAGAGTTGGGAATGGAGAGGATCGTGGAATTGTGTATAGGTAAGAAAGACAGCTTAGGTGTGGTGGAATTGGAAAGCATTATTTATCCTTGAGGTGCCCATCCTCGACGAGAAATGCGGAGAAGCGTTTCCAGGACGCATTGCCGACGACGATGATGACGATGAATATCTGGCTTTGGGACTGGCGGTTAGTCTTCGTCTGCGGCGTAGTTCTATGTATGTGGACACCCAGGTGAGGATCAGGTGGATGTGGTTTGTTTGTTACTGCAACCTACCTAGCTATCTCACGGCTACCTACATGTAATTTCTTTTATTATATTAAGGATCCCTCTTGAAGAACAATTCACTCTCTTGGACATTCAAATACTTCTGAGATGTCCTAGACCTCTTAATAGATATCTTCCAGAGTTCACAAAGTGTCCATAAGTGAGTGAGGACATGGAGGAGTGAACAATAAGCCATTCGAATTCAAATATCAAAGGTTTATCAGATCCCTTTCTCTAATATAATCAATAATTATATTCCTTGTGGTATACTATTGTTATGAAGATAGAATATTAGAATATGGTTTCTGAAGATACCTAGTGTTCTATATTCAGGCTTATGTAATCAGACTAAAAGCTGGGGAAACTCCTAGGTCTGGGGCGCTTCGCTTTACACCGGCTTAAGTGACGTCGTTAGCCTCGAATTGCCGTCCATCTCTAACAATGTCAGATGTGAAAGGGGGAGTCAATTCTTCTTTACAAATACATTTTTCTTCGCTACACGTAGATTTCGCTTGGATCTGTGAGTCGCATTGCTAATTGGCTTGGAAAAAGCCATGACAGTGGAAGAATGAGGGCGCAAATCCTTTCAAAACCCTCGCTTCATCGAGCCGCGCGCTCTGTTCTCCGCTGTCCGAGTGCGCCCAGCCTCCAACAACGAGCTATTCGATTCTCAAGCAGTATATCGCAACGCCCAGGCTCGAGCCATGTCTCGTTCCCTGGCGCTGTAAAAAGTGCTTTCACTAGCGACCTCAAATTCGTCGTACCTTCCGACTACCCTGCCTTACCGACGTATCGGGTGGTTGACCAAGATGGGAACATTGTTGACCAGTCATTTAAGCCAGATCTCAGCGATGAGGAGATTATAAAGCTGTACAGACACATGCTGACCATCTCAACCATGGACCCCATTATGTTCGACGCGCAGCGGCAGGGCCGCATAAGCTTTTACATGGTGTCAGCAGGCGAAGAAGCCATCAGTGTCGGGTCCGCTTCAGCGTTGGACCGAGAAGACGTGGTATTCTGCCAATATCGCGAGCAGGGGATCTTTGCGCAGCGCGGATTCACTCCAAAAGACTTCATGAACCAGCTCTTTGCGAATAAGCATGACCTGGGGAAGGGAAGAAATATGCCCGTACACTACGGCAGCAAAGAGCTGAACATTGTATGCCCACCTCGATTCACGTTTTATTGGTTCAGTCGCTGACCTCTCATTAGCACACAATCTCTTCAACTCTCGCAACACAGATACCGCATGCTTCTGGCGCCGCTTATGCCCTGAAAATGCAGCGCATGAATGACCCATCTCTACCTCCCCGTGTTGTTGCCGTATACTTCGGCGAAGGAGCTGCTAGTGAAGGCGACTTTCACGCTGCATTGAACATTGCCGCAACGCGGTCTTGCCCAGTTGTTTTTATTTGTAGAAATAACGGCTACTCCATTTCAACGCCAACTTTGGAGCAGTACCGAGGCGATGGTATTGCCAGCCGGGGTATCGGTTACGGAATTGACACCGTTAGAGTAGACGGAAATGATATGTGGGCCGTCAGGGAAGTCACCAAGAAAGCCAGAGAGATGGCCCTTCAAGACGGAGGCAAGCCGGTCTTGATCGAGGCAATGAGCTATCGCGTTAGTCATCATAGCACATCTGACGACTCCTTTGCATATCGAGCGAGAGTCGAAGTGGAAGACTGGAAGCGCCGAGACAACCCTATTGCGAGACTACGAAAATATATGGAAGCGAAGGGAATCTGGGACGAGTCTAAGGAAAAGGAAGCTCGAGAAAGCATTAGGCGAGAAGTGCTGAAAGCATTCTCGGAGGCAGAGCGGGAAAAGAAGTCGCCTATCCGGACCATGTTTGAAGATGTATACGAGGAGCTTACCCCTGATTTGAAGGCCCAGATGGAGCAGCTGAGAATCCATCTCGAGAGGTACCCCGAAGAATATGACTTGGGCGAGTACGAAGATGGCCTCAACAGCTTAAAATCATAGGAGAAATACCCAAAGTGATCTAGAGAAAGATCTGGGTTCTCCTTGTGAGAACTATATTTGGATTTATTTACATAGCCCAAAGCCATATTAGCTTATAATATAATTTGGCAGATAATTAATTCATACTGATAATGTGAAGGTGGCTGTCAATGTGACGATGAAGTGTGATATTCTCAGCCTCTTGATTGGTAGGCGTTGCTAGATAACCAACGCATGCCAGCCACGTTGAACAAAGAAATGGGGAATCGGACTAGGTATTCCCAGCCGTTCTAATATAATTTGATCCTATCAGATGGGGTTGGAGTGTCTGTAAGAACTACTCTAATATGCGAACTTGCCAATATGTAATCTATCTTTTATATTTTGCGATGCCTGTGTTGGTCGAATACCTTGATTGAGAGGAGTGTATGCGATTGAAAGTCCAGTGACGTCATTGTTTCCCCATGGCGTTGCTCTCTTAGTATGAAGACTCAATAATAAAGATTGATTATTGTTAAGAGCCTCAAGATTTGATATTGATGATATCAAGAATTGATAATGATCTTAGCGAGGGGCTAGCGTTATCGTCTAGCGGGAAATTTAGATTTAGAATTTAGCAACATCCATTCATAATCACACCCCTGAGCGGCAACTCGCACATCATACAGTAATAACGGACAGTGGGCAGTCACGGCAGCGCATAGACTTATGGATACACGTACTGTGGTGGTCCTGGTCACTTCTATTTACACACCTTCCACACAGGTAAAAAGACACAATTACACGCCCTACCCGCACGAACCGATACAAGAACGCAACGGCTACAGACAGCCAGGCGGGTCTTATACGTAGTACATACCTAGTACATGTAAGTTCTGCCACCACACCCAAACCCACACCCACACAACCCACCTCATCTACCTACTACCTACCACCTACCACTTACCACTTACCACCTACAGTATCTAGCCCAACGTCCAGCCGCCCGCCGAATGCATTCGAAGTGAACCTCCTCCGATAGCACCTCCAACCATCTGATGGCCCGAAGCTTCGACGACGACAACGTATCGCCTCAGGTCCATCACTTGACGCTTATTTCTATCCGATTAGTAACGACGTGACTTACCGCCTTCGTACCGCTCAGTTGTATTCGTCTATCAATCGACTCTGACGACATCATCCTCGTCTGACCGGTTCCACGAGTGCCGAAAAATCACCCTCAAAAAAACTAGAAATAATATATCGAACGTGCGGTCCAAATATCGAACTCGTCCAGATCTATCGCAGCCGTGCCTCATGGCGTGATCCATGGCAGACCGAAAGCCCTCTGCTGCGAACCCGCGCTCACGATCGGCAGTCGATAACGATCCTCAAGCGCGACTTCCATCCATACCGGACCTTAACCTCAACCTCAATCTCAACTTGAACCTGCGATCAGCCGCGGTTGCCTCGTCTCCCTTCTCATCTATTTCTTCAAGTTCCAGGTACGATACGCTTCAAACATCCAAGTCCCCCCTTCACCTTGCATGTCTACGTACACGATACCTTGGTACACCCCGAGGAGTGCCACTTTATTTTTTTTAAGCCCCGTATCAGACTTACATGTAATTCCTTCTTCAAACTCCTTCGACCCAGTCCTTCTTCTACCATATTTCTACCCCGTCGTCAATTGTCCCTCAATACATCATCGCATCTTCCACTTGGGGCCAGTGCCATCCAAGTTGTAGTGGACCGTCAGATACATTCTTCGAGGGAGGGGTACAAAGCTTCGGTTCCTGAGCATTTGCAGTTGATGCCTCGATTCGGTCGCTCTTTGTTGTCACTCTGAACCTGAACCTGAACCTGAACCTGAACCTGAATCTGAGCCTAAGCCTACTTATTACTCGTTTATTCTCTACCTAAGCAAGGAGTTACGGCGACATTACGCAAATGTTTAGCTGCATTTAAGGCCAACTGTGATTGTTCAAGAATCCAAAACTTAATTCATATAACGAGTTCTGTCCCACCGTCCAAGCTTCGAGGCGAGGCTTATTGAAATGAAACCCTCCCACCTTCTTTACTAAATCCTCTTGCACTCTCCATAGATTATTTTTTCGAGTCATCTTCCTCTCTTCTACTTCACGTCCCTTGTCCATAATAAATACTCATGTCTTCCAGAGTCACCCGCTCCTCTGCGCGCAACGCAGCGAGTCAAGCAGCATTGCCGGGAGATCCATCGGCAGGCCAACAAGCTTCTGTTCCCTCGTCTGCACCTGCAACCAACAACAACGTCAATATAAACCAGTCTTCCCTGAAACCGCCTTCACGAAAGAGGAAGGCTACCTCGGGAGAGAATAGTTCGCCAAACCAGGCCCAGCAGAGCGAACCAAGTGCATCTGCCCGACGAACCAAGCGGCTGAAAGTTTCGGACTCAGCAGCACCTGAACTTCCGGCAGCTCCTACTCCTGCGCCCGCCGCACGTAAGCGGAAAGGAAAGAGCACTGCTTCTATGTCTAGTCCACCTCGGTATGTCTCTCTGTAGATGAAAATATTGCATCGTTTGCCCACTCACCATACTAATGTTTGCCCGCAGTACCTCTGACCCACCCCCGCCCACCAAAATGCAGGACTCTACCAATTCAGCCTCAGCTTCAGCCTCGTCAAGCAGGAAGTCGAGTCGCAATAAGAAGACGGTCCCAGGTATGAGACATCCCTATTGTCGAATAACCCCCCACTCGCATACTAACTTGTAACTAGAAGCTTCAACAGGCGCTTCTGCCTCTACTCGACGATCGAAGCGCACATCTAGTAACCATCCGCCTCCTGACCCAGACACCACTATGACGGGGACCGATGAGCATGAGAGTGAAGCGGAAGCACCACCGCCTCCACCCCCGCCTCCCCCTCCTGCCCATGACCCAGATGATGACAACAGTGATGACAACGATGATGACGACGACGAGCCTCACCGCCATTATGATGACGATCCCTTCGGCGGCTTCGGTGGACCCCCCGGATCCGGTCTATCTAGCACGCTTAGGGCGTTGACCGGCATGGTGACCGGAATGTCCTCCACGCTCCGCAGTATTCTTCAGAATCTTCGACAGAAAGAAGACCCTTCAGTGCAGCTGGTGGCCCTGCAAGAGCTCGCTCAAATCCTTCTGGTATCTAACGAGGACAATCTGTCTGGGCACTTCTCGCCCGATTCTTTTGTGAAGGAATTGGTCACCTTGATGCAGCCAAATGAGCTCACCGGCGAGGAAAATTCCGAGATCATGCTTCTCGCTTGTCGATGCCTTGCCAACTTGATGGAAGCATTGCCAGCCAGCGCTGCTAACGTGGTCTACGGTGGCGCGGTCCCTATCCTGTGCCAGAAGCTCCTAGAGATTCAATACATTGATCTCGCGGAGCAGGCTCTGAGCACGCTGGAGAAGATCTCGGTGGAATATCCGACAAGCATTGTGAGAGAGGGTGGCTTACACGCCTGTCTAAGCTACCTGGACTTCTTTCCCACCAGTACCCAACGGGCAGCTGTTACCACCGCCGCCAACTGCTGTCGCAACATCCCAGAAGATTCGTTCGACGGGATCGAAGCGGTCATGCCAATCCTTCTGAATGTGTTGAAGAGCAGCGATCAGCGAGTTGTGGAGCAGGCCTCTCTGTGCGTCACCCGCATAATCGAGAGTTTCAAATACCAGTCGTCGAAACTCGAGCGTCTTGTCAGTGAGGACTTGCTCAAGGTCATACTTCGGCTTCTCGTTCCGGGGACGACGAATCTCATCAGCGCCAATATCCACACGCAATTCCTCCGAGTCCTCGCCATCACAGCTCGCGCTAGTCCACGCTTGTCTGCGGAACTCTTCAAGTTGAATGTGGTCGAGACTCTCTACCAGATCTTAACCGGTGTCTCCCCCCCAAGTGAGACGGAAGATGTTGCTTCGAAGCTTGATAGTGTTGTCATTATGCAAGCACTGATCCACCGGCCACGTGAGCAGATCATCGAGACTCTTAACGTCGTCTGCGAGCTGCTCCCGGGCCTGAAGTTCACCGAGGGTTCCATCTTGTCCCAGGTTTCTGCCGACCTTGATCTCACCGAGCCTATCACCTCATCATCACTTAGGTCGCGAAGAAAGTCTACCAATGAGAAGAGACTTGAGCTTCTCGACGAATGCAAAGATCAAGTACGGAGATTCGCGTTGATCCTATTCCCTACCTTGACGGACGCATTTTCAAGCACCGTAAATTTGAGCGTCCGACAGAAGGTCCTCACTGCGCAGCTGAAAATGCTGTCAAATTTGGACAAGGACATCCTCGTTGACGCCCTGAAGGCTGTTCCGTACGCTTCATTCTTGGCCTCCATATTGTCTCAACAGGATCATCCTTCCCTTGTGATGTCCGCAATCCACATAACAGAGCTGCTTCTAAACCGGCTAGATGACATCTATCGTTACCAGATTTACCGCGAAGGTGTCGTCGCGGAGATAACCAAGCTGGCAGCTGAGTATCAAGAATCCGAGAACAAGGCGGCTGAGACGTCCGCAGACCATAGTATGGTGTCTGGGGACGAAGGTGATAGAGTCGAGATACATAATGGCTCTGAGGACGATGACGATGAAGATCATGACGAGGATGAAGATCATGACGAGGATGAAGAGGACGAGAACGAGGATGACGACCAAGAAAACGACCACCACGATGATGACATGTCAGGCTCCCCCGCCAGCTCCGATGGATCTACTATGTCTATTGATGGACCACCCCGTCCCTTCGTTGGCGACCTTCCGTCCATGAAGTCCCGTATCGCGGACGCCGCTAAGAAATTCTTAGAGGCTCATGAGACAGAAAAGCATAGCAAGGCCATGAAGAAGAAAGCCAGCAAGATCCTTGAAAACCTCGGAGCACTTGCCTCTGAGATTGAAGGGTTCTATCTTCGAAGGACTGCTGCAAGGGACCTGTCTCCTAAGAACGGCACGGCTCTTTTCGAAAAGCTGTCGTCCTATTTCGAGGCCGATGTCCTAGACAGTGTGACAAGTGCCGAATTACTCGCCTCGGGTCTCGTGGGTGTCTTAGAATTGGTCTTCAGCAACCCTGACGAGGCGTTGGCTAACGCTGCGAGGACTGCATTCCTGGAGGTCTTCATGGGTCGCTACGTCAGCTCGAAGCCAAAAACCGCAACTGCAGAATCTCCCACAACGCCTTTTAGTGTTATGATTCACAAACTTCAAGATCTACTTAGTCGATCGGAGCATTTCGAGGTTATCACTGTCCACCACAATACATTCGATGGCAATCGCAGCAGCGCGGCGTCCATGCTTGCTAAACAAATCAAACTCCGATTAGTCGCCGACGAAGACTCTGATATCCCACGCTCCTTCCGCACCATCGTGGTTCACATCCATGCCATTGCAACGTTCAAGGCTCTGGATGACTGGCTACGGCCACGGATCACCCTACATGAGCGTCCCCGTGGCCCGAGGCCACGTGATGGATTGTCACGAGCCTTGGCCGCAATGGCTAGCTCAGCCGGCTTGCCGTCAGCTGAGCGTCTTGCCGAGCGACTAGGAGCTGGTTATTCCGCAACCCCACCTCCGGTGCCGACGCAAGCTTCCGGCTCCCGCCCACAGCGAAGGTCGAAGTCGAAACAGCCAGGGCAGCCTGATACCCCGTCTACTCCAGGCTCGTCAACAGGCTCTACTCGGGAGAAGGCTATTCTCCGCAGGTCAGCAAGACGCCAAGCAACGCACCCGAGCGAAACACAACTCCCTCCACCCCCACCACCTCCGCCAGACGATGAAGATTTGCAGAATGCGTTGGAGTGCGCCGACGAAAAGCCGATCACTGACGAGGAAGAAGAGGCCGAGATTGCCGATAATAGTGCTCTCGACGCTATAGTTGGTGAACTGGATGAGGATGTGGAAAATTCTCCCGCTCCGGATCCATCCGCGGTAAACTTGGTCGAAGCTGCTGGCGGGAAGATTACGGCCAGGAAAGAAGACGGAACTCGAGTTCCCACTCCATCTCAGAGTAGTCTGGCCAATCTTCCGAGTCGCAGTGCGCCACACCAACCGTCTGGGTCGCAACAGAGCACACCGACTCCAACCCCCCTGGCGTCTTCTCGACCGCTTTCTTACGCGGCTGCTATTCAGTCTGTGCCTCAAGATTGGCACATTGAATTCAGCCTTAACGACCGATTGGTCCCGAATGAAACCACCATATACCGGGCTGTGCATAGCACGTCCCCTACCACCGAAGATCATCTTAGCCGTAGTGTTTGGTCTACCATGCATGTCATCAAATTCCGCCGCGTCCCAGGACCGCCTCCGGCCGAGCCCACCGGATTCGGGCCTTCTTTTGACGGCCCCACCGAAGTGAATGGCGTCCCCGTTTCGCTCTCAAATAACCCGACCACCGCATCTATTCTTCGTTTACTAAACATTCTGCATGACCTCAACGCGAACATTGAAGACATCATGGTAGAAAATAAGGATACATTGAAGTTGAACGTGGAGCCTTCTTCACAGTTCGTTAATACAAAATTGACTGCCAAGCTCAATAGGCAGTTGGAGGAGCCCCTCATTGTAGCAAGTAATTGCTTACCAGGCTGGAGCGAGGACCTAGCCAGGCTATACCCGTTCCTCTTCCCCTTCGAAACCCGTCACTTATTCCTCCAGTCGACCTCATTCGGTTATGCCAGATCTATGAGCCGATGGCAGAATGCTCAACAGGAGGAGACATCGAGCCGTGACCGAAGAGACGAGCACCTATTCCTTGGCCGACTTCAACGCCAAAAGGTGCGGATCTCGCGTTCCAAGATTCTAGAGTCCGCCTTGAAGGTAATGGAACTCTATGGGAGCTCACAGAGCATTCTAGAGGTCGAATACTACGAAGAAGTTGGAACGGGTCTTGGTCCTACTCTTGAGTTCTATTCCACGGTCTCCAAGGAGTTTTCGAAGAAGAAACTCAGGCTGTGGCGCGAAATGGACTCCAACTTATCGGACGAGTTTATCTCCGGTTCTCTATTCCCTCGACCGTTGAGCGACGATGACTCTAGCGCAAACGTCATTCTCCAATTGTTTAGGATGCTAGGGAAGTTTGTCGCGCGATCCATGATAGACTCTCGCATAATTGACCTCAACTTCAATCCCATCTTTTTCCGCATCGGCGAAGGCTCTTCGGGCGTGAAGCCGTCCCTAGGTGCCGTCAAGGTCGTTGACTCTGTTTTAGCACGGTCGCTCAAGCATATTAAGAAATTCGCTATGGCAAAGAAGGCTATCGACGAGGACCCTAGTCGTACGCCTGCACAAAAGGTCGCCGACATTGAGAAGATAATCGTGGACAACGGAACGCTGGAAGATCTAGCTTTAGATTTCACGTTGCCTGGATATCCCGACATTGAGCTTGTACCCAGTGGATCTCATATTCCGGTCACCATCGACAACGTTGAGTCATACTTAGAGAAGGTCATTGATTTGACTCTGGGCCGTGGCGTCAAGCGTCAGGTCGAAGCGTTCCGCAATGGTTTCTCCCAAGTCTTTCCGTATTCGGCCTTGAGTGCCTTCACGCCGGATGAGCTAGTGGAACTATTTGGTCGCGTTGACGAGGACTGGTCTCTAGAGAGTAAGTTTCTTGCATAATCACCTATGGTATAAGGGAAGCTAACCTTCTATTTTCTAGCTCTTATGGACTCCATCAAGGCAGATCACGGTTTCAACATGGACAGCCGAACAGTCCGAAATCTACTCCAGACCATGAGCGAGCTCTCGCCTCCACAGCGTCGTGACTTCCTGCAATTTACTACTGGTAGTCCGAAGCTCCCTATTGGAGGTATGTGTTATCCACCCTCTCGTGAGATTTAGTGCTGACTGTCATTGTAGGTTTCAAGAGCTTGACCCCTATGTTCACCGTGGTCTGCAAACCTAGTGAGCCACCTTACACATCTGACGACTATCTCCCGAGTGTCATGACTTGTGTCAACTACCTGAAATTGCCCGATTACACCAGTATTGATAGCATGAGGCGACAACTGTTCACTGCAATCAAGGAAGGCCAGGGTGCCTTCCACCTTTCGTAATACCTATATCCAAGGGGTCACGGAGAAAAATACGCGCAGATTTTCACATCAATATTGTGATAGGTGGACGGCATTGACGAAGCAAAATGAGGTATTAATTCTATTTCTTCTTCATCACCCTGGCGTCTCTGAGTATGGGGTGCTTTTATTTCCTTGGCAGATCTGCCATAATCCTCTCTTGACATCCGTCATGACGCTCAACGACCAAGACGGAAGTCGGAACAAGGCACGAGAGAGATATGGGGGAGAGAGGCCTGTCTGATGCATGGAAAGGTTGTTTCGGCGTATCAATGAAACATGATTCCCGGCGGGATTTGGCATCAGACTGGACAGCCCCGACAAGGCCTAGCAGTACTTGCTCTGTTTTACCGTCGCAAAAGGGGGAAGGGTGGCTTCGTCAAGTAGATAGATTGGCCAATTTGTCAAAGTATTGCTTTCTCACACGCGCATTCTTGATGCATAATAATGACTTTGCTATCCTGCTCTCACGCGCCGTGTCTTAATTATACTCTATGTAACTAGGTGTTTACCTTAATTATTTTATGTAAGTCTCTATCCTCCCTTTTATAGTGGGGCCAGAAGACCCCTTTAACCATGGAAGATCACACCTTTACACTAACCACACAACGTCCGTATACAAGCATCGACACCAGAAAACATCTAGATGGGGGTTTTATATTACCATCAGTAAGGTGACTCCTCGATTGTTCAATCAGTGTGTGGCTAAGAGATGTAATATGACGGCAGACACGGAGACCAGCGTAGCCATCATCACCCGAACGTACAACTATTGTGTAGTAGATACGCCAAGCGAAATAAAATTGATAAGCTAGCCTCCCTGGGGGCATTTTGGGCGTGCTAAGCTAGGTCTTCTGGTATAACATACACGCCCATCTACAGCTGATGAAAACAGGTTGGTAACGGATGCGTGATCAAGGAGCGTGAGGTGTGTATGAGTGTTGCGGGTTCGAGGATCTAGCAAGCGCGCACTACTCTAGTCCCTGGTGAGATAGACCCTGGTGAGAGCCTCTGGTAATGGGGAAGGGAAAGGGACCTCTGCGGATTCAAATGTGGTAGCCTTGTGTGTCGGCTCGCGGCCGTTCCGGTACTGGTAGATTCTAGTGCGGAAGATAGTATTTTCGTCCCTATGTCGGCTTTTCTTCCAGGGAGTAGGTATACTTTCTCAAACATATCTAGGCTGCTAGATCAGCTAACGACTTACAAGATAGTGGACTTGTGGAAGGCTGCGACGGCGTAGTGGCTCGACCGTCTATGGGATTCTCCTTGGCTGGCAGGAAGTGGCTCTCGGCTCAGCTCAGCTATCTTTTTCATAGCAAATCAGACTAGGATGACACCGAGTCCTACTATCGTGTTGCTATCGTGTTAGACGGGTAGAGCCTCTATGGCGTGAGTAGAGGGGCGGCCTCTCTTACGCAGAAAAGCTCAGCCTACAGCTGCTTGGTGTAGATACGTAAAATTATCGTCTTCCATAGTGCTAGTAGAATAAGACCAAAAATTAAGACCGTCAGCATCATCATTAGACAGTGAGGCTTGCTTAAGGGGCTCGTACTCAGCCTCTTTAAACGCCATTGCTGATTCTGACTTGGAATAAAGCACGGTCCAGCACGAGTCCAGACAATCTGAGAGTAAATCCTAAGCGTGGCAGCTAAAGATGAGTCATTTGATATTCCGATTGAAATAAGGAGAAACTCCTATTTCTATGTTAGAACCCTCCCAAAGAGCTGAGAAGAGGAAACCACGGTTAACTCACCATGGCAAAACTACAATCAACAGGCCTTTTGGTCATGATATTCCAACGATTATCATAATAGTGACATAGCTCACAATCGCTAGACTCCACGCAAACACACCAACACTCGTCAACGGATGAGCCCTCGTCGCGACGCGAGGAATCAATGTCAGTGTACGTGGCTTAGAGATGATATTAATCCTCTGCCAACCCTTTCAAATGGCCCCCTAATTTCTGGGGACATTGCGCTCGGCGTTCGTTAAACCGAATATATTCTCAGGCTGGAAAATAACCACAGCGCCGAGGCAGTGGGTCTATTGC
The DNA here is from genome assembly GCA_022578875.1 of Hypoxylon crocopeplum. Taxonomy (NCBI): domain Eukaryota; kingdom Fungi; phylum Ascomycota; class Sordariomycetes; order Xylariales; family Hypoxylaceae; genus Hypoxylon; species Hypoxylon crocopeplum. The sequence goes on from MU399557.1 coordinate 761,578, forward strand.
ACCGTGGCGATGGACAGATATCTCGTTAGGGTCAGCAATTCTAGAGGATGTTGAAAATTCAAAGCTGGGGTTTTACTAAGACTTGAGCATATATCACGGATACTATGGTTACCTAGCCAGTACAGCGGTTAACGGAAAGATAAGGGTTCGTATAGAATAATCCTGCAGCACCACCAAGTGCCCATCATGGGAGGTAGCGTCGAAAAGAAATACGTAACTTCGCATATACTTTCGGAAGTATAATAGTATAGTTTTAATTAAGTTATATTATATGACTCTTCTATTTTAAAGTGGGTATTGATCAAATGAAGGAAAAAGACTCAGGCACGGAGAATTAATACTTGGGCTCATATAGTTGCTATCGACCTTCGTATCAGATATTTCATTTATGACGTAGAACGATGATTCTAAATAACCAGACTATCCGCATCATGAGCTTAATTTGCTCGATAATTTGAGCAGCTTTGGAAGCTTGTTCGTCTACATTGTGGGAAGGTGCAATTACATCATGAAACTATACTATAAATTAACAGTCTTTGAATATCAATTTTATTCCTAATACAACAACAACCTTTATCCCACTATTATTACCACAACATCCCAGTTCGACGATAGGTACCTCCCGTTGAGCCACAGCCTACGTTCTTTGACGAGCCAGACGATGACGCTGCCCCATTTCCGTCTTACACATTTCCCGAGTGTATCGCAGCGGTAAAGGCATCCGGCTCTGTGGCCGCTAGCATCTCTATGAATTGGCACTACGCAAATTTGCTGATTCCATACGCCGTGTTCGCCACTTTGCCTCCAGTAGAGTGCATCCCGATCGAACAGATAGACACGACCACCCCGCCGCCTTCTTAGGGGCCTCTCTTAAGCAAAGATTGAGACTGAAATGAGTCGCCAGATAGAGCCCCTTGTAGTTCAGATCCAAAGCGGTATCCTCACCGTAATTGTCCTGGCTACCTAAACCTTGGAGGCTGTGCCAGCTCATTCATGAATTTCGACATCTCGCTTACTATCTGGTAGGTATTTGGCAATTCCCGGGTTACGGCACGTTCCCTCACCTCGTCTTGATCGGGTCGTAAGCACCAACATACCTATTCTGGAATCGATCAATTTCAAATAAGGAGTTCTCTTTCGGGTTCAGTAACGCTGATCCAATTGGCTGATCTTAACCTCCTAGCCACTCACCGCCATTCCTGGGAATTTCTTCTGGATACTTGTCTCTTCGAATGGTATAAGGTACGGAGGTACGGGGGTATGGCGCCCGGAGTTTACGGAGGGTTATTGTGTCCCACGGCAAAAGGCGGTCCGGCCCCGCTATAAACCCGGCGCTTATAGCACGTGCCGTATGTTCGGTATTATCTGACACCCCTTTTTCTTCTTTCCTCCCCACTTCATTTTTCCCTCTCCTCTTTCTTCCATCTACCCTATATCTATTCGTATCATACATGTATTTGATTAACACGGCTACGCTTAAGCTGGAAGAGTTTTCAGGAGATGTCATACCGAAATACGCCATCCTATCGCATACATGGGGCGACGAAGAGGTCACGCTGCAACAGTTTTCACAGCCTGACGCAGCCGCGAAGAATGGTTACTCTAAAATCGAGCGAATGTGCAGCAAATCCCTGGACCGCGGGCTTGAATATGCCTGGGTCGATACTTGCTGTATTAACAAGACTAGTAGTGCTGAGCTTTCTGAGGCAATCAACTCGATGTTTCAGTGGTACGAAGAAGCCGAAGTCTGCTTTGCTTACCTAGAAGACGTTTCGTCTTCGGGTGTAAATACCGCCTTTGAATCCGCTCGGTGGTTTACTAGGGGCTGGACGCTTCAGGAGCTACTAGCGCCGCGGCGACTCGAGTTCTTCACTTCGGAGTGGAAATCGATAGGCACACGAGAAGAACTATCAGATCCCATTAGCCTTGCCACAGGCATAAACAAGGCGTATATTTCCGACACAGGATTGTCATCTCGCTTTGAATTGCTACGCAAAGCGAGTGTTGCTGAGAGAATGAGCTGGGCAGCGAAGAGAATGACATCAAGAAAGGAAGATATCGCTTATTGCCTACTTGGAATCTTTGGAGTCAACATGCCGCTTATATACGGGGAAGGAATGAATGCCTTCCTCAGACTTCAAGAAGAAATTATACGGAAATACGTCGATCTAACACTACTGGCTTGGAATACAGATCACCGTGGCGAACCTATTCCACCAAAAGAGCCCATCGAGTTCTCCTCCTGGCGTTCTGCTTTGGATATGCTTATATGTAAACAACATCCATGGGCAGCTCCGCGTGATGAACCGAAGAGTCTCGGACCGGATATGCCATTTCTGGCTCATACCCCGAGTTCTTTCCTTGGCTGTGAAGATATCGTTCTTCACCATAGTCCTTTCAATTGGTCGCTTACGAGCAAAGGACTCAACATTACCTCCCTCCCTGTATCTCAAAACAGAAAACCTTACCTGATACTTCCATGCTATTTTCGAAATGACCCAACACAGGTTCTGTGTTTGCCACTGTCAACTGATCTAAACGGCTCGCATTTAAGGCGACATGTCCCATTGAAACTAGTTGATTATCGCAAATGGCATCAGTGGGATCGGAGAACTATGATTCTAGGAATCCGAACAGGATCCATTACACAAGTCTCGGACACACATCTGCACGATGTCGGATTCAACTTGTTAGTCGGAAAGACACCTCCAGGGATTCAACTTTGCCAGATTTATTCGAATGGCATTTGGGAATCATGTCGTGAAAGCACACCCGTCCATTTCATACGAGTCAATTTTGCGAATAATCACTACCAACTTACCGGACTATTGCTGAAGGACAAGAAATCGGACATCGGCTTTGCTATTATTGCAGCCATAAGCACATCTGGAATATTCTCTCCCCTCACATCTGAGATATTATCTCTCGAACACGAGATGTCTCTAAGGCAAGTGAACTGCTGCATTATCAGACCAGCCACTTGTGAAATTGTGCAGTCAGTGATCGAGACATCTCAAATCAAGGACATGCCAAGATATCTGGAGCTACAGTCGACGTTGACCTATTGCACCATAGCCCGAGAGCTCTTCCTCGGCCGATCTTTGTCTGACTTATCTTTGTTTCATATCACCATTCACCAATCGACCAGTCCAATTCGCAACACTCTGCTGAAGCTTTCCTACGACGTAACGGCTCAAATTACGAAGTGGATAAGGAATGGTACAACAACTCCTTCGCGGATGGAAGAAATAGGCGCTCTATTACTAGGTTGCCTTCTAGTAATTTGGACTAGTTTAATAGGCGCAATTGCCATATTAATTTACACGTTTCTATCTCAACCTCTGCTTTCTATGGCTGTATTCGGTCCTATCTTTCTCGGCGTGGGTTTAAGCATGGTTAACGGCGCATATTCCAATCACCCCGACGGAGACCTCGCCACTATACTTCTCAATACCTACCTCTCAGCTATTGTACCAAGGCTTGAGTTAAGTATTATTTTCGCACTACTTACAGTTAATATGCTTCCTATATTATCTTGTTTCCAGCCAAGGGCGTCGTTGTTTCTCAAGCAACGGAAAGGGACTATAACGATATCCGTGGCTATTATTGTGGCTCTTTGGGATATACCCATCTGGCTCTGTTTCCCTTTTACCATCTGGGTTTTCATACTTACAAGGATGATACTTTGGATGAACTCACCTGGGAATCGTTGGATAGGTATCGACGAACTTGATCCCTCGACGCTGCTCCCATTCTACATTCATTTCGCGAAATCGATCTTCTTTGCAAATATATCCAGATCAATGGGCGCTGTCCGCAACAGGTAAAATTACCTTCAAGGCGGCCCGTGATATCGAAGCTGGGACCGCGATGGTGGACGAAAACATCGCCAAAATCGCTCTGCAATATTTACTAGGCGCCTTTAAGTATAATTTCGGTTATGCCTGGAAAGGATGGATCGCAGCAGTTCGGCTTCATGCTGAAATAGGGATATATAGGCTCGACAGTGAAGGTGTTATACGTCGGCTTCCGGTCTTCGTATATCTCGATAAGGAAATATTCTGAATTTCCTGTTGAGTAAGATAGGTAGCTAGTGAAGAAATGATTAAGCTAAACGACCGTTAAATATGGTCCTTCCTAAAGATTGCCGCGGGAATTGGATAGGAGTCGTCCAGGTGTCTTCATGTGGTGCTTCTGTCAATATATCAACGTCTACTCTGCCGTCTCACATACCTAATCAAACATCGCAATCTAAACACATCTCTCACCCACTCGCCGTATTGAGCCCTATGAGATACTGCTATCCCAAGCTCAAGCCTTAGTTACCTACTATCACATTCACAGATAATCCGTAGCTATTAGGAGATAGAACGCCCACCGCAGACACGCAGGGTCACGAGAGCAATCCAATCTACCACATAGATCACCGCAGTCACCATCATAGGATGTATAGCATTCATTTAACGGCCACAGCGGCGTGGCCTATCGATTCATCGCCCTCCCTATTCGTACTCCTACAATCCTGTTCAAAGCAGGGGATGATTTCATACTCATACAAATCGTTGCTTGCGCGTCATCTCTCGTTCGCGAAAATGCCTCTCCCCCCACTCCTGTAATGTTGTGTGCAATGCAATGCCATGCATGCCATGCCGTTGAACGCCAGTGATGAATTGCGATGCGATGCGATACAATGCGATACCAGGCTAACGCCAGCAGCAGATCCTGCTGGCGATGCTACTAGAAACAAGTACTCGTACAAATAATAGAAAAAGAAACAAGCCCACCCACTGTCCTAGCCGACTCGGGGGTTCTGACTCCCTACGGAGTCCATCCATGAATAGAAAAGGTAGTCTCGCACACCGGCGTCAAGACTTCTCTAATACTGCGCGAAAACGTATACTCCTACGTCCTCAAGAGCCGTCCTCAAGAACAGATCAACGATGAACTGAGAAATGATGAGAACAACCCTTGCCAGGACACTCACGATCCACAAAGCCGCAACGACGACGTAGCCGACGACGACGGAGGACCAGAGTGCGGGATCGTCGGGCAGTCAATGCAAGCCGACCATGCGGCGGTTCTTCGCCTGCAACTGGCGCAGCTTCTTGTCGAGGGCCTCGTGCTGCTTCTTAGCCTGAGCCAAGGCAGTTTCGGCGTCCTCGACGCTCATGAGGGGCGCGCTGCCGATCGACGGCGACGGACCGCCGTTGGCGTGGTCGTGGCAGCCGTACAGGCCGTCTGCGATGGTGGAGCTCGCGCCGCCGCTACCGCTGCCGTTGAACTCGTCGCCGGGGCGGCCCGAGAACATCTTCCTCTGGTCGTCGGAGCCGTCGCCCGAGGGGGGACAGATCCATGGCGCTAGCTGCTGCAAATTGACGTTCCGGCTAGAGCTAGAACCAGAGCCGCCAGCCTTATAGCCGCTGAGGTCCAAAGACGGCAGGACGTGCTGGTTGATGCAGCTGATGGCCTCCTCGCGGTGCATCTTGCCGACCGGATCGCTGGGGTAGTTGTCCGGCCCCGACGGGAAATACGACGGCGTCCCGTTAGGTACGGCGCGGTTCTTGACGAGGTTGAACCCGGTGGCGGGAGTGTGGCGGGGTGCCGAGAAGACGGTGGGGCGGACACTATCAGCCCTCATGCGATCCTGCAGCTGAAGGAAGCGCTGGGCTTCCTCATCGGTCAAGTTGAGAAGGTAGTCGCCGTTGGGGGTGAGGAGTACGGTGTGCTCATTCACTATCTTTCGGACGGGCTGGAATGCATTGAGCTGTTCTTCGTCCTCCTTGGTGACGATTGCCTTCAGTGTCGGTGGAAGAGACGTGGGGGTACCGCCGGCCAAGTCTCCACGGTAGCTTTGCGTAGTCTTGAAAAAGCTGATGGTTTCGGCATCGGGAATGTCGCCACTTTCCATGACGGCTCGGAAAACATCACGGAGGTTAGGAACATCACCAATGTCCTCGTCCATGGGTTGCTCCAGCTTGGGCTCCGGAGTGTTGCCGACATAATCCGGGGTTAGAACCGTGGTTTTTGTAGATTCGTTCAGTCTGATAGACGTATTGACAACGGCAGGGTTCTTAGGAGGGCTTTTGATTGCCTTGCTCTTCTGCTCTCCAGCCTTAGATAGCTCGGCTACCGAAGCGAGGTCCTTAGAAGCCCTATTAGCTTCCTCACCCGAATCTACGGGAGTCGTAGGGACGCCTTTCTGAGGCATAGCCGCATCTGCCTGTGCCTCCGCAATACTTGGCGTCTCTGGCCGGCTCGCAGTAGCCATCCTGTTCTCTTTCTTCTGTTTCTTCTTTCTTCCAAGAATAGGAGCGATCTCCACTTCTTGTTCAACTGGTTTCGTCTCGGCAATCTGGGCAGCGGCTTCCTTCGATGCTTCTTTACGTTGTTTACGCTGCTGACTCTTCGTAGTTGCGCGCACAGATGCGGAGCCGACCTTAGAGGGCGGCGGAGAGCTCGTTCGAGACACGGAAACAGAAGCGCTAATAATAGACGCCGTGTCAGAGATAGCTTCACTAACAGGTGTTCCGGGACGATAAGTAGAGCTGGCCATTCCAGCAGCTCGAATCGAGGCGACAGCCGTGGGGGGTAGATTCATAGGTGGAGCCTCAGTCTTTGGAGTCTGGACGACTCGTAGGGTTTTGGGGGCCATTTTTGTTATGGGAGAGGAAACAGATGTGGTAGTTTGGGTAGGAGTTGTTAAAGTAGAAGATCCTTGAGTTTTGTGAATTTGTGTTGTATTGGAAAGAATTTGGCCGGACGATTTGTCTGTTCTACTGATTGTTTCATTGACACTAGTCCGTGCAACCGTCTTCGTGGCAGCTGCAATGTCGAGAATACCGGGGACCGGACGACTGTCAGCTTTGTTGGTGGCAACCGCAGTATCGACGATACCAGGTACCGGACGTCTATCGGTTTTGTTGGTGTCGGCCTTTCCCATTGGCGCCTTCCCCGTTGTGTCACCAGTAGCCTTCTTGCCCTGAGGCGCCTTCGTAGAAGACGATGCCTTCGACGGCAAAGCCGGAGTCACTTTTGGGGGCGAACTTGTTTTGACCGAGTCGAGTGCTGGGAAATCTTCTTCCTGCAGAACGCCTTTTCCTTTGGTTGACTTCGACGCCTGAGCAGCTATGTCTTTCGACAAACCGCTCTTCGCAGCGAGTTCCTTAATACTCTTCTTCGCCTCAATTCCGCCAGCAGCGGTGGCTTCCTTCTTGGCCGAAGCCGTCGACTTGGAAGGAGCCGTCGGAATGAGCGGAGTCACGGGTCGTGGAATAGCCGGCAATATTGACGACGCCGTGCCTTGGCTCGCGGGACCTTGCGGGGCCGGGGTCGAGCCCCCCCAAACAAGTGGTGCCGACGGCTGCGGATGACTAAAGCCAAGTCCGGGCGGTACAGACGTTCTTTCTCCGATTGGCAGGAATGCCAATCGAGGCTCGTCGGGCCCATCATCATCCGCGACCAGAGCATCGACGGAAGACGACGCTTCGTCGAGGGGTAAAAGGTCATCGTCTAGAGAACACACACATTAGCTTGTGTAATCAAAATCATATGGTGAACTACGAAAGAGACCAGAAAAAAGCAGGCGTCACATCGTCGTCTTCCACAAGTTACATGGCTATGCTAGTAGGTATGAGGAAGATATGCTTGCTATATTAAGCAACCCCTTGAGGCCTGGTCTGGAGGATCGACCTGCGTGTTAACATACATGAAGAACTTTGTGGAAGACGACGATGGCTTGCCTGACGTGAACCATGAAACCGAATGATGCGGGAAAACAGAATAGAGTCAGAAATGAAATGTCTTCTGGAGGCAAAGCCCTGGCCGGGAAGCCTCGTCGTTTCCAAGAGCAATGTTGACGCCTTATGCACCCTAGACCCTCCCTGGGCCATGCCACTCAATGCTCGCTCAAACAATGTGATGGAGTATTCCGATTATTTCCCTTGACCATTTCCGAAAACCCTAGAACGCCCGTGACGTACCCTCGCGGAAGTTTTAATAGAAACAAGCACGCCGCCCATAGCCCATAAGCACCACGAAACGGCTACCATCTACCGTTGTATACGCCATTTCCGTACATCATGTTGGGGTTGTACCCACCTTGGCTTTGACCACCATACAGCCCCTGTCCGACTCCGGTGCTGGTTCCCGGTTGCTGGTGCTGCATTCTCGCCTGCAGGATACTCGGGTCCGCAAGATCTACTAAGCCACTCCCCCCAGAGGAGGAAGTGTTAGCGTGTCTGTGCTTCTTCCCCTTCTTCTTCTGCTTTGGTCCGAAATCTTGGAAAGCTCCAGGCTGGGAACCATGGAGCGATGCCAGAAGGCCCGGAGCCGGAGCAGGAGCTGGGGTGGAGGAGGTGGAGGGTGGGTATTGATTAGTAAAAGGAAAGTACTCACGCTTTGTAGCTTCATGCGCCTGGGTGCTACCCGCACCCCTACCGCGAATTATCGACTGGAGGAGCTCACTCGGAGTGTCCTTGGATCCCGCACCGAATGCCGATCCCCCGAACGAGTGGCCTTGGCCAAACATACCACCATTGACAGGAGTTGTCCCAGCGGACTTGAGTCCAGGTGGGGGTCCCGGTATAGATGAAGGATATAGCTGATTGCCTGGTTGCGAGCGGTATGCGGACGGCATCATAGACGACTGCTGTGCCATGTATCGCGGGTCACCGCTCGACTTTACGTTGATCGCGCTAGTACTATTCTCGTTCGCAAAGCTGAACCTAGACTGCTGACGAGTGTGACCTTGGCCCTGGAACAGAGAAGATGACTGTGGTGAGATGCCTGGTGGCATTTGATCTGCGAAGCTGCTCTGGGGGCGAACGAAGAGCTGTTGCTGCGGCGTCATAGTACGGCCGCTAACAGATCCGATACTGGTGGCGCTCTGGTTATATCCAGAGAGGCTTGGTCCGAACAATTCGCTCGTGTTAGTCCGCTGGATCGGGGGTTGCGTCGGATTCCGTCTCTGGTCATAGCGACCACCTTCGCGACCCTGGTCTCGATCTTCGGGTTCTCCGCCAAGCGCGAGGCTACCGCTCTCAGGTTCACCTTCGGAAGCCTCGAGATTGTCGACTTGCTCTTCAGCGTCACCAAGGCGATTCTCGTCTTCATCTCGCATAGCCCGTCTTCGCCCGCCGCCATTGATATCGAATAAAGGCGGATAGGAATCGCCTATATCCTTGGGTGGTGCAAACGCGCTGTCAGGACAGGCAGCAAGGCGCTTCATGATGATACCGAAATCAGGCACATCAGGCGATGCTCTCGGCGTCGCATTAGCGCTGGGAGGTGCGCTCTGGACGGGCGTCTCAGTCACTGGTTGCTTCTCGGCTTTGCGACTAGTCAAAGCAGGCGGCTCCGTCGGTAATGCGGATTCGGCTGATTCCTGCGTAGACTCGCTAGTGACAGGTAGCGAAGTTGAAATAGCAGGGCTCGAGGCAGCGCCACTAGTAGCATGGCTACCTCTTCTGCTCCGTTGCTGAGTGGTACGTGCCCAGTTGGCCGAAGCTGGCAGAGCCGGTCCGTCACCAGCATCCGAGCCTTCCTTACTAGAGGTTCGGAGCATAGGTTGCGATCCGATGGCCGATGGATGGGAGTGAGTCTGTTGTCGCGACGTAGAGCGTGATGTCGAGGCAGCGGTGGAAAGAGGACGCTGGGTATGGACGCTGTTCAGGGATGAGAGGTCCTGCCGCGAGTAACTATCTTCCTCGTCACCAAGCTCATGCAAGAACATGCACTGGCGATTCCCGCATTGTTCGTGTCTAAGCCATGCCGAGCAATATTTCGTCGTTCCTAACTGCGCCTTAAGGATACGGTCTCCGTTCTGCGAACCGTGAACAGATTGTATGCATCGGGCAGCATCTTCTTTCCTCTCAAACGTCACGTAGATACCAAGGGATTGAGGCTGGCCATCAGCAGACTTGCGATTGCTAATCGATATTTTCTGAATATTGCCGTATTGGCCGAAGAACTCGGGTTTACGGAGCGTCTTGAGCAGTTCGTCCTCTCGAACAGTGGGTGTTAAGCCAGTCACGTAGACGAGGTTCTTCTGTACGACGCGGACGCCCTGGAGGTTCTTGCGACTTTCTTTTTCGGCTTCACGCTTCTGGACCTCCTTCTGACGTTGCTCCGTTGCTCGCTTCTTCTGGTTCTTCTGAATATTGGCTCGAAACTCCGCCTCCCTAGATGGAGTTAGCTACTTGCCGTATATCGAATCGACCAAGATATACATACTCCTCATGCGTGACAACCTTCCACTTGATATCTTTCTCGTCGTAAGGTCGTCGACATGCGGGGCATAGACCGTTCAGGTTGTTCTTCAGATTGTTGTAACAGAATTGGCAGATCTATGGTATAATCATTAGTAACGTATCCAACGACAGGAGCAGGATTCTGGCTAGGTTCGTACCTGATACCCACAGGGGCAAGGTCTGAAGTTTCGGTCGGAGAGATCGAATTCTTCTATGCAAAGAGGGCTGGTTATGACAGGTTAGTAGTAAGTTTTGTAGAGCGAAGCCAATATACTAAGTATTGTCAGGATGAGGGGATGAGCATACCAAGTGTCCTCTTCATCATCGATGAAGCTGTCTTGGGGCGCCATGTTAACCTATTAAGCTTAATAGGAAACTCGGTGCTGTTCGACAGAATAGCTCCAGCGCTAAGATGTCCAGATTAGCAACGTCCTATCGGGTACTAGGTCGTTGGCGACTATGTAGAGAAGATAGGCGTGGAGGTGTGTGTTGGAAGCGCGTCGTGTCGATGTGTCAGGTTTGGGTTGAAATGTCGGGTGATTATGCACGAGCAGAGAAAAGATTATACCGTGGTAACATGCGAAAGGTCGGTAAAAAGCGCGTCTAGAGGGGAAAAGGATGAAGTGGTAAGAGAACTGGGTTGTACGGAGGCTTCGCGTTGCTAGGAAACAGTGTGGAGGAACGGCAAAACCAGTTGAGTGATTGTAAGGTTGGCGTGAAGGTATGCACGAAGGTAGGAGCAGGTGAAGGTAGGAGCAGGTGAAGGTAAAAGGGCAAAGGAGGTTTAATGCAGAAAGATTGGATCAGAGCGCCGCCAAAAAAGAAACGTTGACCCGATTCGCGCTAGGTAGAGTGAATGGCCTGTTTCGGCTTAGTGGCTAAGCGCCAATTTCGATTTTTGCCTCAGCTTGCTCTTTCCCAGGCGCGTACTGTGCGAGATACTTCGTACAGTAAGTACCACAGAAAATAGGAGATACCGAGTACTTACCGATTACATAAGATACCTAGGTACGTACATATGTATGTAAACTGGATCAGCTTTCAGGTTAGGCAGGAAACAATGCCTTTAAAAGGTGTGCAATCTAGACAAGAGTTTCAGCTTCGATAGTCCGAGGTATGTATATTACCTATTCACAAATCAAATTCTACAGTAGACTCACCGCTGCAGTAAGCGAGTTTCCTCGAATTTCTCCGTCGATCTAGATGTGTCCGAGAGACAGGAACGTTTATTAAGTTAGGTGTTGGAGGTCGCAAGTCATGTGCTTAGGTACGTCACGAATATGGATGGCAATAGCCCGTTGCTTGGGCGTGGTTGTATGTAGGTACAAATTGGTTAGGTGCTACGAAACACTCGGCAGCCAGTAAAGTAGAAGTACCTAGGTACCTTACATAATGTTTCCATTGCCCGTTGGTTGGAAATCCGTTGGTCGGAGCAAGCCCGAACGTTATTCCGCAAATTTTGAATTGTCCCGATCTGATTGGCCCAGGCTTAGCGTACACTGTATGCACTGTGAGGGCACCTTAGGTCATTTCTAAGTCGTGAACTTCTAAATGATATCTACATACCCGTAAATGGTTAATACACTCACCAAGCTGTAGACCAATCCATAATCAATTGGCTCGCTCGCCATCGTCCATCGACTATGGCGACCAAGCTCTGCCGAAGCAGGGCTTTCGCCTCAGCTCTGCGACCCACGAAACCCTCATTATCGTCCCGGAACGAGCAGGTCGTGCGCTGCATCGCCTCCACTGCTCGCCAAAATGTCGCTATGCCTAAGGACGCTCCAAACATGAGGCAGGCGCCGCGAGACCACCCCAAAGAGCTCAAGGCCCCCATTGTTAACCCTGCCGACAAATACTCCACCAAGGCCGACGACCTCCATCGTTATGGATCGTGGCTTATGGGCTGCTTGCCCAAGTATATCCAGCAGTTCTCCGTCTGGAAGGATGAGCTAGTTATCTACATCCCACCCTCTGGAGTTATACCTGTCTTCTCTTTCCTCAAATGTAAGGAACATAAACAGGGTTCGCCTTACGCAGTGTACTGATCCAAAGCTAGACAACACGGCTGCCGAGTTCACCCAAGTCAGTACTGTTACTGCCGTCGACTTCCCAACAAGAGATCAACGGTTCGAGATTGTCTACAACCTGCTGAGCGTGCGACACAACGCACGAATCAGAGTTAAGACGTACGCCGACGAAGCCTCTCCAGTTCCTAGCATCACACCCCTATTCGATGGCGCCAACTGGTACGAGCGAGAGGTGTACGATTTGTTTGGCGTCTTCTTCGTCGGTCACCCGGACCTGCGCCGTATCATGACCGACTACGGCTTCGAGGGCCACCCTCTGCGGAAAGATTTCCCTCTGACCGGGTACACCGAGATCCGATACGACGAGGAGAAGAAGCGCATTGTCACGGAACCCTTAGAGCTAACGCAAGCTTTCCGTAACTTCGAGGGAGGTTCGACGGCCTGGGAGCCGGTCGGACCCGGTGCCGATCGCAAGCCCGAGAGCTTCAAGTTGCCTACGCCGAAGCCTGAGGAAAAGAAAGAGGAGCCTAAGAAATAGATGCCAGTTGCATGGCGTGTACATATTTGTGATACAATTGACAGTGTTACCATTTAGCAAGTGGTCGTTATTTTATACATTATAGACCAAGGTCAAATCACCATACACCATCCCAGTGTGGCCTTAGGCAACACAATACCGGTCATTCTTTTATGTGAGAACACTTCAGAGGCTATCAAAGTTGTGCCGATAATTGGACTATTATCATCATGACTAGACCTTCACGCGTATTCCTCTCATTCCGAGTAGACCATAGCCATATCAACTCTGAGCTAATAATACACTTCTAGGCTCCTCAGCACTTAAGGCTGGAAATATTCAATACCATTCTGCACCTTCTTGATGTTCGGAGTCCCCAGCTTAGTCTCAGATGCCGGCGTCATCAACGCTCTATCGATAGCTTGCGCGCCGCCGGCTCCAGTCTTCTGACTGCCCTTGGTTTGGGTCGTGGAGCGACTGTTGGGATTCTCGTCCATGCCACTGCCTTCGCCGGGGGCTGCGTGGCCGTATTTGGCTTCACGAAGAGTCAGCAATTCTAACATATGCAGGTATAGTGAACGGAAGACCAGGGGCCGGACTCACTTAGGACGGGCTTATCGGTGCTATTAGCCTCGGCCTGCTCGAACAGCGAAGACATCGTGCGGTAATCCTATGCTGATGCCTATACCTAATGGGTAATGGAAATATCTTTAATTGTCTTCCCTGTTCAGACAGCTTTGATAGATGTCGATCCGTTGAGCAACGACGCATATATTCTGGCAACTTTGCCACATCCCTTGAGAGAATTCTCCCCTGTTGACCCATGAGTTAGTAACATTGACTCATGGGTTGTGGCTTTCGTCGACATGATGTCACTGTGATGGGCTAGTTGCTCCGTTGCGTACCCAATAGCGCACACACCTTGGAGTGTATGCATCTCGAGCAGTGTGGAGAGCATTTAATGTTTCAAGAGGTACCATGTGTATGTCTCATAAACGAATTATGATGAATTCAGTTGATAGGGGCAAGGCTCGTATAAGTCAAGTTTCACTCACTCTTGACTTCGTTCTCTGCTCACTCATCACCCCTTATCACACTACATTTTAGTTTTCAACGTAGAATCAACTCATTTGATAATACTGTAACTACCTATATTATTTATATTTCCCAGCAGCTAGTTTTATCAGGTCACTTTTAACTAGACATATAAAATACAGCACAAGCGATCCTCGCTCATTAAATAAGTTTATATAGAGTTCATCGCGTATCCGATCTTACGGATAGTTCGTAGCATAAACTTTCTCGGCGACCCCTAAAGTTTACGCCTCTTATAACACTCTCCTCTTCCTTCACCGTCTCCTTGTCAGTAACATCATAACTCTGAATTGAGATATGCGATATCTCGGTAGATTTTAACAACAAATCATCATGGGATATCACGAGAAAACGTAACCAGTACAATTGGCATATCAACGCTCAAATGCCATAGCGAAAATACTCAGCTAGATGAAACCCTATCTTCTCACGGGCTCGTCCGTACTCAAAGCATTGGGAATATCCAGAGCTTAAATCTACGCCCCATCACTTAACTCGGGATGGAGGGGATAACGAACAAGACGATGAAATCCTCTCTTATTATAAATCGAACACCACCCATTTCTCTGCACTAATACTGTTCTCGTATAACCAGCTCTTGGCTACGTACTTGCTGAACCATCTATAATTCTTCATATCTCCTATCAATACAAACTCCATAATCTACCAAGATCAATATAACCACAATGGTGGGACCCATGGCGGCTCCTCCGGGCCAGGGTGATTATGACTACGACGCAAACAACGACTGCACGATCTTCGTGCCGACTGCGCAAGGCACCGTGCCCATCTACGTGACAGACGGACACATCTGCAGCGAGTAAGTACCCAAGAGCTATTTCCCCATCCACCCATTGAAACTAACACGTCCACCCCAAGATACGAAGCCCGCGGCCACGACTTCTGCGCTCTAGACCCCTCATTCCGGGACACATGGGAGAACCAGTGCATCGCGCCAGCGCCCGCGGACGCCGTACTCGGACCAGATCCCGGCGTAGTCGTCGATGGCCCGGCAAGCGACGTGCAGCAGCCGGCGGCCCAGGACCTGACCATGTACTACAGCGTCGTGGGGGGCGTGTTCGGACTCGGGATGCTAGCCATGGGCGTGATCGGCGTGGTCATCTGCCTCGACGGCTGGCGGCGGCGGGCGCGGGCGCGGGCGCGGGGGGCTGATTCTAATAGCTGGTGAACGGACGGGATAGCTCCCTTTTTTGAGGCGTATTATTTTTCCTTTATTCTGTTTCCTTTGGTGTGTTGCTTAAGCATGCTATAATATACCTGGTGAGGACCTTGAGTTGTACCGTACCGGTTCTGTATTGAATCGGGTTAATGGCCTAGGTTAGGGAGCAAGGAGATACAGATAATTACCTGTTGAGGCCGATGCTACTTGTAGTTGTTACTCCTTTTCACTGTATAGTTTGATGAGATCGTCTGCATAAAATGTAGCACTACATAAGCTGGTACTTAAGGGATTAGAACGAATGTACTTGTTGGCTGTGGCCTTACAGATTCACAGCTAGTCCGAGACAGGTAGAGGAGTTTGGGGAGACAGCTATTAATACAATGCTTCTGATTGTTTCATTGACTCTCAAGAATCTCCCAACAGTAATATCATAGCCCAGCATCACCATAACTCCAAGCCATGCAAACATTCTATTCTCGCTATGCACAGCCTGATCTATTTATGCAACACCCCTGGCATGATACACTATCCATGTTACATTAATCGGATTGCTCATCCGCAGAATCCAATATGATAGGCGGCGGTTCCTGAATATCGTCGTCGATTAAGCTGTTCGGCAGGATTTGGCTCCGAGTCGGGAACTGTGAAGACCTCAGAGAGTGAGTTCGCGCACTGCGAAAGGCCGTGGGGCTGCTGCTATGTAGATGATGGGCTGACGGGTCACTGGAGACGGCTATCGCATGAGGAAGCGATTTCTCGGGAGATACAGTTGGACTTGAGACGGTGGTGGCCTGCGATGGTCTCACAAAGCCATGACCCCTCTGGCTCAGAGGCGCCGATACCGACTGAACCGAAGAGCCTGAATGCAGTCTGGGAACTGCTGGTTTTGCAAAACTCCTGATATCCCCGTTCCTCTTCGCGGTTGCTCTACGCGATGACTGGCTCGAAGGAACCACGCCCACATCAGTCTGAAGCTGGGCTCGGAGTTCTTGCGATTCCGTAACGTTCGGGCTGGTTGCCACCAGCGCGGCCTCCGCTTCTTGCTCTTCCTCAAATAAAGCGCATTTCAAGTTCGCCGTGAGTTCGCCCACAACTGCTGGAGGGACCCAGATAAATTTCTGCGGTGCAGATTTTAACCAACCCTTCTGCTTCATCTCTTCAAGGGACACTGGGTCGTTGAGCTCGTAAACCTGTACTATCTCGTATGCGAACTTCGCCGCTTTTCCTCCTTGGTTGAACTCAACATTTCCGATTCCCTTTTCGTCCTCAATTTCTCCCGGTACTTTCGGGGGACTAAGAATGCACATGTATTTTAGCTCCGAGTGAGGTCTGGTCGTATAAAGCCAAACACGAGATACACCGGGGGGTATCTCCCAGGATCTAAACTCGTGGTTCTTCGTACGATTGAGAATCCTTGCTAAGGGCTCAGGGTGAAGAGACACCATCATATCGGAATGATAGGTCTGCGGCCCAAGAGCACGGATGGCTTCAAGGGGAAGTCGTTGACTCTCAAGACCTTGAGTATAGATCTGAGTCTGTGCTTTCGATATATCCTCGTCCGACGGTCCCTTCTGGGGGGGAGTTGATGGGGTTTGCTCTACTATGGAAGATAAAGGAGCAGATGTGCTGGTGACGTGGATCGTACGGCGCGCCTCCCTTTTCCTCTGTTTTGGCGTAGGAGTGGACGCCCGTGACCGACTCGACTCTAGAGATTCGCTCTCGCTAAGTTCCCTAGTGAGCTCATCCATTGAAGATATAAGTTCGGCCTGTGTTTCATCTCCGATAGCACCATAACAAGTCTCTGCGGCCTCAGGATCGTCCATTGGCGGGATGTTCTCCTCATCGGGGTCCATCAGTGCATCATGGCCTTCCTCAACGGCCTCCTCGGCTAGCTCATCTTCTATTTCGTCGAAATCGTCGCCATCTGAATCGGGAACTTCCCGTATAAGCTGTAGAGGCAACCGTGCCGGCTTTTCCTTTAGTGGCTTCGAATATTTAGGTGAGCTTCTTCCCGGTGTAATATTTTCTTTGTTCTCGGGTAGTCTAAACCGTAGCTTCTTGCTTGGTGTGACATTGGCATTCACCTTTGGAGTGGGTGTGGATGGGGAACCATGATATGTGCCATACGAGTCTGGAATTACTCGATCCTTTGGTGTCTTGTGAAGTTTCTTGATGATCGGAGACGGCGCGCCAATGTTAGTGGATTTTGATCCAAGAGGTGAATTATATGGTGCTGGGCTGTAACGCGTCAACATCGGCGTTAACGGCGATGTGGAGGATGGAATGACCGTCTTCGTCCGACGGTTGGTTGGAGTGACGGATTTAATCAGACTTGGAACAGAGGATATAACCTCCGCCTGCTGATTCGGCATGGGTTTGCTAGCGGGAGCGTGATTCTTTGCTTTCTTGGGAGTTTCAATGATGAAGTCCGCATTATCCTCGTCTGCCGAGTCACTGATTTGCCAGACATCGTAGTCGTCGTCGCCTTTAGTTGAAAGAAGTTGAGTCAAGGTCTGCGTATGGAAGCTGCTCGAGGGATTTGAGTTGGGTGCATCTCCCAAAGTCTTCCGTCTTTTCGAGGCCCTTGGCTTCTCATCCACAGTTAAGTCGTCACCCGTGGTCTTGCGTCGGGACCCTCGACCCCTCTTCTTAGGCTTGACAGTTACTACACGCGCCGGAGCCTCAAGCTCTTCAACGGCGTCTTCTTCTTCCCCTTCGGAGTTGAGAGGGTCCTCGGGCATAGATGACGGTACGAAATTCATCTGGGTCAATGTTCCTTGTTTTGGATCTTTTCGAGTAGTCCGAGCACGTCCATAGGTTTTTATGTGGCGCTGACGGGCAGGAAACAGTTTTTGCTTAGGAGCTGCGGTGGTTGACTTATATGATACACTCGCGGACGATTTGCCATGGGAGCGCGTCTGTGGCGCCATGATTGAAATGACCACGGAAGATCAGACTTCCTCTTAAGTCCGATAAGACGTGTAAAGGATTGGAACTATATAGCCTATTTCAACAGAAACAGGCTTGATATATCGTCACCTTGGTAGCGATAAGTTTTGGACCTAAGTTGAAGTTGAATATTGGTGGTAAGTGACGTTGAAGTTGGAGGATGTGACATGACGCGGTTGGAGGGAGGACACCAATTTAGCTATCGCGTCAAATGCATATCAATTAATTGGTGTGAGTGAGCTCCACATTCCTCGTAATACCTCGATAGCTGCATCACTTTAAGTGCCCCCGCGTCAGGTCCCGCTTTTTGCACCAACCGAGGTATACGACATCAACCCCCTGCAGATAGGATCTCCAAATCGGCTTTGATGAACGGAATTAACCACGTGCCGCTATTGTCTTGACAAACCTGCTTCTTTGGATCTATACATACATACAGTACCTACTTATATTTGCCCATTGGCTAACCTAGATGTCTAAACCGAATACAATGGCATATAGCCAAGCTTGTCGTTAAGAGTTAGCCTTGATTCTCCATTCAATTCCTCACTTGGACGGGCCATATCGAATCCCGACCTTCTTGGTGTTGAGAGCTGGAGCACGCAACCGCGGCTAAATATATCTAACTAACCTCCTCTATACATAACTAGGAAAGGGGCTACGCTACACCTGGGATTGATCGAAAACACATCAACTATAACACAAGTGATGCAACCCTAGGTCTTACTTACAATGCCCGTCTCACCACTGTAAGCCGCTTTATGACGGTTTATAAGTTGCTGAATAAGAGCCAGCACACGCGCCACACAGCATTGATAACTCTTTTCTACCTCTTAAGGCCCTCGTACCTTCGTCCAACCTCGCCGGAGGGCTAACTATAAGCTGGTCAACTTGGATTCACCATGACGCCCTTCCCCTTCCACGTCAAAGATCACGTCATCCCATCGCAGCACGTCCGGGAATATCCGTGCGCGACGGCAAGCTCGCAGGAGGACGTGCTCTACATCAGCATCAAGCAGTATATCCCTATTGACAACCCCAACCCACAGCCAGGGGACATCACCATCATCGGCGCGCACGCCAACGGGTTCCCAAAGGAACTGTATGAGGCCATATGGCAGGACCTCCATTCCCACTCCCGGGATCCCAGGAACAACTTCCGCATCCGCAGCATATGGATCGCCGACGTCACCAACCAGGGGTACAGCGGCGAGCGTAACGAGGATGCCCTGGGCAACGACCCTTCCTGGCACGACCACGCCCGCGACTTGCTACATATGACCAACGTGTTCCGGTCCGAGATGCCACGCCCGCTGATCGGCGTTGGCCACTCCTTCGGCGCCGCTACCCTGACTAAGCTGTCCCTACTACACCCGCGCCTACTCACCACCTTAGTCCTCTTCGACCCCACCATCACCACCTTCTCCTTCCAACGCGTCGGGCCCGGCAAGTCCGCAGCGCGTGCCTCCGCCTTCCGGCGCGAGACCTGGCCCACGCGCGAAGCCGCCGCGGCCTCCTTCCGCAAGAGCCCCTTCTACCGGATGTGGGACGCGCGGGTGCTAGCGGCCTGGACGGAGCACGCCGTGCGGCCAACACCCACGGCACTGTTCCCTAGCCCGAATCCCAGTGACGACAAGGCGACGCTGCGGACCACCAAGCACCAGGAGGTGTTCACGTTCTTCCGGCCGCTGTGGCCGTACGTGGACCCGCAGACCGGGGCCGTCGACAAGGACGGGGCGCCGGACTTCGACCCCGAGATGCAGGACCGCATCACGCCCGAGAACATGTTCGCCTTCTACCGGTCCGAGGGCCCCAGCATCCTCAAGCACCTGGCCGAGGTGCGGCCCTCGGTGCTCTGGGTCTTCGGCGGCGACAGCGATCTAGGTACGCCCGAAACGCGCAAGCTCAAGACGGAGCTGTGCGGGTCCGGCGGTGGCGGTAGCGGTGGTCTCAAGGCTGGGCGCGTGGGCCAGGTCGTCATGGAGGGCCGCGGCCACCTGTTCCCCATGGAGGTGCCGGACGAGTGCGCCGGGCACGCGGCCGCTTGGATCGGCAAGGAGATGAAGCGCTGGCGTGAGAAGGAGCGTGAGTACGAAGAGTGGACGAAACTGCCGGTCAGGGAGAAGACGACGCTGAGTGAAAAGTACTTGGATAACGTTGGCCGCCCGCCGCCTAAAAGGACCGGATCCGTGGCTGGGTCTGAGTCTAAACTATAGAAGACAAGGTAATGGAAACTATGCTCTATGCTAAGGCCATCGGTTTGGGGGACTAGGCTATCATTGGAAACATGAATCAAAGATCATCTAGGTACTTTTACTTGGCTTCATGGCGATAGCAAAGTTTTGTGCCGGGATGCTAGGCGAACCGGAAATCTAAGTCCATTCAAGTGAATGCGACGTGGAAGGGCGACTGTAGTATAGTCCTGTGTATAGTAGGGGTCATTACGAAACCACATATGAAGTTATGAAGAGGGGACAGATGGGGTCTCTAAAATTATAAGTGTATCTAAACGTCAAATATAGTATGAAGTTATACAACCGCGTTACACTTTCTAACCGTCTACCTACCTACCTAGGTAGATACCTAAGATAGTATTTCATTTCTCCGCGAGCGCGCCTGTTGCTGCGTAGCCTTGGCCCCTTAACTGGCAGACGGTAGTAACACCTATATTTGCAACCATGATCACAAGCGGACATAGTTTTGAGGCTCCCTCATTATTTATAGTCAATGAAAAGGTATCTGTAGATATTCTGGGCACCGATCGGCTACCTACCTAGGTATGGAAAGACTTATCATTTACCTATATATGCTGTTCCAAAATGTAGCTGTCGTTGTCGCTTCCTCCCAGTCGGAGAGAGAGCAAGGGGATAGCAACTGTTGCATTACCTACATGTATGCCGTCAACCTCCCCACAGCACGCAACTATGCCGCCTAGCTACCCGCTTAGCCTCACCGAAATCTTCCCAGATTTGAGCAATCTCTGGTACGGTATGGCAGCTGGCAATTGTCCAGTGGCTTAGCTGATCCCGTCTCATAAGCAGCCTTCAATATATCGATCGGCAAAGGGATGGCGAGAGAGACATTTGGGTGACCTTTGGGCAACAAGAATGTAACAAGAAAGGGAAATTGCTTTATTATAGAGCGCCTGTCGTTATCATCAGGGCTGCCTGAGTTATTAATCCCACATTTGTAGGTCCAAGAGGCCTTAGGAGCCCTCGCGAGGCTCTTGCCGTCAATAGTTGATCATCTGGCTTTTATCAAACGAGCATTTGCCGCCCATGGGCTGAATTCAAAGAATATATCCAAATTACCCAAAATTACCCAAATTTTGTATGATATACATATCTTCAACATAGCCCACCACGCCATCATACAGCTCAACAGCGCCCAGTCTGCTCGAGCGACCTGGGAAGGCGGGCGAGAGGGGAACCACCACGACTTCGTTTATTAGATTCTCTGTGACGTCCTTGAAATTTGTTTTAATATCGCCCGACAGAAAGGTCTCTGGCTCGTGATGGACTTCGGTTCTAATAATTTGCCGCCACGACTTGGACTGTCTAGAATACATTACCAGCACGAACCTAACATATCGATCTACACCATCTGCGTGCAGCTTCCCTGTCATAGTTTGGCCAATACACACAGGAATGTCATGTTTAAGATGTTGATTGGCCGGTAAACCCTAGAGGGAGGCCTCTAGTACTCAAATTATCAGGTAGTTGGTGTATGAGCGCAACCGGAATCCTACGAGAAATGCGGCGTACACGGGTACCTGTCCATTGTCGACTTCAACAACGTTGAACCTAGTGGGTTATGAAGATTCCCAACTATCTATTTTTTTTATGTAGCTCTCGAAAGCTCTCACATAATGACCCCATATCAGTATGGAATGATATTAGTACCTCTGTATTATAGTATAGTGTGAAGTATGCTCATATGAAGTTTTCAGGCGACAAAAGGAACGCACCCATACTCGGCTCTGAGTCCAATCTGAAGCCAATGTAACAGAACCAATGAAAAAGCAAGCGCCCCTAGTAAGATTTAGGTTCCCATTGAAAAACATGAATCAAAGACGATTTACTATCATTGTCTTCATGGTGCTGGTACAATCCTTCAAGGTAAGTACATAAAACCTCCCTAGATCTCACCTGCCTCAAAGAGTCGAATTCGTGTGGAAATTTCGGAAACATGACTCTAGTTATGGTAGCAGTAAAGGACCATATTCGTTATCCTAATCACATATGCCCTGATGGTTGTAGTGTTCCCCTTTAGTGATACTATGGTTATCTACAGACCCCTACTTGATTGCGGTATAAACGGTCTTTTCGGTCACTCATAATGGCAAGGCTCTCGTAATCATGGCTTCCGAATGAAGACATTGTCACCGATGAGATCGTGCAATGTACAGCAGCGTATCTCCACCAACGTTGGTATATTGAGGTTGCCTCGGTGTCAAATAACGGCGGCGAGTGATTACGCATGCTCTTCTAAATTACCAGGTAGTATAGAATGTACTCCTATTTCTCCTCTTTCCTCTTAACATTACGGGCGTTCCAAGAGTCTATAATCTCCGTGTTCTTCTTTTTTCTGTTATGACTACCTACGCAGGATAAGCAAAGAGACACTAATAGTTGTCGGGATGGTGCTACGGTTATGCAACCTCCGCATTGCAAATGTTCCAGATGTATGCAGAGACTTCGATCATTTCCCGTCATTTACTAGGGCTGTCTGATTCCCATCGTAAATGCCATGGAGATCAACCTAGAACATCGTGCTTGTCTTGTGTGTACCACGTGGACATGATAAAGTAGGTAGTTGGGGATTCGCTATCCGAGACTCCTCATAGTTCTCCTTGCATTTACTTGATGCTTTTAGATCGCTCATGTCTGAGACCGTCGAACGCGTATTCTCGGGGTTAATACCAAATTAGTTCATTTGAGCAGCGTCCACTACGGTACTTTGTAACTAGGCGTGGCGCCTCCTTCACTTAAGCCATTATGAGAATCTCACAGAGCAAGTTAAGCGCGGGTTTCTCCTAATAACCATGTGAACTCTCTACGTGAAGGATGACCGGCGGAGACGGCTGGGAAATGAGAGTGGCTGGTAGCCGGGCCGCGTTGGGACGATGCAATCGGCGATGAGATCTAGCTAGGCGCCGTCTAACCTGATTCGATCTTGAACGAAAATAAGCATAATTGTCGTGAGACACGTGTCTGTAGTAGTGAGCTGCAATAACGTGTTGTCTTATGGGGAAATATTCGGTATAAGTTGAAGTTAATTCCTTTTCTTCGGTGCGTCATAGACGATCGGTGGCGGTAGATAGTAACATATACTGTATGTATATATGTATGTACATGTTGAAAGGTCGGTGATGTTTATCACGTGGATATTGATTGTTGAGGCTGATTCGAGCCAGCCCATCCTGGCGCCCCTTCAACGCCATAACCAGGAAGCCGGGGTTTAGAACTGAGTACAATCGCACAGACGATGTGAAGTACAAGCTGTAAGTACCTATCCTAGTCGACCCACCTTGTTATAGCTCAAAACTTCCGGTCCAATGGTGATGACGCTCACACTCCTCTCAAGATCTGGACAGAAACCGCTTCTGCAGCGATCGATGCATGGGTCTCGTTTGTTGCCCAACCTGCCTAACGTAGTACTACATGTATGTCTGTGCCACAACCTCAGCCTTCACCCATCTTCTGAACATTAGCTTCGCCCATACGTATTGAGGCCCTTTGCTACTATTCAGCAATAGTAATTCGCCACCAGATCGCGATTGGCCCCTTAGCGCTCGAGGAGACTAGTAGAGCTGGTCTGCAGCTAATACGATGACGACAAACTCAATGCGTCTTCAGTCCCCGAGTGACTTACTCATTGCCTAGTCGTACATGTAGTTACTGTTTGCTATCGTGTCATACAATGCAAAGCAAACGGTCCCGAGGCTCTGCTCCTAGATTCAAGCTATTTCTACTAAGACCAATACACGCGCGTCTCGGGGGCCCAAGCATGAGACTAAGACGTGGGATCTGAGACTAAACATATGTCTATCGGACTCTCAGAATCCGATCAAAGTTCCCTCAGGGTAATACTGACTAGATCCCCTATGCAAGCCCGCTTCTAAGATCAAAATAGATTAAACCGGGGTACCGGTTGCATTAGATCGTTCCTGCAACAGGGCTGGGTGGCTCAAGATGGCTGTCCTTATGATGCTCGATCACGGTTATGACATCGAGGGCTGGCGATCATCCAACAGAAGAACATCTTAGCATCTTACCTTTTCGGTACTTCCCCTGGCTCATGGGGCCAGAACATGCCACTCGGGCATTTTTATCCGCTTGCGATCCAACGTCGGCCTTTCATCAATACGAAACGTTATGCATCATGAATTTAGTAGGACATCTTTAGCGCTTGTCATCACGATCCTGCAGTAGTTGAGCGGTGCATGTCTTTCTGAGCAAGAGACATGAGTCGGACAACAGACAATCCGACTTCATCTTCTGCCGCCTCCCGGCAATCTCATCTTTACAATCTCATCCTATAACCTAGTGTTACCATTGTCCTGGATCCGAACGATTCGCAAAAGTACCAATATTACTTGCAATGGACATTTAATAATACCCAGGTACCGTTCTGTGATATCTCGATATCTCTTAGTATCCTTACTTAGATATAGGCTTGTCCGCTCGCTGTTCCTCTCATCACAGAACCCCTATCTCTCCTCGCCAAGCGTTCAAACCTACAAAACCATACTACTACCATAAAACAATAATCATCATGAATCCGTGGGAAGCAAATGCACTGCAAGTAGGTTACCGCATTCCCTTACTAATTATCCCTATCTTCTATCTTCCGTTGTTATTGCTTTTATTGCAGGCGAAATTTATGTTACCTATTAGTGTTGTCGTGGTAGGTTGGCCGCTGACGCATTCAACAGTATCACTATCAGGATGATCATGACGTTGCAATGCCGAATAGCATGGCAATGGGACAGAAAGACGATGTACACGACGATATCATCTACCCTGGGCTGTATGCTCCAAGCGGTTTCGATATGATGAACATCCTCGTAAGTGCACAAGACGCTCTACGCAGACCATACAGCCCCTTAACAGTACCCAAGGTCCGAGTCATGACACGATCAAACCCAATAATCGACCTTGGCCCCATTGACGCATCTTGTGCCCTCCTTATGTGCGATCTTCAGCAACTAGATTGCCCCATAGTGTACGCGTCGGACGCCTTCACCGAGTTGACGGGGTATTCGCAATCAGAGATTATCGGGCGTAACTGCCGACTCCTACAAGCGCCAGGCGGTAAAGTACGAAAACACTCTGCTCGCAAGTATGTCGACAAGGACCTCATTAAGAAGATGCGACGGGCGGTGGAATCCAACACCGAGGTAGCCGTGGAAGTCACCAACTTCAAGAAGAATGGCAAGAGATTCACGAACCTGTTGACTATGATCCCAGTCCTTTGGGACTCTCCAACACCAAGGTACTCAGTCGGCTTCCAGGCTGAGAAGACCTGGTAAACAACTAGGAACCTTAGAGAGGTTCGATTTGGCTCTATGGTTCTATGACTACGGAGGGCAAGGGAAAGCAACGCATGGGGCCGTCGAAAAGGAGCGAAGGGCGTTGGGCGCGTGGGATTGGGATTCTGATCTTGAGTATGATACATTGCCGCCGATTCGTGCTATCGGGCACCAGGCATACATTGCTTTTAGGCATCGCATTTGATACCCCTTTCTGTATTGCAGACTAGCATTATATTGATCAAGATCTATGGAATTATTGGTTTAGGGGTACATAGTTCGAGAGAGAGATATGGTGACTTGACGGGCACTTACCTAGGTAGTCTTCATTCCGGAGGCTATCAGTCAGAGTGAACAATCCAATTCCAACTTACATCCATCTACTTCTCCATACAATCGGCAGCTCCGAACAGACTATCTGGGAATCGGTGTTGGTACGTTTTGCGAAAACGCGTAAATGACATGATCCCCCTCATCATGGAAAACCGATACGTGAGCTGGCAATGTTGGAGACTATACCCCTATGCCCCTATATGTGATCTGTAACATGGTACCACTCATCCGACGATCGACCCAATGATTGTAGCGCGCTACTGTGCCATGGAACATTATACAATCCAAGGTAAATGAACCCGAACTTACGGAATGCACATCGATGCTAGTGGGAGTCCCTCATCGTGTCTAAAAGTACCTGGGCAGTTTCTTGCCTCCCTATCGTAGCATCAGCCTAGCCTAAACTCCGGGCTCCAAATATCCCGTAGGCCTATTATTAAGCCCCTGAGTGACGTGTGCTCGCTTGCTTCATCTCCTCCAGCACCTGACCACACCACTACATATGCGAGGTAAGCCAGCGAGCAACCAGAGTACATGCTCTGCGTATTATCAGGCCGACACGAGACCGGACCAATACCGGGTATCGAACATGGCTGGCCACCCAGGTAGGTAGATAGGATGCCTAAGGCGTACTTCCTGCCACGTTCTCGATCACCATACCGGTAGCAGTTTGTCATGATCGGTGCGAGTCCATACGTCTTCCCGCACTCTTCAACTCCAAGCCTTGGTACAGAAAAGGAGCTACCTACCTAACTAGGTTAGATGTCTAATCCTTCGCGGAAGAGACTAGAAAGGTAGGCGCATATAAGTAAGTACCAGTAGGAGCAAGTCCTTCCGTCTTTAGTACGGCGTACGTGGTTGCTATTGCAGATAAACATGAAATGTCTTTCCTCTGGGGAACGGGAGCAAGCGAGTAACGTGCTTAACTTCGACTAGCTATTGACTTGTCCCCCCTTCCCTCTCTACGACTTCTGTATATTCCGAGGAACCTTTCTCAAATACTCTAGGTAGAGAGGTAAATATCATATCAGCTTTGATTGGATTAAAATGGCCCTAAGTTATATGTGGACGATGTTTGGCGTGCTCCCGGGCCTGCAGTGTGAGGTGTTATAAGTTACGAGCCAGTGTACCCAGCTGCCTTAGTCTGCCACACCTGTCAGATTGGCAACAGAGAAGAGATTGTCTATCGGCTACTGCTCTGGAGTCTCGGTCTAGAATTAGCGTATGAGTGACTGTTACTCTCGCATAGCAAATTCCAGGTACTGAATCTCATCCAAGGCTTAGTCGTTTAGTGCAATACGTTGTACCTATTACATGATATATGTATAAAAGTACCTGGTCTAGGCAGTGTCATCTTTTCAGATAATATTCGTCTATGGGTAGAACGTGACAAGAAACCCATCAATAGGAAAGATCATATAGCTAGCCGGATGTGCAGGTACGGTTGAGACATACCATACAGACTTAGATTCAGTGCGAAGCCGCGGTGTCGAGGTTCACAGAGATCTACGGTCAATAAATTGGCCAAGGATCTGAAACAGTCTCTTTTGGTTATGTCGGGCTTGCCTGGAAATACCTAAGAAAGAGATTTGGGATATAGGTACCGTCTCAAGGGGGCGGTTTCTTCAGGACAACACACCCTCGCGAACCACGCGGAAGGCGTGTCAAGGTTATATGTACTTTAGTATATTACCGGTTAACATTTATGTGTCCCTCGGCCTTTTGATATGAGCGCCTACAGTACCTTGGGGACTAGAGTAGCCGGAGAATTTTGAATCGGCCCCTATTCATTGCGGTATTACACAAAAATGACACTACCGTCATTAGTCAACTTTGCCTTCGTAAGTGGTGACTTGGTTGAACATGTGTAAATGTGGTATCATTTAATAATTCAACAACTAAACGCAGGTTCTACTACTCCATTATGCTCAAGGGCTGCCCAATGCAAATAAACTCGCGTGCTTTTATTTCCCTCTGAAAGGTAGGTAGTCGAGATCACTTGTTCCTCGAGAAACGAACCCGAATGAACAAAGCCCCGTGATTACCGCATATAAGAAGGCGGACAATCCCGGATTAGCTCCATGCAATTCTTGGTCAACGAGTCGGGTTGGAATGTTGACCTAGAGCTCTTAGCCGCATGTATTGCGGCCCTCCCCAGTCTTTTATCTGCTTCATTATTTGCCTGGCCCAACCACTAGATGTCCTACGAGAGGCCCAGGAGTTGCGCTTCTTCCTGCTAAAACATCCCATAAATAACTGGCTTAACTAGACAGTTTAAATAATCCCCAGGATCGGCTTCTAACGAGCCTCCTCAAGTCGTTAAGTCCGAATAAGGTATTTCGTGGTAGTAGAAAGCGCCGAACTTTCATGACTTAATATAAAGCCGGTTACATGCAGAATTGTGACCTATTCCAGCAAAAGTGCAGATTCGTCTTAATATCAAGAGCTAGGAGCACCGAAAATAGACGGCTGCGTTCAGAAACTGCGACCTTTCTTCCTCACTAGGATGGTCATCTCGTCTCGATCCCTATATTCTCCTCGAGCACGCCCAACGACCCGAGCTTGTCGTCAAGCCATCGCGCGAGTTCCTCAGCCTGCCGCCGCGTGGCGACTGCTGCCGAAGCCGCCGCGCTAGCCGTGGTCGCAATACTAGCTGTTGTCGCCGCGCCGGCGCTAGTCACGCTCTCCACCTCCGAGGGAGAACCCAGCGGAGACGCCGAATGCGGTTCCGCTGTCGGCTGAGGCGTCGGCATTGGTCGGCTTTGACCTTGAATGCTGTGGTCGCCTCCCTCAGCTGCGGTGGCTGGTCCTATGCACACGAATAGCAATCCGCATCGCAAGCGCCGGATTACCATGACACCGCCGGTAAGCTGGATGGTCACGGCGCTCGGGGTGGGGTTGGGGTGTGTCGACGCGAGTGCTTCGGCCATAGTGGTGCTAGCCGCTGGCGTTGAGTATTGCGCCCATATCGAGGCGGCGACTGTGCATTGTGTTCGAAGGGTGCCGACGGCGTGGGGCGACGCGTGGGCGAGGAGCTTGCCGGAGAGAGTGGTTAGGACGGCGCTGTGGATTTGTGGACTTAAGTTGGAGCTTAGGAATGCGGTTAGGCGTTTTGTCAAGAGGAGAGACGGCGTTGGCGCGGAGGGAGGCATGGCGATCGAATGCGACGGTGTTGCGGGTGGAGTGCTTGGTCTATTTCACGTGTCGAGAGGTTGATGACTGTTTGAGGAATGAGTGACGGCGGATATTCTGACGACGGCGCGCCGTGAATTGTCTAGGATCTCGCATTGACAGTAGTGGCTGAACCTTAGACCTCCTATGATATCGTATTTGGCAGTACACCGTCACTTGATCTTGGTTGGGGCGTGAATGTCATTATTGTAAAATCAGATATAAGCTGCAAGTTGACGTGACGTCGGGGCTCCGTCTCTAGGAGCTGTTCAGGGGCTGAGGGGGCTGAGGGGCTAGGGAGCTTATGGCGTGATGGCCCAAGCGCTGTTTACATATCTCAGCCCAAGCGATAAGATAAAGGGAGGTTAGGATCGCTTAACATCGCTAAATATGACGTCTTAGTTCTCCTACAAGAGTTCAACTCCTATGGCCTCATCAAACCAAGTTCAGTAGAATCGGGATGAGATCTCCTAAATCGAATCGAATTAAATTAGAGCTGGAATAATACGTCTTATTATAAGTGATATGATATGGGCGAAATCAACTAGAACCGTACGAGGTAGGTATTGATGAGATAGTTTCTAGTCCTTCGAAGTATATGAGAATTATTTGTAAGTGATTAACTGGCTTATTGCTCATTTTCTCAGACGGACGATCAATGTTAAAAGAGTCTCTAATAATGTTACTTATTTTGATATGCGGGAGAAAAGGCAGTCTGATTAATATAATATCATATTTATGACGTCGACTCCTCGTAATAGCCGCCATGGCTTGACGCCTACAAACTCATTGGCGTCACTGATGAAGAAACGAAAATCCATCTTAACTCCTTAGACATCTAAGCATATTAACCTCACATAATTTCAACGACAAAAAACTCCAATCTTCATGGCAGGCACCACTACTAGTTCGCCTCCTCCCCAATGCCGAAGAGCTTTCAACGGTAACACTAATGGCCATTCACACCGAATAGATGAGGACAGCGTGAACTTGCCTTCGAAGAAACCCCAAACAGCCTTACAGCAACACGTCTCATTCTTTGACCGTGACAACGATGGGATAATCTGGCCGTGGGATGTATATAATGGGTTTCGCGAACTAGGCTTTGGTCTATTCTTCTCCCTCGGCTCCCTTCTCATTCCTATCTTCTTCTCTTACCCTACTCGGCTAGGTCACTCGTGGATACCTGACCCGTTTCTGCGCATATATGTCAACGACATTCACAAGGCCAAGCACGGTTCAGATGCTGGTGTCTACGACTTAGACGGGAATTTCAGTGCAGAACGATTCGATCGTATATTCGACCGCTTTGACACGTCGGGCATCGGGGGTCTCGGCGTGGGCGAACTGGCAGAGTTGCTGAAGAAGGACCGCTGCGCCGCGGACCCGGCTGGCTGGAGTTTTGCCTTCATGGAGTGGTGGACAACATGGCTTCTGCTCCAGAAGAACGGTCGAGTCTGGAAAGATGACCTGAGAGCGTGTTATGACGGGACCCTGTTCTGGAAGATAAGCGAAGAGAGGTCAAAGGGAGATGGGTGGCAGAAGGGTTACGGCATCGACGAATTCCTGCAGAGCCTATGGTTCGGTGGAACTTGGAAATACTGGGAGGCACGTACTAAATAGCCGGGCTGTACATGTGACGAACACAAACGCTGAGGCATAGGAAGATATCCAAGTAATCTATTAGTTGATGCTATTACATATCGCTAAGCCAGCCGACAACGCAGTTACTAGGATACCGCATTTCAACCAACGAATACCTTCTAACGCAACCATCGTGGACCTAACCTAACCATCACCTAATCAACACGCCCTCGAAGATGATATGCCAGCCATGAGATTCTGACAATAGTTGAATTTCCTTTTTATATATCTCCCTCTACGATTGTCGGTGGTTCCGGCTTCTTCATAGCATTCTCTCCAAACCGATCGTCTAGATCCTTCAGGATCTGGTTTTTCGTTTTGGCTGAGAGAGTAGCTAGCATCTCCTCCAAATCGTCACCTGCCAGTTGCTGTGCGAACTGTGACTCCTCGATGACCATCTTCTCCCCCTCGGGGTCGCCGGACAGCTTCCACTCCCGGAAGCTACTGTAGGCCTGGGCACAGAACGCGGACGTCAGGCATTCGCGATCCCCGAACGAGAACTCGCCGTCCTCCATCTTCTCCTCCGGGTTGAACGTCATTAGAAATATTACCACATTTTTCAGCTCGGACGAGTAGCCCGTGTATTCGAGATTTTCCCCCACCGACCACTCGCGTATCTTCGCCATATGGTCTTCTTGCACGGGCCTTACCATCATCGCCTGCATGATTTCGCCAAGGGCCCTCCACTCGCTAATCATGGTGTACGGCTGGTCCTCCTACGGAAAACGGGTTAGTATGCGCACAGAGGAAGGGGAGGAGGTGGCTTATGGATTTACCTGAGAAGGATAGGCATGACCGTGTTTTTCGTGAAGGCCGATTAGTTCCTTGAGAGGCTTGAATTTCGTACCCCGAGGCGGAGCCAAAGCCTTTCCCAGAAGTCGTTCGGCGGTGGTATCCGTCTCATATCCGTTATGATGGTTGGATATGTACAACTTGCTATAGTCGCCTAGCTTGCAGGATCCGTACCACTCGTCACGTCGGGGGTAGCATAGGAATATGTTGTTGGGAGTGATATTGCGATGCAGAATGGGTTCCCAATCTGGATCTGGATTCATTTCCCAACCATCGTGGCCGTCCGGTAGAACCGCCGGAGCGCCGTCGTGTAGCCACGCTAGAGCCTTGAGGATCGAGACCAGCACATGCCAGCAAAGAGACTCCGGCAACCACGTTGTGTACGAGACTTCCCTTTCAGTTCCATCAGGGTTTAACCCCATATCAACGTTCACCCTCTCCTCTATATCCCTCTCGGTATCTTCATCGAAATACAATTCGTTCCCGACGGGTACAGGAGGAGGTTCTAAGACAAGCAAGTTTCCCAGGGTTCCGGCATCACAGAAGTCCCAGACGGCATAGTGACGAGTTTTGAACTTGCCTCCCGCGTCCGAACGTTGAACATGGAACCAGCCTGTCAAAGCTATCAGGTTCGGGTGATTCAAGATGCGCCCCATCGGGCTAAGCATGTCAATGCCATTTATGTTTAGTAGAGTGTGCAGCGCGGTCTCGCTCTTCTCGGCAGGATTAGAAGGGTCCGTGATCAGCTTGTCGGTGATATCATGAGCGAGGAATTCTATCCTGTCGGCCTTGCGGCAGACCTTCCAAACTCCAGGCGAAAGCTCGGTGGTGAAATCATATTCGATAGCACCTAAGAGGTCATGGTAGGCGTTTGAGTATTCCATCGCGATGGCAACGTTTCTAAAGTGTTAGAGATAGGAGGAAGAACAACCTGAGAAGATGAGGAAAACTGGGCATTTGGACTACGGAAGGCTTAACTTGGGTACAGAAGTGAGTTGAGATGGGCTCTCTTGGAATGTTGAAACCTTTCAATGCCTTTGTTCTTCATATCCGAAGAAGGCATAGGCGGCATTCCAAAGACAGATTCGTCCAGATTTCTCAGAACGTTTCCCCTTCGCAACTATGTAATTCCACGAGTATCTAGTATCTCTTCCGTGACCATTACTCTATGCGTAAGGCATCTAAGCTAGAGTGGAACTCTGGTCTGGCATCGTACTTTGTTCCTTAGAGAAGCGTGAATAGGGGCAACTTATCTAGTTCGCAACCTACTAGAACAGATGTACGACAAGAGTGACTAGAAACATTTTTGGAACATGACTTTGATCGTACTATTATTTCATCCATTGCCATGTTATAGCAGTAGGAATTGGCTGAGGCTTGTACTGTAGGTCTTCGGATTTCCTCGCTCCTCTTCTCGATCTAAGCGACGAGAAACCCGACAAAGACTAATTCACAAAGCCGGTAAAAATAAACGTCTCTCATCTCAAAGGAGGTTAATTGTCGACACACCCTGCAGATCAATTGTAGATTTTTGGTTTTGCGCTGCTGTTAGGCGACAGAAGCGCTTCGACTTCGGCTTTGGAGATCTCGTTGGCTGAGGATGTTCGAGCTGGCCAAGCGCTGGGAGTTGATGTGAGGTAAAAAGTCGACATCTATTTGCTACATCTCGGTACTCTATATGGGTCATGTATGATAATTTGGTAATTAACTGCTTATTCGGTCAACGTAAAGAACAGATGTTTCGCTGTTTGCGTTTCTGTTATATTAGAAATTACTATTGGACGGTAATTTTTACATGGTACGTACCGCCATTGGAAGTTTCCATTTGTTTTAGGAATACATCCATGATACGCGCATCGGTAGAGTATAGAGGTACGTGCTAGTAAAAGAATGGCTAGAGTGACCCCCGCGCCTATTTCTCAAACGACAAAGGTGCCACAGGGGCCCCGGAGCTAAACTGGGTTTAGAAGCCGTACCTTGCATGACCGGGGAAAGGAGCCCAATCAGCAGCCGGATTGATCATCTGTACCAAGTATCTAGTACCATGTCGAACCAAATGCTGCATACCCGTTTCTGCAATCTCAAACGGTCTGACGGTGTACCCGACCTTCCCCCTCCCCCAACTTCTTGAGCGACTAAGAGGCCTCTCTCCTTTTCGCGCCTTCACCTGTCGCATAACTCAATCGACACTCGTTCTCCTTATCCTCATCCATAGCGCATGAGCACAATGGTAATTCTCCCCATCGAGAATTGAACCGAGGACAAAGAGAAGACGACAATCGTTTTATCATCAGCAACCACTATTTCGCTCATTTCAATTATCTCCATATTCACACAGTCTCTCTATCTGACCCAATTCAATCTCTTGATACCCGCATCCACTCACTCCCCCTAGAAGCCGATCAAACAAAACCAAGCGACATCAGCCAACATTGGACCCGTGCTTCCTAGTCGTCCATGCGCTGACCTGTTTGCTACTCGACTCTCCGCCTTTCGTTACCGCAATTCAGCTAAAGCAACACAGCCTGAGACATCATTTGGGCCATCTTTTCGACAAGCCTCGGTGTCCAACAACCGTGCAGCAAAGCTTGTTGGGCCGATCGAAATCACCCAAGGCCTAAGAATATCTCATCGGCTACCATGATACCGCAATAGCGGAAACCCACCAACCCGATTGGCATGCCTTTGTCGTTAGCGAGCTGAGACCTGCTATTACTGACGGGTATCGTTTTCAACGTCTCTTAGTCTACCTAGACGACGTTTGTCTCTCCTTTGCGATCCCCTTCTGGGAATCCCTTCTTTTCTGAAATATCTTCTCTTCAACCCTGCGGGATTCAGCTCTCCTTTTTACTCGAGAGCACAGTCGAATACTTCGCAGGCGAGGGACGACGACTGTGAAGCGACGGCGGGACCGCCTCGACAACTAACCATTGATTGACGACGACGAATTCAACCAACTAGGACTACGAGTACATTTATTTCGACTCTGTTCTTCGAAGTACATCTCTTGATTACCAATTTTGATACCCCTTCTTAACCGCATTATTTTTCCCATTGGAGCAGGCCGGTTCTCGTAACGGCAAGATGGGTTGCATTGGTCGAAAGCAGGTCGAAATTCGGCCTGAGCAGAAATGGGATGCCATTGTAGGTTTCCTTTAAAGCAAAAACGCTCTTGTGCCGAATGCCATGCTAACTATACTATTCAGAGTCTCAAAGACTTCAAGTCGTCATCTTGCTTCACTCCACTCGCCTACGCCTACCTTTTTTTCTCTCTCCTTCTCTCTGTGGCCGTCTACGGTGTTGATACCTTCACTGCTATCAACTTGCTCGCTTTCAACACTTGGTCGTCCTCCATCGAACCCACCCAACTTGTTCCATTCGATGTATCAAAATGGATCTTTTCGATTTGCATCATGGCCTCCTTCATTAATCTGGCATTCGAACACGTACGAGCACTGAGGGTCATGAAGCGAGGAAGTGTAGCAGAATGTTATCTCGATCCCCTTGCTGTGCGCCTGGAAAGCGTTCGGTTTGGGGAAGGTCAGGGATGGAGGCGATTTCTTGTTTTCGCCGAATTGACCAAGTCTAAGAAAGGTGCTGAGTATGTTGCGCTGTTCACGTACTTTAGCTTCCAATGTGAGTGAAAATTTCTATGGACCGGGTAAGAAAATCAGTTACTGACGTAGTTGCAGCTTGGATTCGTGTCATATTCTGCTCTGGGCCCCGTCAGGCTGTCAACGCCTTGACCTTGTATTCTGTCTACAACTCGAATCTTATTCCAACCGATACTTCTTCGGTGCAGAGCACACTCGGTACTTTCTTCAGCAAGCTCGAAACTCTGGCCGATGAGAACAAGCAGCAGGTGGTGATCCTGTCCGGTATGGTATTCACCTTGGTTATCTGGGTGTTTTCTGCCTTATTCCTGCTCCTTGGAGCCTTATTCTATGTATTCTTCCTCTGGCATTATATTCCCCGGCACGATGGTGGGCTCCACGGGTACTGCGAACGGAAGGTCAACAAACGATTGACGAGCATCGTGACGGTTAAAGTCAATAAGGCCCTCGCTAAGGAGGAGCGTGATCGAATGAAGGCAGAATACAGAGCCGCGAAGAAGGCAGGCGAAAAGCCCCCCGTTGAACGACAGGCGACACTACCGAATATCATGGATCCCGGCAGCGACGACAAGCTCCCAGAGATGCCTATGCTCAACCGGAATGACACCATGGCTACCTTACCAGCATACAGCTCGCGGCCCGGTTCTGCGCGCAGCATTGAACTCAGCTCCTGGGATCAGAAACGACCACCAGTCTCGCGGCAGGGAACAATGGCTTCAAGCGTATCTACGTCTAATTTCTCTTCTCGTGCTCCCTTGATAGGCGAGGCAGCTGCGATGGGCTTCGATCGATCCGAGTCTCCTGCACCAACTCTGCCATCAATCAACCTGTCCAACTATCAGCCGCCTGCACGGCCAGGAACTGCAACGTCGAACAGGAGCTTTGGCCCGGGTACTCAACCCAGCCGCCTGCAGACTCACGGGAATGGGTTTGGTGGTGGCTACATGGCGAGTCCGTCTACGTATTCATCGGATGCCTTACCGCCGATGCCACAGTCCACCCGCTCTCCGCCTCCAATGGACAGTTACAGCCGACCTATGCCTCGTCCGGTCAATCAGCTTGGTGGGCGCTCTAGTCCAGCTCTATCCACGTACTCAAACCGCGGACCCAATTCGCCAGGCTACGGTGCCCAGCCTTACCCGCCCCCTCGTAGTATCACAAATCCTATGCCTTCGGCCCAGAGACAGCCGCCACAGCGCAACATGACAGCGCCAATGCCATCTCGACAACCGGATGGATACTATCCGCAGCGTCCTGGAACATCTTCTAGTCAAAGAAACATGGGGCAGGGATACGGCTACGGCGATGATCTGGAGGCGCAACGTGGTTATCCGGGATACTAGTATTATCCTCGATGACAGTTGCCATGATGAGGGAACGGGATAACTGAATACCCTAATACCATAACATTTAAGCTGGTGATGTCCCTCATTATATTCGAGTCGACATGTCTCGGTTCAGGCGGGTCCTAGGAGGCTCTTCTCTTAGGAAGCGTCGGAACAAGATGGCGTTTGAGGCAAATCCATGATTTTAATGAAGGGGAACTTGACGATGTACTATATTTGCCGACATCTGGTAGCTTGGCTATCATTTGAGTCGAGCGGATATTCCTCGGCCTTCGAGCATGTGTCGTTTCTTAGTTTAGTATTTCCGCGGCCATTAAATAAATTCCCTATTTAACGCATTCGGGGTTTGAATGCCAATGTGCTGGCGCGCCCTTGTTGATTTGTCATAGTACCCTAAACTCGCAACTTCATGTCGTCATTCCCGTCGACGATGTGGAAACTTCTATAGGCCATCACTGATGTCTCGCGTAAAACTTACACGCGGTTGGAGACCAGTGTTGATGGTACAGCTGTCGGTCTATATAAGTATGGATATGCACGATGCTCAGTAATCAACACTTGTCCCCAGTTTACTATGAGAGCAGAACAAATTAAATTCACCATCTCCTCTAAAGTTCGACTTGTGTGTTCATTCTCACGATTAGTTGCACTTAGCTGAGTAGAAAGCTCGGAATTGGCTCAATATGGCACAGCTCATGACTCTCGAGGCGTCCCAGTTTCACCCCGGCGAGCGGGCTGTCCACGATTTGCTTCATATACCGCATCGCGATAACCCGACGCACCACGGTCTACCAATCCCACTTGGGTATCGTATCGCGCGGTCGCCTCTTGTTGCCTTCGGGACCCTAGATCAGGAAGGGAGGCCGTGGGCTACGATTTGGGGAGGTGAGGTAGGGTTCTGTCAACCGCTTGCACGGGGTGTGCTTGGTGTTCGCGCGACGGCGGATGTGAGGCACGATCCTGTGATGCAAGAGCTCTTTGCCGTCAGTGAGGAGGAAGGGAAAAGCAGGGAGATCGTCAACGATGCGGTTATTAGGCCCGACGGCGGGAAGCTGATGGCGGGCTTGGCGATAGATCTGGAGACGCGAGACCGCGTCAAGATTGCGGGCCGCATGGCTGTTGGGACCGTAACCCGGACAGAGCCTGGTATTGGGGACTTGCAGCTCGCGTTCCAGGTCGAGGAGTCTTTGGGTAACTGTCCGAAGTATTTGAATAAGAAGCGCATCGTACCCCATATCCCTTCGCCGCAACTCGTAAGCGAAGGGACGGGCGTCCCGCTCCCTCCGGCCGCGGTCGATTTAATCGGAAAGGCGGACCTGTTCTTCATCACCAGCCGACACGGGAATGACAGCATGGACGCGAATCACCGCGGCGGAGCTCCGGGGTTCGTCAGGGTCCTACGGAACGATAGCCAAGAGAGGGGAGGCGTCGCGCTAATCTACCCAGAATACTCCGGAAACCGCCTCTACCAGACGCTTGGGAACCTACAGCTTGATCCGCTGGCCGGCATCGTGATCCCGGATTTTGAGACGGGCGACGTCCTGTATATAACAGGGCGAACGACGATCCTAGTTGGCGAGAAGGCGGCTGCGTGTATTCCGCGCACGAAGCTAGCTGTGAAGATCGAGGTCACAGAGGCGCGCTTCGTAAGGGATGGCTTGCCGTTCCGGGGCGTTCCGATCGATTACTCGCCGTATAACCCAGCCGTGCGCCATCTAACAACCGAGAAGGAATCCACTGCCGATATGGAAGACTCGGGTGCGATCGCGACGGCATCGCTAGTCAGTCGCAAGGTCCTCACATCTACGATCTCGCGGTACGTATTCAAGCTCGTGGATACGGGCACGGGTGCGAAGAAGAGAAGACCATTGAAGGCGTGGCTCCCCGGACACCACGTCACGCTAGACTTCGCGCCTGAGTTGGATATGGGGTACTCGCACATGCGGGACGATGACCCGCAGAGCCTGAACGACGACTTCGTGCGCACTTTCACGGTTAGTAGGCCGTTGGACCCTGACGCTGTCGACGAGAATGGGTACATCAAAGACGGCGTGGAGCCCGAGGTCGAGATTACAGTGAGGAGGCACGGCCCCGCTACGCGGTTCTTGGAGAGATGGAACATGAAGGTCTCACTTGAGATCCCGGTCCTTGGGTTCGGCGGCGCGGAGGGCTTTAGGATGGATGAAGGGGGTGTAAGTGTATTCGTTGCCGCGGGCGTGGGGATCACGCCGTTGATGGCGCAAGCCGCTAGCGTTCTAGAGGCGGTCGGCGGTAGAAAGAGGCTTAGAGTCCTGTGGAGCTTAAAGGGGGAGGATCTCCCGCTTGCCGTGGACGTGCTGGGAAGAATACATGGTTTAGGAAGTGCTACTAGGCTTTTCATTACGGGGAAAGTAGGTGACACGGAAAGAGCTTTGATAGATGCGGTTCAGGAGCTGGGCGCTGAGGTCGCGGAGAGAAGAATAGGTGTGGACGATGTATTAGCAAAGGGAGAATCAGGGAAGAGGAAGTTTTATTGCTGCACCGGGCCCGAGATGATGAGGACGTTGCTGAAATGGACGGAGGGTGAAGAAGTTCTCTATGAGAGCTTCGAGTATTAACGTCATACCGTCTCTTAACGGATAGCTCCATTACTTTGATTAATGAATCAAGCATAAGTCATAGAGTTGTAGAAACATAAGAACATTGGAGGAGGAGTGAGATAATATCAATTGTGAAGATATTTGTATTGGATATTGAGTTGTCACCTTACTGTTCATAAGTGCTTCGTTGAGTCTTGAGTCTTAAGTCTTTAGTACCTAGGTATTTAAGATACAATTATACTCTTACTAAATAGGAAGCGCTTAGACCACTTTAGAGTGTGACTAGCCTGACTAGTCACGCCAAGACAGTCGAATGCAAAGACGGAGGTGGGCCGCATGGGGCTGTCATTTGATGACGCAGGGCCAACTCATGCGATACACTTACCCTTCCGGGACCTTGCAGCTAGCATCATCTTCTCATTCTCACCATCATCCCCAACTTCCCCATATTACTCTACCCATCTATTTATCAAAATCTGGGGTTATCATATACTCATGGTGTTGCTAATACTCGATCGCAACAGAGAGTAGAGCATTACTATGGCTCGAATAGCCCGTCTCTTTGCCGGCGCTTTGCTGCTAGCCAGCAGTGTCGTGGCAGATGAGCTCTACACACCCAAGCATGAAGCCGGACGATGCTCTATGCGCGGCCATTGCGGTAAGAAAAGCTTCTTCGGCAAACAGCTACCATGCGTCGACAACGGACTAGCTACAACCCCCGACCCGGAATTCGCCCAAGAACTACAAGCTGTGTGCGGTCCGAAATGGGCAGACAGCAAGGTCTGCTGTAGCCCGGAGCAGGTGCGTTTGTTTTCCTACCCTACATTATAAGATCGTTCTATGAACGGCATATTTGTAGATGCATATAGAAACTATATTCAAATATCTCCTTCCTAACAACTATGCAGCTCAGCGCCCTCAAGTCCGAGCTCTCCACCCCGAATCAGATCATCGGTTCCTGTCCCGCCTGCAAGGAAAACTTCTATAACCTGTTCTGCTCCTTTAGCTGTTCACCGGACCAGTCGCTATTCATAAACGTAACTAAAACGGTTGAAAAGAGTGGGAAAACATTGGTGGCCGAGGTGGACCAACTCATATCTAAGGAGTACGGAGAAGGCTTCTACGACAGTTGCAAGGAGGTCAAGTTCGGCGCGTCAAACT
Source organism: Hypoxylon crocopeplum (assembly GCA_022578875.1). Classification (NCBI taxonomy): domain Eukaryota; kingdom Fungi; phylum Ascomycota; class Sordariomycetes; order Xylariales; family Hypoxylaceae; genus Hypoxylon; species Hypoxylon crocopeplum. The sequence continues at coordinate 801,773 of MU399557.1, forward strand.
CCAAAGCCATGGATTTTATCGGCGGTGGTGCAAAGAACTACACGCAACTTCTCAAGTTCCTGGGCGATGAGAAAGTGATTGGCTCGCCCTTCCAGATCAATTTCCCTGTCAAGTACACCGAACCCGACATGGCGCCGAGGGAGATGACGCCTAAGAAGTGCAACGACGAAGATCCGAATTTCCGGTGTTCATGTGTAGATTGTCCTGCTGTATGCCCGGAACTTCCGGACGTACAGCAGGCAGGATCTTGCCAAGTCGGTGTCCTTCCCTGTCTTTCCTTCGCCTCGATATTCACATATTGTATCCTACTATTTACGCTCGTCGTCGCCCTGGTCGGTCACGTTGCTTGGATTAGACATGCAAAGCGACGGAGTGAGCGGCTTCACCTGCTGCAAGGTGCCGAACCGAGTGATGATGAGGACGAAGGTGACCTTGTCCGTAACGGGGCTATGTACGATCGACCACAGAGAAACTACGCGATAAACACTTGGTGCGATACTGCTTTCAGCAAGCTGGGCCATCTCTGCGCGAGGTTTCCCGGAATCACCATTTTTGTCAGTTTACTAGTAGTTATCGTCCTCAGCGTCGGTTGGGTTAAGTTCGAGGTGGAAAGGGAGCCCGCCAGGTTATGGGTTAGTCCAGACTCGGCAGCAGCCCAGGAGAAGGCATTCTTCGACGAAAGTTTTGGCGCATTCTATCGCGCACAGAAGATCTTCTTAGTGAACGATACTCATCCGTCTGGCCCTGCTCCGGTCCTCAGCTACGAGACCCTAACGTGGTGGTCGGAAGTTGAGGATAGCGTCAAGAAGCTAAAGGGCGGAAGTTTTGGCACCACTTTCCAGGACGTGTGCTTCAAGCCGACGGGGCCTGCCTGTGTCGTGCAGTCGGCGACCGCCTATTTTGACGGCACGAAAGATTGGAAGTCCCAATTCCAGGAGTGTGCTGAGTCTCCCGTCAGTTGCCGACCCGATTTTGGGCAACCGATAGAGCCAAACATGATTCTGGGCGGCTACGATGGCATCGACAATATCACTGAAGCGCGAGCTATGACGGTGACCTGGGTTGTCAATAACCATCCTGAGGGTAGCTCAGACCTTGCTCATGCTATGGATTGGGAGCGGTCCTTGCGAGATCGACTCCTGGAGGTCCAAAATGAAGCGGCCGAGCGGGGTCTACGGCTTTCCTTCTCGACTGAAGTCAGTTTGGAAGAAGAGCTAAACAAGTCTACCAATACCGACGCAACCATTATTGTCATCAGCTATCTTGTCATGTTTCTCTATGCCTCGCTTGCCTTGGGCTCGACTAGCATGAGTATTCGTGAGCTACTCAGGAATCCAGCTGTTGCGTTAGTCCAGAGCAAGTTTACGCTTGGTTTTGTGGGCATCCTGATCGTCTTGATGTCTATCACCTCGTCCATTGGACTCTTCTCCTGGGCAGGCATTAAGGCGACGCTCATCATTGCCGAGGTTATCCCCTTCATCGTGCTAGCTGTGGGCGTGGACAACATTTTTCTCATCGTTCACGAGTTTGAGCGTGTTAATCTCAGCCATCCGGATGCCATGGTCGAAGAGAGGATAGCCAGGGCCCTTGGGCGAATGGGACCCTCAATCCTTTTCTCGGCGATCACAGAAACTGTTTCTTTTGCACTCGGCGCCTTCGTTGGAATGCCGGCTGTCAGAAACTTTGCGGTGTACGCCGCAGGTGCGGTGTTCATTAACGCGCTCCTCCAGATGACACTATTTATTTCTATTTTATCTTACAATCAGATGCGGACCGAGGACCACAGAGCAGATTGTTTTCCCTGCGTTCAGGTTAAGGCGGCCCGTGTTCACTTGAGCGGGAACAACGGTCCTGGCGTTCTTCGCCCGTACGACGTACCAGATGAAACCTGGTTACAGCAATTTATTCGAAAATATTATGCGCCCGCCCTCCTTGGTAAGAAGGTCAAGGTTCTCGTCATTGCTATCTTCCTCGGCATACTCGCTGCCGGTGTTGCTTTGATCCCATACGTGAAACTCGGCTTGGACCAACGAGTTGCTCTGCCCGATGACTCCTATCTCATTGATTATTTCAACGACATGTATAACTACTTGGACACTGGCCCACCTGTATACTTTGTTACTAAAAACCTGAACGTCACGCAGCGCGCCGGACAAAGAGACCTTTGCTCGCGGTTCACAACTTGCGAGCAATTGTCTCTTACGAATGTGCTTGAACAAGAGCGAAAACGACCTGACGTTTCCTACATATCTTCTCCGACTGCTAGCTGGCTTGACGACTTCTTCCTCTGGCTGAACCCGGACTTCGAAAACTGCTGCAAGGAAGGCCGTCAAGTCTGCTTTTCCAAACGAGACCCATCTTGGAATATCACGCTTAATGGCATGCCCGAGGGCGACGAGTTCGTTTATTACTTGCAAAAATACCTACAGTCCCCAACAACTGATGAGTGCCCTCTGGCCGGCCAAGCTTCGTATAGCCAAGCTGTTGTCGTTGATGCCGATAACGTTAACGTACCCGCGAGCCACTTCCGGACTATGCACAAACCCCTGCGCAGCCAAGACGATTTCATCAACGCCTACGCATCAGCCCGCCGCATCGCTAACGACATCAGCGCCAGCACGGGAGTCGAGGTCTTCCCTTATAGCGTCTTCTACATCTTCTTTGACCAGTACTCGAGCATCGTCAACCTAACAGGCGCGCTCTTGGGCTCAGCCGTGGCCATCATCTTCGCCGTGGCGTCCGTACTCTTGGGATCCGTCGTCACGGCGCTCGTCGTGACCCTAACAGTTGTCATGACGGTTGTCGACATCATCGGCGCCATGGCCGCCTTCGACGTGTCGCTCAATGCCGTGTCCCTCGTCAACCTCATCATCTGCGTCGGTATCGCCGTCGAGTTCTGCGCCCACATCGCTCGCGCTTTCATGTTCCCGTCCGGGTCTGTCATGGAGCGCGCCAAGAACCGCTTCCGCGGCCGCGATGCGCGAGCTTGGACCGCCCTCGTCAACGTTGGCGGTTCGGTGTTCAGCGGCATCACCGTCACGAAGCTACTAGGCGTGTGCGTCCTCGCGTTCACGCGCTCCAAGATCTTTGAAATCTATTACTTTAGAGTGTGGCTTGCCCTCGTTGTCTTCGCCGCTACGCATGCCTTGATCTTCCTCCCTGTTGCCCTGTCGCTCGTCGGCGGCGAGGGATACGTCGACCCAGAGAGCGAGGGAGGCCTTGTGGAAGACTTGGCGAATCGAAGGTATCGAGCGCTCGTGCCGGATGATATGAGCGATTCGGACGAGGACGACGAGTAAACGTATGGAGGCAGAGAATAAGCATAAGAAGAGAAAAAAACAAGAGTCGAGCGAATTTGTAACATACATACATGGGGGAATTCATATGACCAGCGGGTTTCTTTCTCCTTTTTTTGGAGTATCGAGTGATAATAGAAGGGCTGTCAAGCAAATTGGGATACGTTTGAGTAGGGGTCTGTACAACTGGAGTAGAAGATGCTAGGCTAATATGTAGAATAACGAAGCATTCTTCCTTTAATCCCGCTCTGGGTCTCTCCGTCTCTCTCGCGCGGCCAGTACAACGAGGGCAAGCTTGGGGGTTCTCTATTAGCTAGGGCGGTTAAGATCTACGGTGTATAAACACGAATTCTAGAAACCACATTCTAGTGACGAGTACTAGAGGAAGATTTAATACAGTCTGCATGAAGCAGTGTACAGATATGTATGTTGCGACTCAAAAATACAAATAGCTTTATTTAATTAACTACGACTAGGAACCTACGATAGAAGCTGTTAATATACACTACTAGCCACTGATGACAGATCCATGGGCCAAACGACGCTGCATGGTAGTTTACATATTCTGCTCTCGCTCCTCCTTCTAATAATTCTCAACGTGGGTAACGTAACTGAACTTCCCATATAAAATATTAAAAAATAGAATATGGCCAGATCTCGTCTCCTCTCTCTACCTCGGTGGGAGGAACCTCCCAACCTTTATCTATCCGAGAACAAAAGGTCCTCACCTCCAACGAGTATGCAAAAGGAGAGGGGAGAACATGGTACCTAATAACTTTAAAAAAGGGGCTTTAACTTACAACATGGAGTTCGGTTTCTCTAGATATCTGAAACAACCCGTAAGCAATGAGGCGGGAGGTGCATCGCCTAATGAAGGTCTCGAGGGTCCTCCAACACCATCCAATCGAAGTTCTCGTCCTCGAAGATCTGTATCTCCTCGGCCGGCGGGTTGTTCTCGGGAATGTAGATCATCTGGCTAGTTAGCATAGATAGCTTTACGCAAGTAATGGCGATGACGATGATAATCACAGACAGAGAGAGGGAGAGAGAGTGTGTGTAGTTGGGGGCGGACGTTAGAAGCTGAACACTTACCTCCAACTCCTCGTCTTCCTCCTCCTCCTCCTCCTCCTCCTCCTTAGCCTCGACCCCGTCCCCGTCCTCGGACATCTCTTCTTCTTCTACAGACGGCAGGGCCAAGCAAGAAGGAGTGTAGACGGCCCGTTGTCCCTGGGACAGCTCCCAGTTCCTCTTACGCATCAGCTGATCCCACGGACCCCCGCCGAACAGCGCCTCGTGGAGCGGGCCCTTCTTTACCTTCGCCGTCGCCTTTACCACTGCCAGCGGAGTACCCCCGGGAACCGAAAACGCACCCCGCCGGTTCCTGAGCTCATAGATCTTCCTCCTCAGCTCCTTCTCCTCCCGTACCTGCTTCTTTATCTCCTTCTCTTTCTCCTTCTGCTCCTCTGCTTCTTCCTCTTCCTCTACCCCTTCCTCGTCGCACAGTCCCCTAACCAGCGGCGGCGGGTCAGCCACCCAGCACTCAGCGGCAGTAAGAAAATTCTCGGAGGGCCCGTAGCCGAGGAACGCGCGCGCGATGCGTGTGATGTGCGAGAAGTCGCGCGCGACGTAGCCCGTGGCGCGCCGCAGGTACTCCAGCCCGTAGAGTAGCTGCCGCATCAGGTCACGCGAGTCCCGCAGCAGCACCTCTTTCTCTATGGATTGGACTTTGAGCTCGTGCGTCACGATGCTGGCGTTTTCGTTGGCTCTGCTACTGTTTCTATCGCTGAGGGTGGCGGTGGTGGGGATAGGGGTAAGGGTCGGGTTCGAATTCGGGGTGGCAGCTGAAGTCGGAGCGGTGATGGCAGTCATGGTAGTCATGGTACTACCGCTGCTCATACTGCTTCCGGGTCTGTACGGGTCTCCTGCTGCTACTGCTGCTGCCGCCGCTGCCGCTGCTCCGGCCCAGGTAGCGTCGACGCGCGGGCACGGCATCAAGGCTTGGTACGCGGACCCGGTGTGGCTGATGCTCTCTGCGGGAGGCAGGTTTAGCTCGCGTGGTGGGTTGCTGTCTATCGCGGCGTTGGATAATGTGGTTCGTGGTTTGTAGTTCGTGGTATGGTGTTGGTGTAGTAGGTTTAGTAGGTTTGGCAGGCTTAGTAGGCTTAGTAGGTGGTAGATGGTAGGTGGTAGGTCAATAATAGGGGTCCTCTGGCGAAGTCGAGAGGATGGGACGGTAGGGCTCGCTTTCGATATTTTCGACTGTCGCTTCATTTGAGATTGAGGAGCGGTGTTACTATCACATCAACAGATGTGTGATTAGAGACGAACATAGAGAGTAAGAAAGGGGTAACGAAGAGAGGAGATGAATGGGAGTGATTAAGTATAAACAGAGTTATATGAACCACGACTTGCCTTGTCTTTCTAGTCCCAGAGACCCAGACGGACTCCGGTCTCGCTAAGTACGTCGAGGGCAACGAGGATAACGAAGATGGTGACGATAATAGAGAAGCCAAGGATGACGAGGAACACGGAGAATATGCAGAGGGCTGTGAGGACTGCGTAAATTCTCCCGCACATGCACATATGTCCTGGGTGACCTGAGGGTGTTTTGGTCTTGTTTCGGAGCATGGGTTCTGTGAGAGAAGATGGTTCGTGGATAGCATTTCTCGGGGGCGAAGAAACGAAGAAGAGGTCGGCGAACCTCTTCACTATTTCTGCTGCTGTTATCGTGATCTCTCAAGAAACTGTAGTCTTCAAAGTCCTTCTTTAGAGAGGATTGGTTGTATTGGAGAACTATGGATAGGAGTCGATGCTCTGTCTTTTGAGGAATCATAGGGAAACTTGCCTAATCCTGACAACGCGAGAATGTCACGAAGCATTTATATTCATGGTCTGACTGATGTATAGTTTGGCTAACCGCACTATTGCTGGTCTTATCACTTCGCATAAGCCTCACCTTTCTTACTGGAGTAGTTGTAGGCCTTCACGAGTGACGATGCGACATAGCGGGATTAAAAGGTTAAAGTAGAGCCTGAGTCTTGCGAATTCGCCTTCGATAGATATAAGTGTGATTCAAGGGGCTGGTGTTTGTCATAATCATATTAGTCACATGTGCTTGCTCTTTCCTAAAGTGAAGGATACACAAATTATCTTAACTCGGGGCTAGAATCGTGAACAAACTCATACGCCGCTACGTACAGGATATGAATAAGGTTAGGAGCCACAATTAGATCCATACCGTTTTATTAACTACAACACCTATAAACATGATTCTGTAGTTAGATGTAGATAGTTATGCTACTATTAATACTAGAGATAAGTTAATAAGTCATTTATATAATAGATGTAAGAGTCATAGTTTAGGTTCTTAATTCTGACCCGAGGAGACAAAAGAACAAAAGTCTATCTCCACTTCGGAGCTTACCACGTTAGACCAAATTGGTTGAATTGTAAATGTTAAAGCCTTAGCAATAAGCCTGAAGAGGTATTCGTGGCCAGTCATATGACAAGCTTATGAGGACAATACATTTGATACTATGTTATGCCGACATCCACATATGTAAGTAAAGTCTAGCTGGGACAGCATAATTCTTACAAGTTAGGCGCCTCAGGGAGATAATCAACCATTAGATTATAGTTGTCCACACGTAAATCTTGGTTACCTAGGTAATTTAAGAAAATGCTTGTTATGCTCATTAGTGCAGCTTATCTAGACGAGACCATGTTTCCTATTGCTAGTCCGAAGCCGATTCAATGCAGAACGAAGGCGGCAACTCGTACTGGACTTTTCTAAGATGTTACACACCAAGTCGAAAAGGGAGGTGGTTTTCTATTACGCAAGATTCAACCAACCAGACGCATGCCATCTCTGCAGGTCACCGAGCTGGGTATATGCGGATAGATATAGTACGCGGTGAGGCAACCGAGTCAGATTATATATAATCGACCCGGCGCGTTGGAATTACGCCTATGTACACTCTATGTGTGTAAAGGACGGATATCATCTCTAATAATAAGCGTTAACGCGTAATACCGTAAAGTCCCGCATCCGATTCCAAAGAAAAAGGGAAAAAGGTGAAGTTGGAGTTGAGTCAGCGTGCCGGACTTGCTCTGGGGGACTATCCAGATTCCTCCGAAGTACATACGTACGTACTCCAAAATAGCTTCTCCACCGGGAATTAGCGAATTGGAGTTGGGTAGAGTGGGGTGGGGGTAAAGTCATGTTGCCATTGCCCCTCATTCGTGTTCTGGCCGACTGGAGCTGCCCCCGCCCAAATCTCCTGAGGCCCGGAGCGCACAGAGGCCTCCAAGTCTCCGTAACTCACGAGCTTCCGCTAGAATCGAGTCCGAGTTGTCGTGTATCTCGCGTGCCGTCGTGTCTTTGTACAAGATGTTGGAAGGGGAGGAAACAAGCCACGGCGTCTTACACAACCCTAAAGAAACCCCGGTCTTCCTCGGGTGTGACCATGACGTAGTTTGTAGATCAATGGTGAGAACCCGGAACGGTGGGTTGGCAACGCCTCAATTCGTTGCTCGTTGCTTGTCCTTGTCTTTCGACTTTGCCTCGCCGTCATCTGTGTAAAGCCTATTCTGGTCGATGTATTGAATGACAGATGCCGGGATCAAATATTGTACGCTCATGCTGCCGCGGTTTAGATTAGTAAACATTTAACACGAGACAACTTCGAATGCCGGGGAATAAAGAAGCCGGGTATATGCTTACTCGCGCTTGAGGAACAACCTGATCTTGGTGCTGCTCACGTTATTCTGTATCATTTGCGTGATAACGTGAATGTTGTGTTCCCATTGCTTTAGGTTGGCGAGAGCCTCGTCAATGTCCGTTCCGCTTCTTTCAACAATCATAGCTCCGAAGTTGCCTAGAATCTTGTCGAGATCCTTTTCAGCCCAGACACCGGGTGTAGACATGGTGCTCTTTTTTGTTCAATTAGAAACATTATTCTTCAAGGCATGTTAAAAACTTACAATAAGGTCTGCGCCTGCAAGCAGCATGATCTTGACGGGCCTTCGACTTTGGCCGTCTGCAGATAGAATACCATTGAGGACGTGGTTGATTTCGTACTCAAAGTGCTATAGCATTTTGAATTAGTATGCCATTGATAGATATCGGGAGCGCGTTCGAGTGACGACCGCTCTACAGCAGACTCCAATACTCACATCTAGCACCTTGGCAGTCGGCATGTAGTCGGGTTGAATGGCCTCCCACGGATCGACCATCAGCCAACTTGACGTCTCCTCCGCTGCTACTTCGCACATGCGCACTCTGTTGAATAATCACGTATTAGACGACCAACTGTTCCAGAATAATAGCTCTGGCGGTTATAATAGAAAAGGGTCGGCTTGCTACTTGCCTGTGGCGTGACTCTGCCAACCCGGCCTTCTTATAAGCGTCGGATACAGGGCTCAAGTCTGGGAATGTATTAGAATCCTGCCTATAGGGAGAATGAGAAGTCAATATTTACAGCCTCCGACGACCTCGTACTGGGTATTTATGCGTGCGTAATCGTTCGCCATCTCGAACATGCGGAGGTGAAGGTAGGTTATGGGAGAGAAACTGCCGCAAGCGACGAGCACCAGCGGAATTCGGTCGGGATCGGTTTGTCGTTGCTGCAGCCGGTGCGCCGGGAATCTGTAGTTGTCCAGTGTCATGGCGGATGCTGCCTGCGGCGCTGGCCCCGCGACCTCACTCGTCATCGTGTTGGAATGGAACGTGAATGGATGCTCGTTCTACAACGGTTGTAAGTATGGGTCGGAAAAGCGGGAGAGTACAACTTACGGAAATAGCCAGAGACAGCGCAAATCTGGAAATGAAGCTGGGTAAATGTGGAATTAAATATGAGCGGAGTGTAGGCCAATATTCTTTGTTTCCCTATGCTATAAGCTGTAGTTGTAGTTAGTAGGGAATGGAAGTTGATCAAAGCAAGTCTAGGTGGGCCTGGCTAGGATACGGAGATACTGACTTATGTTGCGACCTGGGAGGGTCTACGTTTATTAGTCAAGGCAGTAGCGGCCGCGGTCGGCGTTGGCCGAAATCGTACTTAGCCGTGAACTAAGATGAACATGTGTGTGTAAGTACATAGTCCAACTAAAATAAACTTGCGAGTGCCTTCCGTTTTAACATTGTCTTCCTGAATTAACTGGTTGGGGTGAACCAAGGTTATGACGGCGTCAAATCTAATCCGGTTATGGGTAACTCGTTGGAAGTCGCATATGGTATTTCCGTGTCACTGATTGGCTAAATCGTTGCCGACTCTAAACACCAAGCTCTCAAGCAGCTGTCACGGAGAAGACAGTTTCAGTTCTTCAAAGAATCCACTCGGTTAATCAATGATTTGTGTCGGACTGCTCGTCTCAGAGCCCGGCTCTGTCTGAACAGTGGGTTTCGCGGGGCGAGGTGAGGGTGCCTAAATATGAGGTTGGTAATATGCCTAGACTGTCACGCAATGCAGATTACGTACACTCAGCCACCTACGACTAACAGCCTTAACAGCTTCATGTAACGGAGGGTCATCCTGGTAGTCGACATGGCTCAATTAACACACTGTCTCTAGATAACTCCTTTCCAGAAGACCTAATCATTCAGGTCCAGCAACTACCTGCCTCGAACAAGAGCAAGACCTGCTTTATCCAGTCTGCCAGTGTTCCTCACTCAGCTCAGCTACCCTACGCCCTATCTGAACCAAACTCACAAGCACAAAGAAAACAAGCGTCAGGGAGTTGTCCTGAAATGTCAGAACAGTTCTCGATGGAAACGTCAAGCCTCAGTAATTTCTCTTACTGGGCTACAAACAATTGATCGTCCCTGACCCCGTCCCTCGTAATCTGCCTACCTTGAAACGTTGCCAATGTTCTCTCGTGATCTGCAATGTACCCAAGTCCATACCACGAGCTGAATTGTCCGTGCATCCCGCAGAGCCCACTCACGAGAGGGAGAAGAGCAATTCGTAAGAGACTGCTCATGACTGTAGTCACTATCTCCTTCCAGTGACAACGAACCTTCCAGTGCTAACCTCAGCCTTCCAGCCATCGGCAACAAGCGCTTTGAAGACGTTACTCCGCAACCGCGACTTTCCGTCCGGACTGTGCCGTCCAAGGCCGGTAATGACGGTAAACCCATTCTTGGCCTTTCGCGCTCGCTCCTCTCCGAGGCCCTGCCACCAAGCCAAAACTCGTTCGCGCGCGATTTGGACGCCGTCTTGAACCGTGACACCGTGGAGGTCGATCATGTCTTTCGCGCTGTTCTGGTCGACTAGGTGGTTAGCTTCGATGGTGCTGGCTTGTTGGTAGCTTGCTGCCTGTTCGCGGGCGCGGTCGGCATAGTACGCGCCGGCTTGTCTGAACAACGGGTCGGATTTTCCTTTCTTGAACGCTGCGGCGGCCGAGGTATATGAGTGGTTCGTGGACTCAGCAAGGCTCCTCGAAGCGACAGCTGCGGCCTGGAGACCCGTTGAAGGCTGTCGAGACGAACCAATTGCCGGCAACAACATATTTGAAAAAGTCTTTGATGCTGTCTTCAAATGTGACGCATCGACGGGTTCGTTCATAGCTGCCGCCTCCGCGTATGACGCAACAAGTCTATACGATATGTCGTACTTGAGGTATGGTGGCTTCTCAAAGTGATCTGCTAGTATGCCGATAATATCTATAGCTTCGTCCTGTGTTGAGCAGATCTCGAAAATGGCTTTAACATATTCGCGAGGTACCCAAGAGAATTTATCTGTTGCTTCTTGGACCTCCGATAGTAGATGATAGTCCGGTTGTAGGCCTAGAGCAATGTAGTTGTCCATAATCTTAACCACCGTGGCTCCGGGGGAGGCATTTTGCTGCTGATAGATACCTGCCACCTCCGAAGGCGCTAGGTTAAGCCGATCAGATATGAGTGTAATATTGTCTATCGAAGAGATTAGTTGCACGTAACTTGCATAGCTGGCGATTTTATTGTAGGAATTTGAGCTCTTACCACTATGAACGGCGTCACTAAGATTTGCTCCCTCAGATGGATTCTCAGAAGTGACAGCCTTCAGAGACGCCAGCTTCGCTGCCTTTTTCTTCTTTCCTTTCTTCTTTTTGCTTGGAGCATTGTCACCGGACTTATCGAAGCCATCAACACTTTTAAAGCGTTGGCCTGACTGCTCGAGCCACTCTAGGTTGAGGAGTTCGTCAATAGCAAGGCTAACATCACCATTGGCTGTCTGTAGAGTTAGTCTTATATCGGTAGGGTTAAGCGAGATGAACATTTCGAGGAGCTGGCGTTCTTTCTCGCTATCGCTGAGACCGTCGAAGATATTGAGATGGATTAGCCCCGGAGTCTCGTTGGAGGACGTCTTTGACGATCCTGTAGATTCAAGGCTTGGGGGCATAGAATTGTCAGTTGTGGTTGTAAGTCCTCCAACGCTTTTGATATCGCTACTGGTAGCCCCAATGGTCTCGGCATCGTTGTCCTGGGTTGTAGGATTGATGTCTACGATGCCGTCAAGGCCAAGGCCGCTTGGATTAAAGCCTGTAGCTTCCTCTGCTTCTACGTCCTTGGATATGGCCAAAAGAACTAGCCGAGCAGCGGCAAATTCTTCCGGGTTATCCAAGTTATAATCGCCGGAAATAGAAAGGATAGTAGCCTCATCTAGGAGAGACCCAAGCTCGCCCTATACTCTAGATTAGCTAAGTAACAACACAAAAGATAGATGTGAAATGAGGCAAGGAGAGAATGCGAATAATGGTATAGAGGCGTAAGCGTGGTTTGCCAGCTCTAGTTCTCGTATAGTCGGTGGCTCGACGTGGGTAGTGAAGCGTGAGCTGAGGGAACAACAAGCATCCTAGGATGCACTCGTAGTGTATCATGATGCTTGACACGATGTGGACAAAAGAATATCTTACCATCAACTTCGTCGAAGGATCTTCCATTTTGGGCATAAGAATATAACGGTCCTTTGTAGCTGAGCGTGAATGTTGATTATGTTACAAGTGCGCCGCAAGTGTGTGTTATAGTGGAAAAAATTGGGAGAGATTCAAACTGTAGCGCCAAAAGACACAAGCCCGTTGTTGATGCATGGTAAATATTTATATCTAGGAGTTGGGTGGGTGTCTAAGATATGTATGTGTTGGGATGATTCTCGCGCGATTGTACCTATATAGACTGTGAGGATGAGGCCAAATCGAATGAACGGAAAGGAGAGCGGCTCTTATTGGTGCGCCGGGACACGAGTGGTCAGAGTTTCTGCTAGCGTCCAGGTGGTGACTGATTCACGGGCCGCCACTAGCGATCCCGTCAGCTGGGATGCGCGTCATTGGAGCCACTTGTATTTCTTGCAGTAGCACAAACACAAACATGTCCCTACCGGTACCTAAGTATACAGTGGGCACTTAAGGTTAACCAGGTACCCAGGTATTCTGAATGAATATCGTATAAGACCTCAGTTTCTAAATTATAACATAAACACACATGTATGTTTAACTTATTCTGTTTAGAATCTAAGTACTAGGTACCTAGGTAGGTACATACGAGCCATCTCTCTTGGCTCATTCTGCCTGTACACAATCGCTCTAAGAGATCCGCACCCAGATATTTTAATCGAGATGAGATCGTTCATCTTATATTAATGAAGAATATATACATAATGTAGCAATCGCTTCCAAACATTGAAGCAAGCAGTTCTATCCATGTACCTAAGGAAGTGCTTACCTCCTGACTTAGCACCTAAACTCCCAGTTCATTCCCTTAACCATCTTAGGTTAGACATCCATAGTTACAGATACCGATACTTTAGAATGTTCCTATGCATACCTAGGTAGTAATAATACACCTAGTGCCACGTATTATCGCGTCTCAAAACTCCCTACTCTCACCGACATCACAGACGTCAAAGACGCCCGTCTCCGCGACGCCCCTGCGCTTCAGGGCCTCGCGGAGCAGCTGCGGGGGCTCGAGGACGGGCTCGGGCGTCATGACCCAGGTGCCCCAGTGGATAGCCATGGCCCTCTTGCACTTGGTATCCAGGAAGATCTCCACGGCGTCGAAGGGGTCGCCGTGCATACCGGAGAAGATGTGGCGCGGGTGGTACGCGCCGATGGGGATGAGCCCGAGGTCGAAGGATCCGAAGCGCTCGCCGATCTGCCGGAACTGCGGGCTCCGCGGCAGGTGCTGGTACTCTGGGCCGTAGTCGTCGGCGCCTTCCGGTACCTTGGGCACGCTGCGATACCCCGTGTCGCCCCCGAACCACACCGATTTCGCCGGGGTCCCTGACGTTACCGCCCACGAGCACCACAGCGTCTTGTCCCGATCCATCAACGTCCTGCCGGAAGTATGTTGGCAGGGGAGGCAAGACAGTTTCGCGGTTATGGGCCCCGGCAGCTCCGAGTCGGTAGAGCCCTTCGCGTCCGCTTCGTCTTTAGAGGCTTGTGGTGTCAACCTGATTTCCGCGTCCTGCCACCAATCCAACTCCGTCACATTGTTCAAGCCCCCTGACTTGAACCACTTCTCCAGCCCCAAGCCGACGAAGAAGTGCGCATTGGGGTGGTGCGTCTGGACCTCCTGGAGGGTGTCATACGACAGGTGGTCGTAGTGGGAATGGCTGATAACCACAGCATCTACAAACGGTAGGTCGGCGATGTCGCACGGGCGCTCGGTGTACCTCTTGAAGCCGAGGAAAGCGACCGGCGCGCAGTGATCCTCAAACACGGGATCGAACAGAACCCGCAGACCCGAAGGGTACTCTACGTAGTAGCATGCATGGCCTAGCCAAGTGGCGCGCAGCTGGGACGACGATGTGCGCGTCGGCAGGAACCGCGGCGTCACGACGGGCACGAGTTTCTCCTCCAGTTTGGGCTTCGGCCAGGGCATTAATCCCGTGAATGTTTTTCTATCGCTGGTCAGCTAACACGAAAACTAAAATTGTCGACGGCATGGTCGCGCGGGAACTCACATGAGCATCGGAAGCAGATACGTAACCCGAGGAAACTGGAACGACGGGTGCGGATTTCGAAATTTGATAGTATTCCCGTGACGGTCTTTCACATGATGGGATTCTGGGTCGAACTCCTCCGCCTCAGCAGCCTGTGGCGGGCGTACAACAACAGTGCTATGATACGCGACCATTGAGAGTGCAACGGTAGCGCCCGCCATTGAAGCTGTTCTAGAATACTGCCTTGGAAAAGTCGAGGTTGCAAGTCCTCTTCTGAAGAGAACTCGAAAGAACGAGTGCATGAGTTAAGCTGGCCAACAGGAGTTAAAATCTATGCGGTCGGAGGTGTTATATTGGGAAAGGGGTGGTAAGATATTTTGTCTGGGCTCTTGGAATGTGACGTGGAAGCACTGTGGCCTAGAACTGACGCCGGCTTGTCTATAATTGGTGCTACCGACGTCTTGCGACTTGATGCATCATGGATCCGGGCCGGACTTATGGTTGCATTTAAGGAGTTAAGGGCTTCTGAAAGACCGGCTCCCCGTCAAACTGCGGCGTCGCCCAAAGCCCGAGTCATGCTATGTCTCTAATAGGCAAAGCATTGGCAAATTTTAAAATCGATTTCTTTCTGTCGGTAAATTGGTTGGTTCGATCCTATTCACGCAGCTCGAATTGTCCCGTCTCCGGTCCTATGATTATCTTAGATAATCAGTGCATGAGATATGCGTCTCACGGCAGGTGGCTTACCTACGAAGTAGAAATTGCTTCTTTGCTATTTTGGAGAAGCTGGTTAGAACTATTTGTCTATGATGTAAATGGCTTATGCTGTCTAGCATGCAATTAAGTACGGCCCGTACACCGGTTCATTTACTTACTTACCTACCTACCTGTTAGCCACGATAGATGAATACTATCGTAAGGAAGAACGGAAAGTAGTATGACTTGGAGCCTGATATAATTTCGTAACATGCGGTGGGTACATGTATGCCTAGGTACCTAGGTAGTCACTGAAGAGCACTTCATGACCGTTACGTAGACCATCTGTGTTGATCCTACCTCATCCGTGACAAGCCGCCGTAAGGAGACATCTTAATTCATCTACCCTATGTCAAACAGTAAGGAGTTACACTTCATTCCCAACCCAATCTTCGATTCAGACCGAAGCTATCTAGCCCATATCTCTTAAACTACCTACTCGTCATCCCCGCTGGCAGAAGTATCGCTGTCGGCGTCGGCGTCGTCCTCGGGTGGCACCCACACCAGGACGCCGTCCCGATCGGTCTTCATGCCCTCTGTCGCGATGATCTTGAGGACCTTTTGGAAGTACTTATCGCGGACCACGAGCGTCGGCCGAATCCACGCGCCGCGCACGAGCGGCAGCAGCCGGTACGTGACAGATCTGCGGGCGACGGGCAGCACGTTCAGCGTCGTGGTCTTGGCACCCGAGAACGCGAACTCGTCGCTAGGCTCCATCATGAGGCCGAACGTCAGGAAGTGCGACGACGGGTTCTCGATAGTAATATCGAGGAACAGGAGCTGAGGGGAGGAGTCAGAAGAGGACGGCTCGGACGACGATGGCGGCTTAGGCGGTGAGTAGTAAGACACCCCGGCGAGGACACGCGGCTCGGAGGTCGTGACGAAAAATCGCGGGAGCGGTAAGATTGTAGTATTCACCACCTCCTCAGATGCCGTGAGTCGTCGCCATTTGATGGTGAAGGCAAAATCAGCTGTTGCCGACGATCGGTCATCAAGGTCTAGCTTCTGTGAGATGACCTCAAAGTGCGCTTCCTCAATTGTCTTCGGGCTGATGATCACGCCATCCTCTGCCATCGACTGACCCTTGGTGATTTTACAGCTTACGTTGCCTTGGGTAGAGAGAACATTGACGTCCAAGTCCAATATAGCTAGGTCTTCGTGTGCAAAGGAGGCATATCGCGTGGCAAGCGACCACTTCTGTGCTAGTCCTCTAGGGCGGCGGACGGCCTCATTTCCGACGGAAGAATCTTGGATGTCTTCTGCGTTGAAATAGTTGGGCCACTCGGCATGTAACCTAGGAAACAAATCATAGCTTGCTTCGAAGGGGTTGACGATATTCAGATGGTAAGTTGCCTGCTGGATGATCGGTGTACTCGGGTCTGAAACAAGGTGATACCGGGCTCTTACCAGTATGTCGAACGTTATAGGCCGGTCAACTGGATCAATGGTGATCGTGACCTTTGCAGACTTGGAATTTAGTATTGTTCCAACCGGAATTCCATCGAGTTTCGATTCTTCAACCCCCGCAGGCCTCGATTTTCCCTCGCCGTCTTCAACCTGTACTTTGTAGCTAGGGACATCGGGCCCGCGTAAGACAACATCCAGTCTAGTGTTTGCGTCCGCATCTTCCTCATTGATAATCTCCAACGCAAGTCCAATAAGTTCGCCCGCGTAATACTGCTCAAGCATATTCACGAGTCTAACCTCCATCTTGGGAGGCCTTGGGAGAACTTTAATGTTCTGCGGATTCGCTCGCGTCACCTTCTTCTGAGAGGATGATTGCGAATACCACAAGCCCACCGAGTTGGTTTCTCGGAGCCCTATTGTGTACCTGAGGGTGAAAGACGGTGGAGCTACCGACAACTCTACCGAAGACGCTTTGGCGTCACCAGGTTCTCTCAATGGGACGTCCATTTCAAAGACCCGAGTCTGTCCAGGTAATAAAGTCAGGTCGTCCGTCCCTTCTAATAAAACTCTGCTGGTACTCCCAGAACTCGTCTCAGAAGCATCGTCATCTTCGGCATCATCGCTGATCTCTGCCTCCAATAAAGGTACCTTAGTAGCTCGTAACTTTGAAGACATCGATGTCTTATTATTGTTTGTCTGGTGTTTTAGGTGTATCGTGCGTAGACTACCGTCAAATTCTACTTGAATCGAGCTCAGAACGACCGGCGCGGCATCCGGGAATGAGTTGGAAGTGATCGAAAGCTGGGCAGGGCAGGTCTGTCCCGCCTTTCCTTCTTCATTCTTGAAAACGAAAGAGGCTTGTAGGAACGATGTTACATGCTCATCGCTAATACTGATAACGGATTGGCCTTCCAGAGTTATATCATCCAACGACTTTGTTATATCATAATGCCAGCCAGGTCGCCTAGAGAATCCTGCGATACGTTAGTTTGCTAAATTGCTAGAGTCTGTGGTTTTTCTTACCCCTATTTAGAAGTTCCCAATCAATAGCCACAACGAGGTCTTTTTGGCCAACTTCCACAGCTGCACTTCTCAAAGTCCAACTTAGAGCTTCCATAATGTCCCACCAACCTTCGGTACGAAAAGTCATGCTCCTCCATAAAGGGGTTAGTATTCCCATGATCTGTTTCCACTCTTTCATCCTCTCTAGTTCTTTGCAGCATTCGAGCGACAGCTCCGCCGATGTCCTGATTTGGTGTCGTTTCTGGAATTCGCTTCGTGCGAGCATTAAGTGGTCAAAGATTAGTTGGGCGTGATTGACGCCAGGCCCAGCAAGCGGCAACTCCTCATGAGGCTCTGGGCACATGTAAGTGTCATAACCGTATACTTGATTTTTCTGGGATGGTGAAGACGCGTCTGGTGGTTTCCGATCGTCTTCAGGTATAGAAAACGCTAGCCTTCGTCTGTTTGAGAGGTGCCGGGCTGCGGCGCGATACCAGTACCCCTGGTGATGAAGAAACTCCCAAGGCTGCAAACGCTCGGCCGAGAGATTCTTTTCCGGTGGTCGGTAGGGTAGCATGGTGGACAGTTCCAATTCTGGGAACTCGACCTTCTCAATCAGGTTGGCCATGACCGTACTCCATCTGGCCTCCCATGCTTTCCACCCGTAGTTTTGCGTCCCTCGTCCCCTTCGGTCGACCAGGTCGAATATCCTATCGTGATGTGCCTGCCATCTCCTAATGGCGGCAGTGCTTTGCCCTGTCCATAACAAGCATTTTAAGGCTCGGATAGCTATTATGTCAGCTAAAAGCCGAGCATCGTTAAATCTAGGGCTCCATCCGGGAATAGTTTCAAGGACATCTGCGCCCAGCAGAGCCTCATATGCTTGGTCATATGAACGTTGGGCATTGTCTATTTCCTGGCGGAACTCGGCAAAGATGGCTGTCTTAAAGTCATAACGAACGTTCCATCCCTGCAGAGACAGCGTGTGAGAAGTGCCGCTGGTCGGTGGAATAGTCGGCTGCGGCGCAATACCCCTCCCCCTCTTCTTGCGCGAGTGTCTTCCAAGATCGCGATAGTATTCGGTTGCTTGATCGAACACTCCAGTCAGGATACTATCGACAGCATTTTCTAGTTCCGCCTCTGTCCGTCGGGTAGGGAGGACGAAAAGCGAAGCCTTGGGGTCTAATCCGGTGCTCTTTCTAATATTGTCTAGTCTCTCTTGAAACTGGCTTACAGAGCTCGGAGACTGGTCGCTTACAATAACCACCACGAGACGAGTTTTATGGCCAGACTGGCTAATGGCATTCTTAACGGCATTTATATCCGTCTTGAGTTGGTTATCATGCAGAGTGGCGAGGGTAGGGTCTGAGGATAAGCTGTAGAAAGTCAAGCATACACCGGGTATGAGCTCCTGGTGCTTTTGGAGCCACTGTGTATCTATCAGACCATCTGGATATAGAGAAGAGCCCGGACTGAGGGGCGAGAAAGGAGAATGTAGAACAGGCGGAGAAAGAGGCGCCTCGAAATTGTCAGGGAGACGTGCGTGACGAGGTGGCAGCAAGAATTCCTAGGAGCCAAAATCAGACTCTTCCCTTATAGTATTAACCTGAATGAAGCCATACCCTGCCGATAGTCCTGATCTTGAATTTATATCGCCTCGAGCTGTCCTGGGAGTTCCAGGGAAGGTTGGTAGCATCCCTCTCTTGAATAAAGCGAAGTATTATCTTTGCTTCTCGACTGTCTATAGGGGGAAGCTCTGATCGGACGAGAATGCTCTGTTCTCTCAAGCTGGGGTCGGTTGGAATAGATTTAGTAGGAGCGGTGCTTAGCCCCGAAACAACGAGGAACGGGACATTGTGGTCCAAACTACCTAGTGGATAGCCGTCCATTTGTTTACTGGAACAGGAGGTCGGACGGCATTGGCGTAGTGGTTTACACGAAGGATCGAGGGCAGTCAACCGGAATGTTGGACTTACAGTCGTCGACTCAACTCATCAGCCTATATACACGCGATCAGCTCAGAGGTCTCCAAGTTCGATTCGCATTGCTCACATGTGTACGGCTTGCTGGGATATCGGTTTCTATTTGCTAGCGATAGATTATTTGAACGTACACTGCGCGATTCAACCATGTAATGTGATTTCATAGCTCATTATCGCATACATATGAACAGGAGAAGTTGTTGGTTGCACTATTTCCACTCATCATTTACAGTGGGTTAAGGTTAAGGTTAGATTGATTTCAGTCTTCGTCAGTGACCTCACACTACCAGCCTTACAGTACTTAAAAGTCGGAGGCTCGGCGCTTATAGCTTACTTATGTCTTAGCAGACAGATTGAATCCATGCATCTATAGGATGTATGTACAGTCCAGGTACATAAGATAACGTTCAACTAGTGCCGCTTATCTTAATTGGTACCCTTCCAGCGCAGCGCGCACTGCGGGCAGCAGCAGCCTTGTCCTCTCCCAGCTCTCTAGTCGTGTCACCAAACTATTCTTCCGCCGCCCATTTCCAAATTCCCTTCGTCGCAACTAGATACCAAGATCGTAATGCTTAGAGAGAGAGGCTACGAAATATAACAAGCTATTCGTGCCTATCTATTACACTTGAACATCGTTTCCTTCAGCTGTCTAAGCATCATCATTTAGTTCAGCCCACCTCCGCCTATCTCGTCATTCCGATCCTGCGACCGGTAAACCCTTGAGCCCCCGATCGAGCCGTTCAAAAACCTGTTGTCCGCAGCTCGGCCTCTACAATCTTTCAGACGTCAACCGTTCGGTGCTACCAGTAAAGCGTGACAGACTATTGAAGCCGCCTACAGATTCATGTAAACGCAGTTTTGGTTTACATACCCTGCGACCAACCACAGAAGCAGACGGTCGCAATGACGACTCAACAAGTTCTCTTCTCCGAAACCATTGCCGCCATGAAGAAGGCACGCAAGCGAAAGGCATACGGTAAGCTCCTCGACCGAGAAGCTTCGTCGCCTTAGTCACTAATGCGCTGTTCCCGCAGACTCTGATTCCGATTCCGAGATCTACTACCACGGCAATCGGGGTCATAAATTGATGAAGAGGGCCAGGTTTGTTCACGAGGGACAGCTAGCACCACCTTCGGGGCCAGAAGTATATAAGGAGGCGAGTACATCATGAGATGACCAGCCGAGAACTACACCTAACCAGTTTCGGCCTCTAGATTGTGAACCATGCCGGTTACCAGAGAGCCATCATCAGCCGAAATCCTGTACTTATCGACGAGGAAGGTTATGAAGTGGATAGCGAGGACGACCAAGAGTATATCCAAGATGTTACCAACGCGGCGGCCGAGTTCAACCCGTACGCGAACGTACGGCTAGAGAGTTGGTTGTCACTCCCGATCTAGCGTCTCCAAAATTGCTAACCGTTGGTTCTCCGCAGATATTCTCGCACCCCTTACCTCTGTCACCGATCTTCCTACACATCCCACCCTATCACGACCTTACAATACCAAAACCCTCACAGAACTGGCCAAGCAGAGCTGCAACATTATGCATAAAGAAAACGCGGCGCTTTGGAGGATCAAGCACCTACAGACAAAGCTTGTCGGCGACCATATCTGGGCCCCCTGCGAAATAATGCTGGGTCCTAATGATATCGAGCTATATCGTGACGACTATATAGACTATAATAGTCAGGCACAGGGGTCTGTCAAGTCGGACGCCAACACAGCGTCGCTAGAAGATACCCAAGCCAAGAGCAGCAAGAACGCAAAAGCTGCAGTGAAGGACGAACCCTCCACCGGCACTGACGAGAATGCGGTGGCTAACGGAGAAAGGCTCGGCGACGGCGATATCTCGATGGTTGACGTTGAGCCGGCCGCCAACGCAAATTCAACTATACGAGAGCCAGTAGCGCAAAGCGAGAAGGTCGTTGAGGCGCAGAAGCAAGATGGCGAATCCAGCAAGCCAGAGGGAAAGCACGCGAAGATGGATGCAATCGAAAACCGACAGAACGCATTTGGTAATGCTATCAACGGGGACAGAGAAGCGCGCTCCGCGGAAAATGCCAGTGTGTTAATGGCGGCCAGCCTGATGGTGTCGGCTGGGCAGGGAGGAGCTGATAAGGCGGCTCAGAATAACCATGTCGATGGGGGTAGTCGAGCGGTGTCGGTGATGTCTGAATTCACAGATGATCCCCCCATCCACCCCCTCTTCTTACCGCCACGATCAGCTCACCCCGACCGGGATCTAGGCATTCCCGAGGCAGAAGCCGAGGATATGCGGCGACTGCTGCAACTCTATGCGCAAAAGCAGGAAGAAGTCTGTCGCGGGATGAAGCGGCTATACGAAGGGATCCTCCGAGCTGACAGGATGCGGAAGACGGTGTTGCAGTGGTCCAAGTATGAAGCGCATGTTGGGCCACATCGTGACATGTCGGACGGGGAGGACTGGTACGATAAGGAGGAATGGGGGTTAGAAGATGACTTGAAGAAAGGTCAAGATGAAGAAGAAGAGGATACGACACAAACGACAAAGAAGACGAGAACGCGCAGATGATGTATGTATTGTTTATGGCACCGACTCATTTCCTATAGTTCCTCCAGTCATCGGATACCCGAGGGGACAGTTGGCCAAGTTCAAGTCCTGTTCAATTAGAGAGGTTCCTATCAACATCTGCCTAGAGCTTGTCTCTTGTTAAACGTTAAATGCTATTGAAATTATAATATCTTCGGATGTGGTTGAGTGTTGAGGATACCGTAGCACCGGATATACTGCGTAGTGGAATTGCTACCTTACCCATAGAAGGTATGTAGATGGTTTTGTAAGACGAGAAGGTGTGGAATTCAGCAAATAGCTAAAAACACGTGCGCTCCGATCGGCGTTATAGAGTTGTCGGGAGGGGTCCCCAAGTCTACATTGAGCAGTACCACCTAACCTACTCTGAGAATAGTCGCCTTGCGGGATGACACCTGCCATGTGAATTGTCTCGTCTCACAGGAACTTAACGCCGGGAAAAGAAGAGAAAAAAAGCTTGGCTCCAATCATTTCACAACCACAACCAAGTTGCCTCAAGCCACATTTGTTTATTTTGAATATTGCATTGGCAACCTCAACGTCATCACCATCCATCGTCCATCACGCATTGCGAGTATTGAATTACATTGTACAACATCGCAATACAAAGCTATGGCACCACTGGAAGTTCCTGCGACCAAGTTGGTCGACCTGGACCAGAAAAGCTTGCTCAGTACGTCGGAGCTGGGGAAACCGGTGACGTGATATGTGCTAATGAGAACAGTCTCTGCATGTGCCATTGCTTTTAACCCGTTATTTTGGAAGTAGGTAGCCTTATTTATAGACCTCCGTTCCATCAAACATCTCCAATACTTCTAGAAGGCGTGGAAGCTAACGGGAATTATAGCATCGTAGCTCGAAAAGGTCTACCTGCCCATCCAAGTCGCATACGTACCGGTATGCGGTTTTGCTGACGTCACAAACAGAATACCACAATAAGATACTCACCAAGCTTTTCGGCGGACGCTCGCAAGCTGCCTGCTATGGGCTGGCCATCACAATCTTCTCTCTTGGTCTCGTCCGCGACTTTTTATACGAACGTGCCCTCCGCCAGCAGCCGTCCTACCCCTTGCTCGAGTTGGAGGAGGTTAAATACTTGGCGTACAGCCTGATTGCTGTCGGCAACATCCTTGTTGTGTCTTCGACGTGGAGGCTAGGAATCACGGGCACGTTCCTGGGAGACTACTTTGGGATATTGATGGATAGCATCGTGACCGGCTTTCCATTTAACGTCACGGATGCGCCCATGTACAACGGCTCGACATGCAGCTTCTTAGGTACAGCCTTGCTATACGGCAAGCCGGCAGGGATCCTGCTCACCGCCTGGGTCTTCGTCGTCTACCAGATCGCCCTCAAGTATGAGAACCCGTTCACAGCTGAGATATATGCCAAGAGGGACAGAGAGCGTGCTGCAGCAAAGACGGGCACCAAGAAGTCGCGATGATCTGACGGGCGACGACCTAACTGGGCAATAATCCAGCTACGACGGCGGTACCACCGTTATTACCGAGACTGGCCCGAAACCGGCTGGTAGGTTCCCCGAGGAGGGTGGCTGGAAGACCTTCCGGAGTAAGCCCTCTACATATGCGTGTGTGTGCGTGCGTACGTGCGCGAGGATTGTGGCGTTGTATTCCAGTCACTACATATGAGGGGGGTTTGCATGACAGCCAGTTAGAAAAGCGTCAGATAAGACAAGCAGACAGGCAAAAGGCGTGAAGGATTTGGAGATAGTCGTATCAAATGAACGAGTAATGCATGGAACGAGCTTGATAATAGCCAGCATATCTTATTGGACTCGAGCAACCCCATGCGGTAACACAATGTGATACCGACTGCTGTTGGATTTTCAGCTGATGGTTCCTCTTCAATGCCTTATCACATCTCACATCTACCCTCTCCCACCATCCAATGATGTGTAGAACAGAGGTGTTTCCGAAACAAAGATAATAAATAGGAAATTTCACAAACCAGAAATGGCTTATTCCGTAACTTAGAATGAGTGTGCTACAATTGGATTATACACGACTAGGGACATATTAAGGGTCCATGTACAGAATTTGCCGAAAGGGTCACACTGCAGTCCCGCTGGCCCTCGGATGAGGGTGCCGGAGTCACATCGTCTTACGGGAAGGAGTCTATGCTTCTCTCGCTTCTAATCATGATACCTCATCAGATCATGGGCAAGGAGAGGTAGAGTAGCATGTAAGGAATCGACCTACATATGCGTGCGTGTGCTAGGTTTATGTATGTGTGGGTGTAGGTAGGGTACATGTACGTAGGGATGAGCCCATGACTGAGTACATATGTACCTAACCTTACGCTAAATCCCGGGGTAGTGTGTCTCTTATAACCATACAAATGTAAGCTAGTAGTGGGGATACCCCTTGCAGCGGCCGAATCACACTAGCAATCGTAGAAATCGTTGACGAATCAGGTGTTGTGCGACCAACGTCTTGCTACCGCCCAGGATATTTCACCTTCATTTTCACTTTTACCATTACCACTTTTCCTCTCACTCTTCCGATACCGTTCAAACGACTGTTCCGTGCGGACTACTACCCAAGTCGGCACAAAAATATTCAATTTTTCGTTCTTCTTTCTTCTTTCGGTAGGAGATCTCTCCTCGTAGCATCGGAAGTACAAAAGGAACAAGGTCCCATTTTCTGGGCCCGGTTCGGCCATGAACCAGACTTCGAGGACGGACGAGCCGTACGAGGGCGAAGGCTTAAACCAGAGTCCTAACCGCTTCTCAAACGATCTCATCACGAATCAGGATCTCAACGGCATCGCAAATGCCAGAGAGCACATAGGAGAATCGTCAAGGAGTATGTTTAACTCAGGACAGCCCGTCGTCGACGACGTCCCGCCCGCTATCGACAAGGACCCTGATGGCGCCGAAAAGAATCCGACCATCACGGCTGGTCAGACATCTGCAAGTGCTTCCTTCTACGACACCGCGCCCGACAACAACTCAGTTACTTCTCGCCAGAAGAGGCCCTTCTGGCACAACGTCAAGCACCATGTCGTCACTTTCGGCCAGTTCATCGGGCCTGGGTTCATGGTCGCAGTGGCGTACAGTATGTAGTCCTCTCATAATGCCATATTCCCTCCAACCGCTAACTTACATCAACTCATTAGTCGATCCTGGTAACTATTCTACCGACATCAGTGCAGGTTCTGAAAACCAATTCCGACTGCTTTTTATTATTTTGATGAGCAATCTGTTCGCCATCTTTCTCCAATGCCTCTCCATCAAGCTGGGAACTGTCACCGGTATGAACCTGGCTGAGGCATGCCGGGCATTCTTACCGAGATGGCTCAACTATTTCTTGTATTTCTTGGCTGAAGCCGCCATTATCGCTACTGACATCGCCGAGGTAAGGAACGCCGGTTCTCAAGTCGAGCTACATGACCACTAACAAGCTAAAGGTCATTGGTACTGCCATTGGATTGAACCTACTCATCCCTCAGCTACCCCTCGTGGCTGGGTGCGCCATATCAATCTTGGATGTAATGATCATTCTGGTCTTCTACAGGCCCGATAGTTCGATGAGGGGTCTCCGCCTGTTCGAGGTCTTCGTCATGCTGCTTGTCCTCGCCGTCGTTGTCTGCTTCTGCATTCAGCTCTCGCTCATCGAAAACACATCGGTCGGCCAAGTTTTCCTAGGTTACGTGCCAAATGACTCTATTACCCAGTCCTCGGGTTTATTCGCGGCTTGTGGTATCCTGGGTGCCACGGTATGTCTTGCTTTTCTTAATTGTATATGCGCATACCCCTTTCGGCCGTTTGGCGACAACACGTCATCCTCGGGTATCTCTCGGCATCTCGATATTGCTTTTTTGGGCACGGTTACTTACATTAAACTTGCAGGTGATGCCACATTCGCTCTATCTTGGCTCCGGTATAGTGCAGAGCCGTCTGAAAGACTACGATACTAAGCATGATCTACTTCCGCCATCCGAGCCAGCACCTTCAGATAGCAGCACAAACGAGGACTCGGGAGAGAAGACATACTACGTTCCCAGCCTTGCGGCGGTCAAGCACTCGCTGAAGTACTCGTATACTGAAGTGGCCATCTCTCTCTTCACGTTCGCGCTTTTTGTGAACAGCGCCATCCTGATCGTAGCTGGGGCGAGTCTTTTCAATAACCCCGCAGCTCTCGAAGCCGACATTTTCGGAATCCACGATCTGCTCTCTCAAAGCATTAGCCCGGCTGCAGGGACGATCTTTGGGCTGGCATTACTGTTCTCGGGTGTTTCGGCGGGTATCGTGTGCACGATAGCAGGCCAGATGGTTTGCGAAGGCGCGCTGAAGTGGAAGATGAAGCCATGGATGCGACGCCTCATCACGCGGACAATTTCCATCACGCCAAGTATCATCATTGCCGGAGCTGCCGGAAGAGAGAAGCTTAATGACGCTCTCAACGGTAGCCAGGTCGCATTGAGTGTCGTGTTGCCGTTCGTCTCAGCCCCCCTCATCTGGTTCACCTGCTTCAACAAGTACATGACTTCTCAACCGGGCAACGCCAGACTCGTGACCGAAGGAAAGGACTTGTTCACATATGGCGCCACCGACAGAGAAATTGCTGCCACAGGCAGGGGCGGTCCGGTCAAGATGGCCAATCCTTGGTATATCTCGATCCTCGCTGTGATCATATGGCTTATTATGGTGATCATGAACGTGGCCAACCTAGTGCTGCTAGGTCTCGGGGATTAGCCTATGGTCGTACCATCATCCTCGCACAAGCGACACCATACCGCGCACGAAATGCCAATCATGAACCAGTGTCCATTGTCGTGGAGCCGTACGTGTGGGGTTTCAAGTTGGGGGTTGTGTCTCGACTGGCGTGCTCTTAGCACGGCCTTCTTGAGCCGCGGTGGCTTGCGTCCGTATTAGCCGTCGCACATTTTCCATTCTCTGCAAATACCTATGTCCCCGTCATTACCGGTATAGAGTCCGATTCCTTCAAATGCGCGATGTTTTTGAGATATTATCAAGATGGTACGAGCTGTCTGTGATGTGACCTAAACCAATGTAGCGCAATGCGTTACGTTACGAAAAAATGAGTTCAGAGGATGCCAGATTCGCATATCATGAAAAATATATCAGTCTACTTCCCAAAGAAGTAGCTTTGCATTGTCAAATACTCACCCTTGATAGACTATCTAGTTAGTTATTTACAATGTTCGTTGTTATTAGAGAACTCTAGATCCGTTCCTCTCGTGAGTTTACATGGGCAATTGTGCCTGCTATTTTGGCATATGCATCGCGTATTGTATCCAACTAGAAGGGGGCAGAAGATCAATTGCAGCCTAGCTGTTAGCCTCAAAGCGCCTCTATATTATTCGAGATATCTACCAAGGTAACTACCTACTTGCCGCCTTGTTCCCATGTTCTCTGGTGATGATTATTGGTCCTACATTAGTTTAGACTATCGAGATACAGTCAGACATGAACCAATTTTGTCACAGGGCTATAGACTACATGTAAGGATCCGCATATTGGAATCTCGCGACCTAGCCAAGGCACTACATGTACCTAATAATACGATCCAATTGAATACAATAACAATCTTAATTTAGGACAATGGCGGGGAGAGAAAATGCCTAAGAGTTTTATCAGAATAAATCCGGGCTGATTTGATTGTCATTGCGTGATGTCATTTGACAAACACTTCGAGAGACTGATCTGGATTCTGTCGTTATGGGAAATCTGCGAAGTTAGGTCACTTGTTATTATATCACCAGATCTTAGTCCTTTACAGCTCTGTAGGTGTATTAAGGGTTGGTTGATATTTATTGGGGACGTTGATTGTGTGCCCGCTCGACTATAACTACATAGGTACCTAGGTACTGTATACAACGACAGCAATCACAGGTCTAGACACATATAGTCAGGTATCTACCAGTAGAAAGGAGTCACAACCTCAGCTACTTCTTTCCTACTACGGCTTCTAACTATATAGTTCTGGGAGGGCAAATACTAACTTGTACAACTTCGTATTAAGTCACTTTAGTTGCTTTATGTTAACTAAATATATACTACTACGCACTAACCGATTTGTTATAGACCACTTGGGCTCCCTCGGAAAGTAACAGTCTTATCTATAGGTACCTAGGTAGTCTAACAAGCGGAATGATTCTTCTCATCAGTAACACAATATACGGAATAGAGTTTACCAGCCTTAGCTCATTAGGAGTTAAAACCGACATCGAACGACGCGATAGGTTTTTAAGTTTCAGCCCCTACCCGTAAGTAAAAAATTATTAGGTCAGGTTATGATGTTTACTTCACTGTTTACTCGTCTCGACTAATCCGTCCAGAGGTAGCTAATAGATTTATGAGATGCGCATTCCTCCCTACACCTCTACACTTTTCAACATACTTCGTTGAAGAGAAACAACAGAATAGTATTTTTTTCTTAGAAAGCCAAAATCGTCAATGATTATCGGAGAAAGGCTTCCTACGCCTCTGGCGAACTTTAGTTAACAGGAGAAAACATCAAAGTCGAAGCATATGTATAGAGAAGGTATACTAACCAACACTCTTTCTCCGATGCCTCGTCAATACTCATAACAAGCCGACCTAGGGTGGGTGCTCCATCTCTAACGCAAGGTAACCCGCCTTTGAACACAACTTCCCATAATTCGAATACCGTTCTCGACCCGTGTCGACCTCACCCCTTCTTCACAATACTACATAACTCAACCCCCTTTTCTCGAGGACCCTAAAAGCTTCTATCACTAACAGAGAGCCACTCTGACAATATTAAATCGACGGTTTCGTACACCATCGATATCTCCTAAACAGAGCATCCAAGTGCCCCTTGATTACACTTCGACATCCCACCACGCATATTTTATCATGACGGCCAAGAAGCTCTTGTTCGCACCACCAGCTAGGCCTACCGCCAGCACGGGTAACATAAAGCAAGAGGATGATCTGGTAGGATCTCACACTGATGCCTGTCGCGGAAGGACTTCAGAGCCTGTCTCGAATGCCAATGAAAGGACGAACCGAAACAGGGACCGCAGCCGCTCACCCGCTGCCCGTGAAACGAAACGGGATACAGAGTCATACTATCAGAGCCGGCGTAAGGAACGCATGACAGAGCGTATAGGATCTGCTTTCCGCGGCGCCCCCAAGGGCACCAACCTGGGCCTCTTTGCGTATGCAGATGAGGGGAAGTTTGTGGCTTATAAGAAAGACCACTTCACTGGTCTCGTCCGTCCTCGTCGGATGATGGATGATCTGTACGACAAAATGACGGATGAAAAGCTAGAACAGCACCGCCAGCTGTTCAGGGCTGATAATGATGAAAGTGACGAAGCCGACTACGATCCAGACAACGATGAAGACGAAGATGCAGATGATGATGACGATGACGACAGGGAGGAAGAGGAGGAAAACGATGAAAAGTCTGACCCCGATGTGAAGGTGGAATCAGATGAGGACATGATCAAAGTAGAGTCTCCATGAAAGGGAAATAACTTAAAATAAGTTAACCGTTTCTCAACAATGTTCGGAGAATCTAATCTAGACTTCCTCGTTCCTAGAAAAAGGGACAACGATTAGAGTCAGGTCGTCACATATTATCCTCTACAAAGATCGAACCTTGGAGCATTCAACATCCAACATCCAAAAGCCGATCTTAAAAGACAGAGCCGATTAGGGGTTAAATGGCGAGTACATTGTATTGTCCAACATTCTGGACTATAAAGAAGTTCTCTGATACGATCCGCATCTTCGCCACTAACGATCACATCGACGAGTTCAACTTCAAGCATATGAACTCTCTTCTCGATCCTATCGTACGTGTCGAGGTTACAGGTCACGGCTCTGGGTGGGACAAAGTTGTTGCTCGAGACGCTGGGGGCCTGGAGCGATGTCTTCCTCTTTGCGTCGGTTGCCGGGTCATGTGCGTTAAGGTTACGATAATTACTAGTTAACTTCCTACGAACCCAACGGAATTTCGTACCTGGTCCTAGTCGCAAGGGAGTACTGCTTGTACCAATAGTCTGGAAAAGGCCATCTGCACGAGGCAAGCCCTGGGTCAGATGATAGGTTGGATTACGTCCGGGACCCGGTCTCGAACGGCCCCACAACTTGGACGGGATTAGTAGTCGAGCTGATGATCTCCCGACCCCAAGGAATCCACAATTTGCCGACGTCGAGGTTGACTGCAACGGTAGAACCCATAACATCTAGTCTAGGTCTACCTTTGCAAGCAAGAGGCCGATCGGGCTAATGTGAATGGGTTCTGTGGGCCAAATACTATATGATTACTAGGATACTGCCGGGTGTGGGAGAGAAAATGCCTCACGATAAAACTAGCGAGCGGCGGGAAACGAGTCCCGGGACTAGTCATATGGGGACATGGGAAGAGGAAAGGACAAGAAAAAAAGGAAGAGAGGAAGAAAGGGAAGTAGGAAAGGGAGATGGGGAGGGTGCTAGATGGAGAAGAGAGCACCCGGGGCTAGGCGTTGAAGAAAATAATGCATTAAAAATGGTTGACGTAAACCATGTACGGGACGGATAGATACGTGGCTCCCGAGTCCACATATATTGTGAAGAACCCGCGTCCGGTCACCACCACGACAGCCAACATCGTCACGCGGAAGTCATTATCGTGAAGTGGCCCCTCGTGTAGGGTAGATCACTGATAACTGCGCTCGACAAGGCAATGGGGTTTGCTTGACCGCATCCAACAATCCAGGGGGCGGGACCTGCTTTCGGAAGTTAGTTCGGAGGTGCGAAGAAGGGGTCTTGGTCCCCCCATCCCCATCTCAGGCGCTTAGGCAGGGCATGCAGAAGGTCACCTGGCAAGCTGTGCGTAAGATAAAGTAAGATAACCGTCGACGAAAATAGCAATGGCAAATGAGATTCTGTTCACATGAAAGGAAAAAAAAAAAGAATGAAATGAGTAATGAGGGGTCCAGATTCCGTCGCGAGTTTAAGAAATGGATTACCAAATTTCCATAGCCCCTTTAGTGGTGAACCCCTCTGGCATTGAGCTAATAGGAGCCTCTCCTCTAGTTATACAAAGTACAAATGTTCCACCAATCTACTCAGTCCGGGAGAGTTAGTTAGGAAAGTGGGGAATTGTCTCGATAACTCCGTTAAGGTCTAGGCCGACTAGTAGAACTTTTTTTACTTGAGCCCGGTATCTTGCCGATGACCAGTAATGTCTTCCCCGCAAAACTCCACTCCCCACGAGCTCTGCCATCCTTGGACTTTGGACTTTGGACCTTACACCTATCAATGGCATATGCTCCAAAGGACCAAGGACCAGACACACTCCAGAGACACGGCACCGCGGCTCTACCACCCTTGCTCTGGCCTGCATTCTTGCATCTGCATTAGCATTGGCATTAGCATTAGTACTGCTAAGGCAATTTTCGATTCGCATGCACGAGCTCTTCAACCGGCTGAGATCGGTACAATACAATACGTAGCGCGACATTGTGCGATCGACCAAGAGATGATTTTCCACATCACTGCCACAGTCTTCTTCTCCTCTTCTTCTTCCTACTCTTCTCGATTATCTTCCTACATCATCTCTTCCTCTTTTCTCTCCTTCTTCCTCCTTCGTAGATTACCTAGCCTGAATCCCGCCCTTCCCTCTGCGCCGTCGCATTCTAGAATACCCGTTATTAGACGAGATCCTATCGTAGCCTGCCGCTCGGCGTCCTTTCAGCCGACCGCACATCATCTCGATCCTAATTGCTAGGATAAGGCTAAATTGCCTCACGGGGTCTCCCATCCTACGCGAGCCTCACCAGGTCAATTTTCAATATCAAATATTTCAATTGGAGCTGCCTCGATAGTTGCGACTCGAAGCGATCAACGGGAAATGGGAGACCTTCACAACACCAACGGGGTCGGTTCTGACAGCCGACCCCTAACCAACGGCCACACCAACGGCCACACTAACAACCACACTACTAACGGCGTCAACGGTGTCAACGGTGTCAACGGCGTAAACGGCCACTCTGAGTCGGAATGGTTTATCGGCAGTATAGATCAGGGTACCACATCGTCGCGATTCCTACTCTTTAATCGCAACATGGACCCTGTCGCTAGTCATCAGATGGAGTTCGAAAACCTCTATCCCGAGTCAGGGTATGCAATGACGTCAGCCCCACCCTCTTATTCGCTCACGATGGGCTAATGCGCCGTCGTGCGCGACACAACAGATGGCACGAACATGATGCACTTGAGCTGCTCAGTTCCGTCGAGTCCTGCATCGAGAGGGCGATGGAACAATTTGTCTATAAAGGTTATTCAAAGTCCCAGGTCAAAGCTGTAGGTATCACAAACCAGCGAGAAACCACCGTATGCTGGGATAAAGACACGGGCGAACCGCTCTGCAATGCCGTCGTATGGCCCGACACGCGCACAAAAGACATCGTGCGAGACTTGAAGACATGTCCAGGCGCCCACGAGATCCCAGAGCTCTGCGGCCTACCTCTGAGCACGTATCCCTCAAGCGTAAAATTGGTTTGGCTGCTGCAGAATAACATAGAAGTGCGACACGCCTACGAGGAAGGCCGCCTCGCCTTTGGCACCGTAGATAGTTGGCTGATCTATCGCCTCAACGGTAAGGAGAGGAATGTCCACGTCACCGACACCACAAACGCGAGTAGGACCATGTTCATGAACCTGCACACGCTGCAGTACGATAACAAGCTGCTTAACTTCTTCGGCATCGATCGTACCAAGGTCGCGCTACCCAAGATCGTGCCGTCGTCTGACCCCGAGGCCTTTGGCAGTATTGCGAATGGCGCCTTGGCCGGCGTGCGCATCGCTGGATGTTTGGGCGACCAGTCCAGTGCCCTAGTCGGCCAGTGCGGGTTCAACGCCGGCCAGGCCAAGAACACCTACGGCACTGGATGCTTCCTACTATACAATGTAGGTACGAAACCCGTCATCTCCAAGTACGGCCTGCTAGCTACTGTCGCGTTTGACTTTGGCAAGGGTCGGAAGCCGGTCTACGCCCTGGAGGGCAGTATAGCGGTAGCCGGCTCGGGCGTCAAGTTCCTGATGCACAACTTGGGCTTCATCAGGGATTCGAACAAGGTCGGCGAGCTGGCTGAGAGCGTCAAGGATAACGGCGGCGTCGTGTTCGTCACGGCGTTCAGTGGCCTGTTCGCACCGTACTGGATTGATGACGCGAAGGGCACCATTTGTAAGTCCTCCATTCCATCTCATCAGCATCTACCTAGTCAGCCTGACTAGTCCACCGTCACGAGATGGGCGTGTCTTGCTAATTCGCGATTGCCGTAGTCGGAATAACGCAGCACACGCAACGCGGCCACATCGCGCGCGCGACGTTGGAGGCCACGTGCTTCCAGACGCGTGCGATCCTCGAGGCCATGGAGAAAGACTCGAACCACAAGCTCGAGTCTCTCGCGGTCGACGGCGGCATGTCCAACTCGGACCTCACCATGCAGACCCAGGCCGACATCAGCGGTATCCGTGTCGAGCGCCCGGCCATGCGAGAAACCACGGCCCTCGGCGCCGCCGTTGCTGCCGGCCTGGCCGTCGAAGGTTGCTGGTCCGACTTCGACGAGTTGACCAAGCTCGTCCGCCGCAAACCTGGTCGCAAGGTCTTCGACCCCTCGGTCGACAGCAAGAAGGCCCAACGCATGTACCGCCATTGGGAACGCGCCGTCGACATGAGCCGCGGATGGGTCCGCGACGACCTGAGGGATGACGAGGACGCCGCTGAGGAGAATCGCCCGCATATCCTGAGAAAGCCTACATTGTAATGTAAGGGCTGACGGGCGGGCGGGCAAGCGTCGAGAGAGCTAATTATTCACACATCTACTTACGTGTAGGTTTGGGAATTGAGTTGAGATAGATAGGTAGATACTATCGACCTACGACAGAGGCGGAGACAGATGGAGACGGGGCGGAAACGGAAGTGGTACGATGATAATCAAGGGTGGATCGTTAGGCGGGTCACTCGCTTTCACTTACTGGATGTTGCGATGATCTTTTCTTTTCCTCTTTCTGTTTTTCCTCTGCCGTCTCCTCCCCCTTGCAGCAAGCAGCAGTATTCTACACTAGCATGATGCATATGTATGTGTGTCTGTCTGTATGTAGACATCTTACCCAGACCTTGCGGATCTTTGGATCAGAGGTTTAGGTACCGTAGCATAGATACACGCACATGCACAGAGATAGACAGAGAGAGGAAGAGAAGAGAAGAGGAGACGGTGGTCGGTTGGTCGGTCGGTTGGTACTGCGCACATACATAACATACACAACATACGTACATTAGTAATGACGGTCCTGCGTAACGGACGGAATAGTATAATACCTACCTACCGTACATCCAGTTATTTCCATACATACTACCGTACCTTTTTGCATACCTACTGTGTGTATGTATGTATGTATGTATGTATGTATGTATTGTCGTGCCTTTGCATACATATCCATATCCACATCCATACCCATACCTACTATGTATGTATGTATGTAAACTACAACCCAGACAAACAACACAGACAAACGAACAACGCACCCGATTGGTGTTTTTATTCTTGGGTTTACTCACCTTACCTGCTCACTTGCAGGGTTTGTAATGCTAGGTACCTACATATGAGCATGTACATATGTGCGGTATCCTAGCCGTCTGTCTCACCGCTGCGTGGGGGGGGAATATACGATAGACCGAGACTTTGTGAAGCGAGGTTACCTACGTGTGGAGAGTATACAAGCTGTCCCTAGTCATTTAGCTAGACGGAGATCTTCTCGTAGACCTGGTTCATTCTAATCCGTACGGATTCGGCCGAGAAGGAGAGGAGGATACATGAGGTCTGTAATTGGACGTTGGGGAGCACCGGATATCGCTTTCACGAGTTGTTTTTAGCACGAGCATACCTCACATCGTCGTTGAATAGCATCGGGTCATATACATGTATATGCGCATGGACACAACTCACCTACGGAGTTGATCCTACTCATAACAGCTACGATAGTTCGATCAGCCAATCTAAGAATCATTCACTAGCAGATGCTAGAACTACGCACACATGTATCAAACAACGTTTCCTGGTCAATATCTTGTATTTTCTCTTCTGCCTATTTTTTTTTAACTGCAATAGGCCGGTTCGAGATGCCCGATAGATTCAGTCAAGGTACAGCGAGCCCTCGCAGCATACCTACGTACGTAGATAAAAGGGTAGTAGGTAAATAGGGCAGCCCGGCTCTCGATCTACCTTGGACCTCGCGTGCGACTCAGCAGTCGCGTATTAAGTCAACCGATGCAAATACTAACGAGAATCGCAATTATACCGTCGCCATGATGTCGTGTGCTCACGTCCGAGTTTTCTTTTGTTTTAGGGAGCCTCCTATGCCAGCCTCATCCACGTCGTCTCTTCCGTTGACACCGTTTTCGTCTTTATTTTTGGTATATAAGCCTTGGTAGGCCGAGATTCAGTGGAGGCTCAAATCGAAGCCCAACGCGACCATATAGGTGAAGAGCCGCGCAATCTGCGACCAGAGGACCCAGCTTGCCGGCTCCTCCACGTTAGGTTAAATTTAACCAGGGCAAAGACTATTGCCCCTATCCTCGAACCCCGTAGAGCTGTCGGGGCCCGGGGAAAACACTGATGATCGTCTATCATGACATGCTGACCAGAACGCCATCCTACTTTGAAATAAAACTTGAAATGCTGAGAAGAGAGGAGTGTGCCCTAAGCTCGAGGGCAAGATATCGGAGATATTATGAAATCATAAAAGTGTAAGGGTAGCAGATATACATACGAAGAAGTGTAGAAAACCAGAGGGGCAACTAAAAAACCACGAATGGTTGCGCCGATCACATAATGATAGCTGGCACGTCGACGTTCGTCTTGATGCTCTTGTGTGGGAGGACGCTGCCGCCGTTGACATAGATTTCGTCACCAATAGTGACGTCGTCGCCGAGGACAGTCACGTTTTCAAGACGAGCCCACTTTCCAACGGTGCTGTTCCAGCCGACAATGGTGCTCTTGATCCACGCATGGTCCTTGACCCTGGATCCTGGGAGAAGTGTGCATCGTTGTAGACGTACCCCATCACCGATGACCACATTCTTGCCGATAACCACATTGGGACCAATGCGGCAGTTCTTGCCAATCTTGGCGGTCTCGTCAATCATGACGTTGCCACCGTGGACGAAGCTCTCTGACGGCGAAACGAGCAGATGGGGCTTCTTCTTCGCCAGTGACGAGAGGTACAGGCAGGTACCTGTCAGGAAGTCCTTGGGTTGGCCGACGTCCATCCAGAAGCCATCCAGATCGAAGGAGTGGAGTTGGCCGTCGCGAACGATGGCCGGGAAGGTTTCTTGCTCGATAGAAGTAGGGCGGTTCTTTTCAATGCGCCGGAGCACGGACGTGTTCAGCATGTAGAGACCGGCGTTGATGCGGTTGCCAACGAATTCGACGGGCTTCTCGACGAACCGGTCAATTCGCGTGGGGTGGCTCGGTTTGTGTACAATGACACCATATTTGGAAGGCTCTTCGACCTTAGTGACAACAATGGTACCTTCCTCACCGTGTGACTTGTGGAATTCGGCGAGCTGTTTGAAAGGGAATTCGCAAGTAACATCCGAGTTTAGGACGAAGAATGGGGAGTCGTCCTTAGCGAGAATCTCCTCTGCTAATTTCAGAGGGCCAGCAGTGCCGAGGGGTTCATTCTCGAGAGAGAAATGAATCTTGACACCGAGGGTAGATTCGTACTATGAGCACTTTATGTCAGCAGAAGGAAAGGGCGCACTGTCAGATTGCTACCGACCTCCTTCAATACTCTCTCCATAATCTCGGGGCGGTAGTTAACGGCGAGGACAACATCGGTGACGCCAACGGCAGCAAGAGCCTCGATCTGGTGCAGAATCATAGGTTTGTTGGCGAATTCGACTAGGGGTTTGGGCATAGTCAGGGTCTGCAAGGGAGTCTGGTTAGTCTTCGAAGTCGAGTCTGAGACAGCCGCATTGTCGGGTCTGATAGTGCATTGTGATAAATCAAGACACGTACCAAGGGCCGCAGACGTGTGCCGAAGCCACCGACGAGGATAATGGCTGTTGAAAAGGGGGTCAGCCCATTGTTGTCAAGTAAAGCATTGTGGGATATTCTGAAGAAAGCATACCCTTCATATTGACGATTGGACGACGAGACCTGAACTGAAGTTTGTAGTCAAGCGAGTGTGAGGTAGAGTCGTGCTCTGGCAGTCAAAGAAACGAATGACGATGATCTGACCGCGTGCGAGGTGAATTCGTAGGGAGTCGGTGAAGCTGACACGAAGCCTCACGAGGTGAACAGAGTTGGATATCTACTTGGAGACGGGAACTCGAAGAGTGGTAGTGGTGAAGAATAGGAATTGGCAGAGAAAAGACAACGTCTTGACTCTTGAGGACACTTTGCTAGTAGATATCGCGAAAATTCACGGATGGTCGAAACGAGAGATTGCA
This sequence comes from Hypoxylon crocopeplum, assembly GCA_022578875.1. Lineage (NCBI taxonomy): Eukaryota > Fungi > Ascomycota > Sordariomycetes > Xylariales > Hypoxylaceae > Hypoxylon > Hypoxylon crocopeplum. Next base: position 839,164 of record MU399557.1, read on the forward strand.
GTCCAAGTTTACGAAATGCCCCTTTATTCTTATTTTAGGTCTGTCGCGCCAGCAGATGGCTCGAAATTAGCGGTCCCCCCTTCTGAGCTTCCATGCCAGACTAGATCCATACCAAACCCCTGGCGCCTGACGAGATTTGGCGCATTTGACACCTGATTTGGGTAGCCTTTGGGAAAGCACGGGCCATACACAGCCACAGGGTGGCAGATACGCCGCTTTTGATGCTTTGTCTCGGACCCAATGATCCAATCACATGGCCCCTCACCCCACGCGGTCGAGGCAGCGAGATTATTGAGTTTCACGCATTGAGATTTTTCAATTACCTTATTACCTTATTGGGTCTGAGACAGGGCAATTGCCTAGGTAGGAAACCACCTAAAGTCTGTCTTTCATTACCTTTAACCTCGAATTGACTAATCTTCAATTAATGAATAATAGGATATGATAAGGTTACAATGAAAGTTTAGGTCAATTATTCATTCTCGTATTGGAGTGTTCGTGACTTGACACCGGCTATATAAATACGAGTTGTCGTTTGCTAGACCTTTCTCGAACCATTGTATTCAGGACACATTTGAATGACGACACCTTTCTCTGCCGAGTGTGGCTCGACACATGTCATCCCAATAAGCTCACCTGTCTGATGTGATAAGAGGAGGATCCAACTTCCGAGTCAGACCATGATGCACGGAAGAATTATGTGCGACAGCTATTTACCTAGATCTCTATTCTTTAGGTATGTAGTTGCCGAGGTTGTCACCTACCATCGCTTATATACCTACAGCAACTGACATGCAGAAAGACGTCTCCCGTCCCAAGTTGGCAGACGTTGTGTCACGACCTGCAGGTTCCTTGTGCCTGTCACAGGAACGGGGATAAGCCGAACGAGTAACGACGATCTAGGTCCGACCCTGGATTAAAAAAAATAAGTTGGGGACATATTGATCCGTGGGGTGGATTGAAGAGGGTGGCGTTCTTTTTTTAGATAATATCCCGTCTGATAACATCACATCTGCTGTAAGTAATGTAGGACTTCACTTACAGCCCCATCTTCACGTGAGTCGAGTGACTCCAGGTTTGCATTGTGATTATGTTACAGATGAGCATGTTTCCCCCCTATATGATTGAAATGAAGCATCCCATTACTCCAATCTCTCGGGTCTCACAAATCAAACATACATCACACACATCACACATATCACAGAGACATCACCCTCGTTTGCATCAAGATGCTAAGCTGCTAAGCGGAAGAAAAGTTGGCATGTACGACTATGAAATTCATCATGTCGTGAAACGTCGTAAATTCGAATTCTTCGTGACTATCGTGAATAATCATCGCCGTCGTCGTCGTGGTAAGTCATCATCTATCTAGTGGGTAGCCGTGAGATCGTAAGTTTTATGGAACTTCCAAGCAGTAAAAAAATGACTTCCCTCCTATCTTGACGAGGAAAAACGAAAGAGAAAAGCGCTGTGTGAAAATGAAATCAAAAGCGCCAGCCAGCCCAAGTAGATGCCTCTCTCCCACTCTCTTCTCTCTTCTCTTTTTCCCTCACCCACAATCCCCTCCCTGATTCTACCCTCATTTCCCTGTTCATCCCGAACTCTCTAACTTCGCCTGGTTGTCTCCTCGTCGCCTGGTGGAGAGAGAAAATGGATCAAATGCCAATAAGACTTGTGCGTGTGTGTGCCAGAAAAAGACGAGAAATGCGAAAAAGAAGGGGCAACAGGTGTCTGTTGTCCCGTGTTTGCCTGTGTATCGGCCGTCCGAACGGTCCTATAAAGCATCCAAAAAGAAGTCTATCTCGAGATAACCAAGGTCCACTGAGCCGGGTCCATCCATCACGGCAGCCGGGGGACAGCGCTGGAGAGGCTGTATATACGGACCGGGAGAAAATATGGCACCTAAGACCGGGTTTCGCTAAAACAGCATAGCAGAGTTGCCTCCAATGTAGAAATAAATCCGTTTTTTCCCGAACCGGCCTGGTTCTGTATCTCCCAACGGGCCGAGAAAAAGGGGCTTTCCATCAAGTCTTTTTTTAAGAGCAAAAAAGGTAAGTAAAAAACGTGTCAAGGCGTGGACTTAAATCCTCTCTCTCTCCCTAGGGACGTTGACACGGAAATTGTCAATATTAGTAAGGTCGTCGTCGTTGTTGTTTCATCATAAAATCGTTCAATTCATTCGTGAGGTCGTAATATTCGTCGATGTATGCAAACTTTTGTCTCTCCTTCTCTCATATCGGGGGAGTAATGCTGGATGGGGGGGTATTCCGCGGAATATGCCTAAGGGGGGATAAGCTGCGAAGCTTCACCACGTGTATATATATCAATCTTTGACGCCTCTGCTCTCGCTTGCAATTCATTGGTTGAAATTAGCCGATGATTCGTGGCTTGGCCGCAGTCCACCGGGGCGGCAAATCGATTTTTTCTCTTTCTTTTCTTCTCCTCTCCCTCACTCGAAGGATGCTGTCGAGCTGCTGCTCGAGTGGTGGCCGGACCTATGGCGGCTCTCCTTCTGGCTGTGGCCGTGGCCCGACGAAGCATGACGAGATTTCTTGCGCCTGGTCGACTCATTGGCCGGGAGGCCCTGGACGATCCCGTTGCGCGCAAGCATGCCTCCATTAACGGAAAAATTCCGGCACACCATGAAGGCCCTCATGGCAGCGTTCTCCTGAGCCAAGTGGTCTGATTCGTACGCCAGGTCCGTCTGGTACTCGCGGCCATTCACCAGGACCAGGCACGTGTAGCCACTGTGATCTCTGTAACACTCGTACGAAGGGTCTCGCCACCCACGGCGCCGGCACAGGCCTATCGGATGCCATGTTAGCTGCTGATCCTGGAAACTGCCCCCCCGTTCGATGCCAATGAGACGCCCGCCGCACGTATGCAGCCCTGATGACGCGAACGAGATCGAGCATAGTTACATGCAGGACAACCTGATCACGGACGCTCTAGATCGAACGCGTGGAGCGGCACGTCCCATACAATGCACCCCAGGAACGTGGCGTTTAACAAGAAATGCTAGCATGGGGTTTCGAGGTTCCTGCGGCATCGTGCCTCGACGCAGGGGGTCTTCCACGTGTGAGACGAACCTCTTCGCTGTCCCGCCCCACCGCGCAGCGCACATCATCGTGGGGTTATTGGAGGAGGGCGAGACAGAGCCGCCCGGGCGTTCGTCGAGAAAAAATATATGTATGTAGGTGGGCGAGTAGGCAAGACAAGGCAAAGACTTACTCTCGAGATACTGCATGTAGAATCCTCCCATATTGCTGACGGCAAACAACTCAATGGGCCCAGAACTCGTAAGAAAAATCCGACAGGGTGGTATTCTTCAAAGCATAGAAACACCCCCACCAACAGGAGAGCAGCTCGGTCGGGCGTATGTATGACTGCACTGCCCGGATAGTAAAAAATAATAAGAATAATAAAATCAAGCTTCAAGCACCAGTGTCGTAAGCAGACACGGGATGGGATTCCGGACGCCTTTGAGTATGCAGTCAAGCCCAACTGTACGAGGGAATTAGAGGGTCAAGCCGGGACCGGTAGGGCAGCACCGAGAGTTCGTTGACGAGTTCTGTACTACAAAACCGAGGTGTGGTTGTGGTGGTGTTGAAGAAGGGGGAGGTTAGGCTACGTATTCAGGGCTGCGGTGCAGAGAGACGAGCCATCGACGGCGAGACATGTGTGCTTTATTGCAGAATTGAGTTGTTAGTGCGGGGCAGGGATCTGTAAAGACGCAATTAAACAGACAAGGCCGAAGGGGCAATGGGACGGAAGGGAACCAGGTCGATAGACGCAGGTGAAGATGCGGCTCTTGAAGAGTGTGACCCCATCTTGCTGTGCTGGCGCGTGTCGTTGCCAGTTGATAAAACCTCGAGAGACTAGGCAACTCCACCGCAACACATGGGGTATGCATTCCCTTAGACGATCATCTCTGATAAGTCTGGCCGTACTCCTTTTGGCAGAATGTGGTACCGCCGTCCCCGTCCGAGCATTTCTCCATAACCCTGTCCAACAATGGAACTTAGCTGGGTAAAAGAGAGATGATGTATGCAGAGGTAAGCATATTGGGAGTGGCGAAATGAAACTGGAACCAGTTTCTGCGGCCAATCCACGACCTACCTTACCTCGGCGGAACTACGAAGGAAGAGAAAGGAAAAAACAAAATAAAAGAATTCGACGATATTATTTGCCCACTAGGGTCTGGCCGTCCAGTCACGTCCTTTCTCTCCTCTCCTCCTACCTTTCGGACCTCTGTCTCCTCTTCCTCTCCTCCCGGGGCGCCGCGATAGAGGAGGGATATGCCTGGTTCGTATGTCTGGAGGGGAAGGTAAAAGGGGAGAGAGAGGAGAGACAAGACAGACGGAGAGAAACAAACTGCCATTCCAAGATGCTTCCTCGCGGCCGCTAATGCAATAGCACTCAATCAAAACAATGGAAAAGCTGGTACAGTTTGGAAACGGTGTTTTTTTAGACGACCAAAAAAGTGACAATAATGATACCTCCCCACGTATGTACATGCATACCCACCTAGTCTTGATACTACGACCATGCCTGTCTGTTGATGTACGCGCACCTGTATCATGTATGTATAGATCCATGTACATGACAAGGACTCGGAGATCGAACTTGAGAGATGAGAGAGGGGGTCCCTAACGGTGAGGATGGAGTCCCGGATCTGAGAAAGGGAACGTAACCATAGGCCAATCCACTGGATCAGGACGAGAGAACGAACCGCTCACACATTGTGGACCGAAGGGGGTGGGTGAGAGCGAGCGAGCGATTCGCACCAATGCTGGAACTACCTAGAATAAACAACGTAAGCAGAAGAAGGTCATTGGACAAATCAGAGCAATTTGGCGATAGTAGTCGAAGGAAAACAGCTAAAATAGAGAGGTAATAAAATCGCGACTGGAGCTTATTTGATAGGTAGCTGGTCTCGTTGGAGGCGAACAAATTCGACGGCGCTTGTTGACATTTGTTGTGTTCGGCGGCGGCCAAGTACGTACGGAGGTTGGTCGAACCCTTGGCCCTTGTTTTTTTCTTTGTTACTTTTCTTTACCCCCTTTCCCCCCTTTCCTCTTGGGAGCCAAACATGAGAGGAGGAAGTACTTCGTAGGGAAGGGGAAAAAAAGAATAAAATAAAACCGACGAGTGAGTGGCTCGAGCCGGAACCCACGAAGTCGGTGAGGAAGAATGAGCTGCATGAACACTGGCTAGCCTGCCTGGGCAACCCCGGTCTCGACGTAAACCTGGTCTCTGCCCTAAGAAGCCATTGGTGAGCCATTGAAGACCCTGCGAAGACCGACAGGAGCCACTAAGAGCCTATGGCGCGGCGAACCAATGAACATCGTGAACGTCCGGGAGCAGCGAGGTGACTAGGCGAAGAACAGACGTTTAACACCTCATGCAATGATGAGTTGGCATTGCCGCTTGATATTAAATCAAGATAGACGTTATTTTGTGCATGTTAGATTGGGTACGGGTACTTGGCCGATCCAACGTGCCTTGCCCGCGACAGAGGTAGAAGTACCAGATCACGACCTGGGCCCGACAGGCCTGACCACACTGTTGCATATGAGGAAAATGGGGATGCCGCTCATCATGACGATTTTCCTTCGTTCGTTCGTTCGTTCGTTCGTTCGTTCATTGCCCGAAGGACAGGAGGAACACGGTGGTTGATTGTTACGATTGCTACAATACAATACGTACATGTTCATATCAACACATAAAAAAAAGAAGATGTAACGAGAAGAATAAAAGATGTAACTTTCGGACTTTAATGTAGCGGCCGGTAGGACTTTTGCTACACTTTTTTGGAGACGCCCAGACCAAGCGGCGAGAGCCCACATAGGAGATGCGCTAGTCATAATAACAAAATGCAATATTTACGAGTAACCTACCTACTTTGTATAGTGATATATCTACCTCCCTAGCTAATACCTACATTGTACCTGGTAGCATACCATGAAAGTGTCGGTAACGAAGTGAGGGAAGCAGTTCGCGACGCTACTGTACGTAATAGTAAAGCGTAGGTGGAAAATAGAAAATATAATAATAAAAGAAGCGTTAAAGTGAGTAGCTAGCGAATTACCTGGTAGGAGCTATGTGTAAGTAGATATTATAGGTAGATATATATCACTCTCGCATGTCGTGTAAGACGGCTCTACACAGGTACCAAATTCCATGTACTTTGTTCAATTCAATTCAAGTATCTCCTTTTAGCGGAAAGCTGCGGACATAGAAGGCATCGACGACATCTGGAACATCAGAGAGTTGAGTCCAGACATCTTGCAGCCGACAAGCCATGCGCAGACTAAGGCGGAAGCCCTTATGCATGGATTCCACATAACGCCATGCTGGTTTTGGGTAGGAGGACTAACGTCGTTCAGGATATTACCGATGACCCACGATCCCACGGGCACGGTTAGGGAGCGCTCACGATCCTACCTAATCTGTGAGACCTGAGTGATTGCCAGAGACATACATGCGTAGATTTTTATTAAAGGGCCATTCTGTCAGAAATGCAACGTGTTTGCAAGATCCGAGACCTTTTTCAAATCCATCCGGTCTAGGCACGACGTCCGAACTGCTGGGAGAGAGGGGTCCCGGGATGAATAGGAGCTTGTGAGGTCATCGTGACAGCCCCCTTTTTAAGCCCTCGGAAGCATTCTTTCGAGATGGCTTTTCTGAAGGCATCTCTTCGGCGTAAACAAGCGCTGGGTATACAGCGGCACGATTCGCGTATCCGGGAAGATCCCACAGGCAAAATGGCGATGCCGTGCAGCACGCCTCGTTTACAGGAGATACGCGGAGACGCAGCCTAGGGGGGCTTAGGAAAATAGCCACATAGGCCTGTTGGTTGTTGGGAGGTACATTTTTATCCTATCTCACCTCGCAACCTTCCCATTGCAACGGCCTATCACCTTTTCCCGGGTTATATTAGCGGGCAATGGCAATGGCAACAGGCATCGTCAGGATACGACGTTCAATCCCACGTAAAGGAGTCGAGGGAACTCGGTATTGAATCATAACACCTATGTTAAGGCATCTACGGAAGCCGTCGGACAGACTAGACTAGCTTGACAACCTTCGATTCTCGAGTCGACGAGTTCTCCCTCTCCATGTGCCTGCGGGTTTGTAGCACAGCATCTTACTACGTCGCCAGTAGCACATGCGATCAGTGGAGATGATGCCAAATACTACCTCCCCTCGCCTTAGCTCGGTAGAGATCGTTCTACCATCTGAGGTCATGGCCACCTAGGAGGCCAAAATGGAGACTGACACGTCAAGGACCTAATGTGGCCATAAGAGTACAAAGGGTGGCATGGGGGTGTACGTGTAGGGGCGGAATGCGAAACTACCACACCATGTGGCCAACCTGTGATTCTGTTGAGTCGATCAGCATGTACAGAGCTCATCTCATGCAACTCTGCAGAGCGACTCTCGACCACTACCGTGTGGTTATTACCACGGGCTCGAGGATAATGGTCGCCGTCGTACGATTAATTAGCCTCCTTGCTTGGACTAGAGCTGCCGTCTGCCGTCAACGTTCCGATTCGGACTACTTCAGATATAAGTCAGTGGCGTCTTCCCGGAGTCTGGCAAGTCGGGTCGAATCCAGCATCTGTGAGCCCTCGCCACCATGCCGCCCATCTCTGGCTCATACTGCGTCCCAAGCCTGCTGAATAAGGTACCGTTTGTCGTGTTGGACCGCATGGGCGCATGCAGTGGAGAAGGTAGATCAACGAATGCATTGGAATTGCTGTAGCTGCTTTTGTTTCACTTCAATCGGGCGAACTTGCTTCACGAACCTGCTCTTGTATTACCCATAGAGGTCTAACTGCTGATTGCGAAGTGCATAATACATCCTGTAGAAAAGAGTGAAAAGGGTATAGTCAAGGTTTACGGACCCTTCTTGTACAATGAGCGAGCCAATCTTCGTCGCCCAACTTCTCGATGCACTGTCTTGATGTGTAACTGCGGAGGCACGCCGTCCAGTAAGGATAGGGGCGCAGCCATTAGCCATTACTTGACTCCCTTCGCGCTCGGCATGCCCCTTCTAGGTAGGCAGGTACACGGGTCAGCCCGTCGCGACTAAGGGAGCAATTGCGAGACTAATACAAGGCACAGCACTTGAGCGATGCTATATAGCTCGACACGTGAGACGTTCTATAATGCTGACACCCAGAATAATGGACGAAAGGCGGAAGGTCGAAGCATCGCAGGATTGCGAGGGAGATTCTCAGCCCTCCTCGTATTGGCCCGGCGTAGTGTCGGATATGGCCTCTTGATATGCGGCCACAAGCGGGTCAGAACCCCGGTTTCGATAGGAAATATGACATGGCCTCTTTCCGTTTCCCCTCTGGTATAAAGTATACAGGATCAGTTGGGTTGACTCGGTCTTCTTCAGTATAAATCTGGGGGTTAGCGTTGTGCGGCGAGATGTCATATTCCGAATGCGTCATCAACCCTTCGCCATCCGAGGCAAGCAAACGCGTAACGTGCTGAGCTGAAGAAAGCCCGCTGAGCACGTAGCAGGTATGGTAGGCGTCGGAACTTCTTTTAGTAGGGGTTAGTCTAGGCTTGGTTTTATGGCCGAAAATCCTGTACTTACTTGCTAGGCTTGTCCCTCATGCCACCCCTTTTCGAGTGCTCCTGCGTGCAACCTAGGATGTAGCGGATGAGACCTTCACGGCTGTAAATGTTATGAATGTCAATGTCAGAGCCATTAGCTTTGTTTACATCGAACATGAGACTAGTCGGCCCAGCAAGGCTGGCCTCGATTAACGGCCAACAACAGCCGACCCAGTGGCTGTAACATCCATCAACAAGCTTGTTTGTGCGGCCACTATATCCGCCCTCCGGGGCATATTGTCGCGACGAGAGCCAAGAAATAAGCCGCGGGACGTCAAGGTATCTGAACTCGAAGTTTAGCGTGAGCGAACGCCACCTAGTTTTATCAAGTTCCTCGGGAGAGAGAGATTCTAGTGATACGGACCTGGCGAAAGTACGATGGGGTGCACCGAGAATTGCAAGACAACCTAGAGCGCAGAAGGCATAAGCTCCATGCGCTTCACCATCTGGCTGTGCCGAGATGCCGCCCTCGAAGGTTTGGCCTGCGTGGTCAGCACGGGCCTACCAAAACGGTGCTTCGCTGGGATCCCTTACATCGGCGTACATAATCGGCCAGGCCTGTGAATAGGTTGGGCCGGTCGGCGGTCCATGCCGGAGAATCGGTAGGTAGGTCAAGAGGCAGGTTAAGCAAGGTAATCAAGACAGCTGCGCAGTAAGCCCCCCTGACAGCATCATCAGGAACATGCTCACGAGTTAAATCTAGAGAAGCGGACTTGCCTTATGTCGACTTCACCTCCGATAGCCATCCGGAACCCGCCGTCGGGTTGCTTCAAGGCACAGAGCCACTTCCAAAGAGCTCTTCGGTCGATGACTTCATATGCAGCTTCACCCCCAACGATAGATAATGCCAAGACCAAAGCATAAGTGCAGGCTAGGTGGGATTCGTGGCCGACCCCTCCTCCAAACCCCCCGGTGCTGTTCTGCATGGTGCGTGCCGTCTCAACGAGGGCATCGCGGTAACTAGAGACGTCGGAGTCTAGGAGGGATAGGCCGTTGAGGCACCAATAAAAAATCCAGGGCCTGCTTGCGTCTAGCGCTACGTACCGAGAGGGAAGCTGTTCTAGGTGTTTACGGAGGAATTTGACGTGTCGGTCCCGATCAAGACGCGGTACGCCATATTGGTTGTAGCGTACATCATCAACCCTAGCGGTCAAGAAGGGTAGGCACTCTTCGATGGTGATATCCTGTACCCTGGAAGATGTGGTATCTAGGTTATCCTGGACGAGTGGCCAGCTAGAGAATAGATCAGGAATCATGGGTTCCTGACTTCTGTGAGCAGTTGAGCCGGCCATGAGTGAAGTGGAGGGTTGATTAACCTGTCTATCATGGCCACCTTGAAACATAGCCGTGGTTCTGGAACGGAAGCTGCTCGACGCCATGGTTTTCCCTTTGTGCGTATGTACAGCTCGCTGGCGGGATCGGGCAAGGCTAGTCTTTATTGGCATAAGAGGCCAGAGTGACAGTGACAGGTTTGATATCAAACTATGGATGTTTGCGGACGCTGCACGGTCAGGGAGGGACTGGAATGTATGTCCGTGTGTACGTGTATGTTGAACTGAGAGTGCGAATACTAAACGCACACGTAACTTTCGCAAATAAAGAAAAACGTGGCTCGGTTAATCAACATTAACAACACGTGAAATATAAGAATGTGCTTTGTAACGTTTATAATGTCTTAAAACTTGGGCACTTGACGTGCCAAAAATCGTTAAGCCTCTTAAAGTCTAAAGTCTTAAAGAATCCAGGGTCGCTCAGTCCCTTGTCTCATGGCATGTGGTCACCATTGGTCACCATTGCTTCAACCTTAAAACTGACTTTCCTAAGTGGGCAGCCTCGGGAAATTCTCGGCGCGTAATTAGCAGCTGTCCGTCACTTGTCAAAGCGCTTGGTGTCTGACATGAGGTTAAAGAACAGTCGAGATTTCGTGACTTGATGCCATATCTCTTTGTAATTACTCGTAACTTCTATTTTAGCCGTGACCCGTTGTCTTCAAAATATGTCAAGTTCGTAGTAATAAATATTCAACACCAGACTGCCAGATAGAAACCACAGTATGCACATGCTCGTACGGATCCGTACTTCAGAGGTCTACCTGGTAGACATGTTTAACCCACAGCAGACCTAAATAACTTCGGATCGGACCATCTGCATTCTAAGTAGTAAAATCTGCAATGAAATTGTGTGGTTTGTTTCGGGCAAATCATAAGCTACATGGTCGGCAACCAAGTTAGAAGTGTAATCTCTCTCGAAAGCGGTATAAGTCAGTAAAGGCATGCGACCTAGCCATGACGTTGTCATCTCGAAATATATCCCTGGATTGAGCCCGAATCTTGAGAATAGGCTATCTCAGCATTGTGGCTGGCGGCAGTGTCCTGTCGTGCTCTACTTCGGGATTTGAGATAAATGTGAGAGTTGCATATATGACTCTTAAGTTGAGCTCATAGAGAAGTGGAAGCCTCTTATGAGCAACGAGCGAGAACGAGTGGCGATTTGACTAGCGAGTCTGGATGCACAGATCGTCATGAAAATCTTAGGAAAGACTCCGATTATGAAGATGTCCGATTACCTGGATGTCGGGGCGAGTTTTCGTAGTCTTACAAAACGGCAACTCCGTCACTCTGCCGGGACCGGAATGATCGCACCCAAGCTGAATGTCATCGTCGGCGCATCTCATTCTGTCTGCTCGGCAAACGCACCACCATTGCCGCTCGGATAGCTAAGTTGCCGCTTATGGTCCGGTATTGGGCCGCGAGGCTTGCATGTGGCTTCATCGTGAGTGTTATACAGTGTTGACGGATTTCCCAACCTCTTCGTGTTATCCGTCTATACCAACCTCTTCTCTCCTTTCTTCTCCACCATACATCCAGCGACGAGCCAACCTATTCTCACTGAAATGATGTAAAACAATGGCGAGATTGCACTTTGATTACATGGCGTAAGTTAATGCTACTGTGGCGTAGCAACTGCTGCTAGAGACGATTGGCTACGGCTAGATTTCTGTCAGCGGTAATCATCATAATTTCGACGTCGGGACCGGGCCTGGGCCGTCCGAGCTAGAGCAGGCTGTAAGATGGACGTAATCAATCGGTAGCTGTGGTTAGACCCAGATAAGCGTGAGGATAACCCGATTCAAGAATACCGAATACAGCATGCAGTCTAAAGGAGGCATGATGTCTTGTTAGGAATTAAGCAAAGCGAATCCTCCACGATGTTACCGAATGCTACGAGGAGGTGTACATGTGTAGTGGTGTGTTTTGCAGGGTGGTAAATAGCGCGGCCTGTCAAGGGCATGTCTCTGGTACGGTGTCACAGGCGGGAAAGAAGAGATCCTTCGCCTCCCGCTCGCATAACAGCCTACCTGCTAAGGGTTGCCAACACCTTTTGTTAATAACGCCGAGTGGAATAGCCTCAACGGTTGACGAACCCGTGCGATCGGGTTCCCATCGGGATGCGGAGTGGTTAGCCTCAAATCGTAGCCTGGTGTCTAGGGCAGGCATTGAGGCTCTTCTGTTTCAAACGTCGACGGAGACTCAGACCCTGAGAAGGAAATGACACCATCAACCATCATGGATGAAATGGGGATCAGAGGCGATTTTATTTGGGAAGTAGGTTGGTTGGACAGAATGGCCGGATTGGACAGACGCAATGCGAAGATCCAGCAGATTCAACTGGCTCATGCGTGAAGGGTATCACCATATCGTATATTCTGGTGCAGCTGACGGCAGGGTGATATGCACAGTAAAGGAGCAAAGGTGGACACTGGCGTGGGAACTTGCGTAAATCTGCCGGCGATGGCGAGGTGTCGCGAGGTTTGCTCTTTTCGCTTCTCTCGCCCCTCTCGGATTGTGGAGTTTGTTACTACGTGTTGTTGGATGTTGGACAACGGGCCCGACGAGTAGGACGACGCGTTCCAGATCCAGATCGTCTTCTCTTCCCCGTTCGCTCGCTAGCTCACTAGCTCACGAGGTAAACTGGGAATGGGAATGGGAACGGGAACCCGTACGATAGGCCCACAGCTAGGGACTATTGAGGTGGCCGGCCAAGCGGCTTTTCGACCTCAAGGCCTATTATCCTTGGTTGGCTCCTCTCCTCTTCATGTTGGTTCTTCTCTATTTCGGCTTCCGAAAGCCGGGGTGAAAACACCGAGCCCTATGTTTGCGACGTACGGTGTTGCATCAAAAGCAAGTCATGTAATGTAGAGGCTTGTAAGCATTGAGACAGACGTTGACTTTAGGGTGACGTAGTCTGTACATATCTGCAGTGAGCCGTTAAAGGGTACTGGTGGCCATGTCATCATTCACTGCCTCAACATGAGATTGATGAGTGTGGAGTTGCAGTTGCAGTTGCAGTTGGATCAGATCAGACAATCCTAGGACGGCACTAGAGAAGGAGACGCTGGAGACATTTAGGGGCTAGGGGAGGCTAAGACGATAAGGTTAATACCCCGCCATCGGTGGTGAGGATTGCTGGACAGTCCCTAGAAGGTTTATACGGTACGGACGTACCTATAGAGTAAAAAGCGCCTGCCCCGCCATTCGCTGCAAGTACCCATCACAGTGCGAACGCGCGCTAACAGACTTAGGGCACAAAATGGGCGGCTGGTTATTGGCCTCGTGGTCCCCCCCCATGTCCCATCATGTCCCATCTGGTATCGCCGTCCCATGATTCTTGCAGGACGGCCGGTTCATGATTGGCCTAGGAGCTGCATGTTGCAGGTGGAGCTGGGACGCCAGCGTTATTCTTCTCACCGCCAGTTTCCCGTGTGTCCTCGCACAATCTCATGCCTCCTCACCACTGCCTTCAAGGGCTTCTCCCCGTCGACACCCTCGATCTCACTCGGTCGTCCACCGCAAAATCTTACCTCCTCCACATCCACACATCCCCTTCCACCCCCCTTCCCTCCCCCAGACGCTTCCCATCAGCGCCGCGAGGGAATTCTACGAAAGAGCGGTGTCGTTTCTGCTCGTCAATAATACTAGCGGAACTCGTCCCAAATCCCCCAGTTGATTTCTCCTCCCTTTTCCTGACTTCTGACGACAATGACCCTCGAATTCAATGCTGCCGGGGGGGATGCCTTGTTGGACTTGACCACTTTCGACCAGCGGGAGCGTTATCCGTACACCACTACAGCACCAAGCACCAATCCCGCCATCTCGGCCACCGCAATGGCTCCTACTCGTCCCGGACCTGCGTGGTCGGTGCCTCTTGATATGGCCGGTCCCCAGAATCCAAACTCGAGCAATGTACCGTCGCCCGTCGAGTCTCAAGCACAGTCACGTTCGCCTTCGCAACCGAGTGCAAGTCCATTACAGCACTCTCCTTACCAGGCTGCTCCTCCGCAGACCCATTCTCCGCCGCTTCTGACCGACTGGACACTGCTCCAGCATCAGCAGCAACACCCGCCCGTCCATGACCTCGGCCAGTTTATGCAGGAGAACCAGGCTCTGATACCCTTTAACCCCTTTGCGACAAATTACCAGACGAACACCATCGGGTATTTGCCTTCGGCTACGCAAGTAACGCTTGAATCCGCGATGCCAATGGAGCAGCAGGCCTTTAACAACGTCTCGCCCATCGAGGATGCTCGCACCATGCAACAGCAGCAGTGGGATGGTATGGGAATGGGAAACTGGCAGGACTTCGGTACCTCCTTGCAGTTCCCGGCTGACGGACTACCCCGTTTCGGAAGTATGGGGAGCCAATCTCCAACTGGAACTTATCTCGAAGTATTATCGCTGCCCGGATCTAGCGACAACGGATGGACTCAGGTCGACATGTACCAGAATTACGACTCCTATCAGCAAGCACAGGCGCAGGCACAGGCACAAGCCCAAAACACGGCCATTTTCAATCCAAGCCAGACGTTACACCTAAGGACAAATTCGGATGCGTCCCATTCGGACGGGAGCGGTCAGCCCGCTGACTTCAGCAGCAGTAGCTTTGAGGAGATAGGGTCTTTCCAGTACTCCCCCTTTTCACCGGAATCCGATACGTATTCGGATCCCTCGAGCCATCGAAACTGTTTCCATGGAGAGAGCCATCATTCTCACGAAATCATTAGCCCTGCTGCTGCCGTCGAACCCGTGCCTATTAAATCTTCAACGTCGAACCGACCTAGTCCTGCTAGTGGGTCTGGCGTGGCTTCACCGCCTCACAACAATGCCGCTCGGAGAAACTCGGGCCCCAAGAAGAACCCCATTGCCAAGTCCACCAAGTCAGTCATTAGAAGGACTTCCAATGGAAAGAAGGACGGCGCTGTCGAAAAGAAAGTTGGGCGACGGAAAGGTCCGCTTCTTCCCGAGCAGCGGAAGCAAGCCAGTGAGATCCGAAAGCTCCGAGCCTGTCTTCGATGTAAGTTCCTTAAGAAGACTTGTGACAAGGGTGAGCCTTGTGGTGGCTGTCAGCCGTCGCATGCTCGACTCTGGCAAGTTCCTTGCACTCGTATCGATATCAAGGATATTGGTTATTTCATGAAGGACTGGAGGGCGGATTACGAGCGACATCTGAGCCGTGGTGTCTCCGTCTACAATGTGAAGGGCTTTGCTCCCAAGGAGAGCCTGATGTGGATCACCCACGGTTATGGCTTCTGCCTCCCCGTCATGGTCCGTGAGGTTTATGTTGCGGATGACAGCTGCTTCCAAGTTGACTGGGTCGAATCGTATCAGATGGATCAGGAGCCAATTGAGTTCGAACTCAAGACCGAGAGGCTCGACGTCGGCGAAGGCGGGATCAACCCTGACGCCCTTGCTGAGTACCTGGACAAACATATCGAGAGTGGCTTCGAGAACTTCATTGATGACCATTTCGAAGGCACCCCTTTTATCACCGAGATCTTCAAGACCGCCTATCGCTTCTATAATAAGGAGAAATTGCCGGTTATTCGCAAGGCCCTTAAACTTGTCCTGGCATACAACCTGACTCAGCACATCACGCTGGTCGAGCAACAAGGCTCGGAGCATGTCATGGAAGGCCAAATCGATGACGAGGACTCCAAATACTTCGGCAAGTATGTAGCTCCCGTTATGATCAACTTCCAGATCAAGTGTGCCATGGCGGATATGTGGCGCGAGCTGCAGAAGGATATTCTTGAAGAGCTTTCGGCGCTTTACTCGAGCGTTTACAGTGGCGACCGCCTGAAGAATTGGCCCACCATCTTCATGCTGGCTTCTATACTCTTAGCTGTTTGGGAGGAGATGCAATTTGATTGCCATTACCGAGTACCCGACCCGGTCGCGGTCGAGAAATTCTGCTCTGACATGGAGAGCACACCAGTCGGCGTCATTACCGGCCTATTCCACGCCATCTCGCAAAAACTCCCAGCCCTGATGGACTGGGACACCGAGCGACATGGCCAAACTCTGAATAACAATGTCGCCGTCTGCGAAGCTATGACCGAAGTGCGGCAACATGTCGTCAAGCATGGTAAGGAGACGTTGAATTTTAACAATTGCTTAGCAACCGCTAACCCCGAGCGCAGAGACGTATTTGAGGACGAGAAACACGTCGAAGTTTGACAGATACGACTTCGATTCGTTATCGAACAAGTTCCTGTCAAAATTAGTCATCAAGGCTAATTAGGACGCTCCAGCTTTGATCTGGGGATGATGCGACACGCTTACACGTATTAGAGATGCCCGTGCTGCTTGAGCGCGGGCAACGTGCTTTTATTTGGAATATGCCCCTTTTTCCTTTGTTCAGATTGATGGAAACATTTAGCGACGGCGTTGTCTGAGGATATGATCTTCTTATCGTCATGACCCAACATTCCTAACCACCACCACTTGTCGACCAACATACCTTCCTCTTCTTTTCCCTCACTTTCTCGGCTGGTCACCGCCACCCGACGCATGCGATGTTTTACGCCATGTTGCTCCGAATTTATGACCTTTTTAACGGCTTATTCGATGACTGTATGACTTGGGATTTATGTTGATCATTTTAACATCACGCGCAAGCACCAAAAGCGGCTCGATGGATCATGTTTATGATGTGGGAAGAAGCTACGGATTTCACGCACACGTATGCGACTACGTACAAGAGCATAGAATACATGCATAGTTTCAGGCGTCTGACAGACCCTACACGGTCCAGACGGCCTTTTATGAATGACTAGATGGACGGAGATAGGGAGGATCCAGAGCCCTCGTGAAGAGGGTGAATAGGGTGGCTATCGTGCTCTCGTTTGTATCACTGTATGACAGAGAAGATACAATCGCAGGATAATTAGATACATTCCATTTGATGCTTCTAAGCAGCGACGAAATTGTTGTTTTGTGACATGTCCATCTACATCGTCATGCCTCTAGTGAGTCACCTAGTGAGTTATAAAATTGTCCTCGTCAACTAGTAGACGATGGTGTTGTATCTCAACTGTCATGCAGATTACACATGTTACCACCACACACTCGGAGTTCCTGTATCCGTAAGCGCCGTAAGATATTGAATACAACACTACCTACCATTGATGAGAGCCGGCTGACGCCGCAGCGCCACTCCCTGTCTCTTAATCTTGAAGGAATAGCGAACAATTTCTGTCGTCCCGTGCCGGTGCGCTTACAATGCAGCTATCCTCTACAATAGCGGTGTCGTGTTGAATTGTCAATTGTTATCCAATTCGTTCTACGATTTTCTTGTCTTATTAGATTGGTTTGTCGGAATTGGAACGACCTTGACGACTGACTTATTCGTATGGCGTTGGGTCATCGAATTCCTGTAAAGGCTCGCTACATGTAAGTGTCGACGGAATGAGAGCGACCCCGCACTCCTACCGGAACAGCCGAGTAAGGATAGGTGGAGTTATCGTGACTTACCTAGGTAGGTGTTTTGGTGTTTCTATGCAAGGTAGAGCGGTGCTATTGATCTGCTAACTGGAAATGGGCGATCGCTGTGGCACGATTTCCTAGGTCCGGCGATCATCGCAAAGCTTGAGGCTCCAACGTTCGGCTCGCTCCGGAGATGTTGATCGCGAGGACCTGCTATAAATCACATCAACTATACTATATATTCAGGCATATATCAGCTAATACAGTAATAGAACGAACGATTGACGGTGTAAAATATCCTACACACGTATGATAGCTGTAGCATCGTAGTAATAGTCGTCGCCCCAATATAACCATACTGTACGTACAGTATTATCTATCAAACAGGTATTGTCTCAATCAATTAATGCCTCTCACCTTGTGATCGCCTTATCTTGACCCTTGAACCACATGACGTAGAGCGCCGAACCAAAGATAGTAGATACGACACTATCATAGGAGCGGTGCATCCACGCGATAACTTCTATCACCACCACAAGCTCACATTACAAGTCATTCCTCTATGAATGTAAATATGTCTTGCTATTTTAATGCTATAATTCCTCATATTTGGGAAACGAATACTCCTGAATAAGCCACCTGAGACGACTACCGATGCGTGCAGGTGAACAAAGGTGGCAGAAGTCTCCACAACCTAGGATTATCAAGCAAGTTTGCCTCTTTGGTAAGTACAGTATGTAGAAAGTACCTGCAGTTTCTTGAGGAAACGGGCTGGGTCCAGCCACTTCGGGTGCTTTCCCCCGCTTTAAGTGGTTGCTACCAATGATTCACCTCCTGCCCAGGTGGATTCGCCGCATTTCTGTGACATGATTGGCTAAGGCTAGCCCCACGCTCCTTCCCATTCCCAAGGCTTCCATTCAGGTCACTGCGCCTCAGGTGTCTACGTCCGTTTGCCGCTTGCCCTCCAACAAGTATTTGAACCCAGACCTTGCCAACCTTTTATTCTCCCTCCTACTTCTTCCGCTCAACCATCAATCTACACCACGTTCATCAATCTTCCCTCAGTGTCCCACTAACCATCATCAACATCACACCTTTCTCAATCACAACTTCTTATCAACAACGCCGCCAAGATGCAGATCTTCGTTAAGACTCTCACTGGCAAGACCATCACTCTTGAGGTCGAGTCCTCCGACACCATCGACAACGTCAAGTCGAAGATCCAGGACAAGGAGGGTATTCCCCCAGACCAACAGCGATTGATCTTCGCTGGCAAGCAACTCGAGGACGGACGTACTCTGTCCGACTACAACATTCAGAAGGAGTCGACTCTTCACCTGGTCCTCCGTCTGCGTGGTGGCATGCAGATCTGTAAGTTGCAACCCGTCTAAGTCATACGTAGCATTCATTTTCCTAACTTTAAATTAGTTGTCAAGACGTTGACCGGAAAGACCATTACCCTCGAGGTCGAATCTTCCGACACTATCGACAACGTCAAGTCGAAGATCCAAGACAAGGAAGGCATTCCTCCAGATCAGCAGCGATTGATCTTTGCTGGTAAGCAGCTTGAGGACGGCCGAACCCTCTCGGACTACAACATCCAGAAGGAATCCACTCTCCATCTCGTCCTTCGTCTCCGTGGTGGTATGCAGATCTTCGTCAAGACCCTAACCGGCAAGACGATCACCCTCGAGGTTGAATCGTCTGATACCATCGACAACGTTAAATCTAAGATTCAGGATAAGGAAGGCATTCCTCCAGACCAACAGCGACTCATCTTTGCGGGTAAGCAATTGGAGGATGGCCGGACGCTTAGTGACTACAACATCCAGAAGGAGTCGACTCTTCACCTGGTTCTCCGACTTCGTGGCGGTATGCAGATCTTCGTCAAGACTTTGACGGGAAAGACGATCACGCTGGAAGTTGAATCATCGGACACCATCGACAACGTCAAGTCCAAGATCCAGGACAAGGAGGGCATTCCCCCTGACCAACAGCGTCTTATCTTCGCTGGTAAGCAGCTGGAGGATGGTCGCACCTTGAGCGACTACAACATCCAGAAGGAGTCTACGCTCCACTTGGTCCTCCGTCTCCGTGGTGGACAGTAGGTGCTCCACGATGGTGGGGAATGACGACACTAGCATGAACGACGAAACGGCGTTAACAGGTTTGGCCCTGGGATAGGGACAATATGGCATATACCGTAATGGTTTTCCGCAGATGCATCATGTTACTATGATGCTTACAATGAACAAATGACATTCGTGGTCAATTAATCTATGATCCCTAAGTCCTCGTGATTGTGAATATTGCCCACGTGTAGCTTTTCGTAACACCCTTAGCGGGTGGCTGTGTTGGGTACCCGCAACCTCATGCTATCGAAGTTTGATAAGAGGTAGATAGGTAGCTCAGCCCACTTGTGGCCTTGACGTAGAGATATTCAGCGAACTTAAAGGAAACACCGTACTTTCTACTTCCAAAAGCTGTATCTTGGCTACCTCACCATTTATTATCACTAGACCGGAATCTTATCTCTGACAATGGGAATAGTTACCAACCTAGACCAGCGAGAATTCGACGTTTCAGCGCCTCTACGAATCGCAATATCGTTTTGCCACCTAGGTCGGCTCGACTCCCAAGGTCTAGGTAGCTACGCATACGGATGATCCGCTATCCAAATCTTGAGTCTTCTTGAAACTTCCTTATGCTATGCCTTCGTATTATTATCATATCAAGTTTGAGGTCTATACCACGCCGACTCCATCATATAAAGAGACTGGGAAAGAGTTAGAGTTGAATAACGGCCTGACCTGGCTGCCGGGAAAGACTTCGAATATCTTCGATAACCTCCCGTCGCATTCTCGAACAGTCTCAACAGTATCAGTTCATAGCGGCAAGGCATCTTCTGGCTGGCAGCGAAACCATACACCGACCATCCAGTCTAAGGCCAACAATCCAAACGTAATCGATTGCGGCGCCCCTCGACCGCCCGAACTCCGCGACGATCGAAATATCGTGCGACTCAGTGAGAGGCAAAACCGACGACGGACCCTCAGCTTCCCGCCTCCCCAGCCCTATATTGCCATAAATCCGGCCATCGCAGCTAGGGATTGGCGATTCGGAAAGCTCAGAATCGAGAGTATTGACGTGGACAGCTACGAAGACTACGGCAGTATGCAAGGAACATCTGCAGCAGCCGCCGCCGTCGGCCCTTCCATGGGAGGGGCCGGCAAAGCTACAAAGGCGAAATACGTACCTTTGACTACTTCCAAGAACACCGAGTTGGGCTGGGGTATCGTTCACCTATATCGAGAAGAGGCTGAAAGCCCAGAACTTAGGATACCGCCCGACTCTATACCCGAAGCTGGCGAAGAGCAGGACGCCGCTGAGATTAACTGTACGACAGTCTGTGTTCCAGCCGTTCCAAGCTATCTATCACCAAGCGATTTCCTCGGGTTCGTGGGTGACAGATGGAGGGATCAAGTCAGCCATTACCGTATGGTCATGACAGGTCGCATGAACAGATACCTTGTGCTCATGAAGTTTCGGGAAAGCAAGCAGGCACAGCTCTTTAGGCGCGAGTTCGACGGCAATGTGTTCAACGACATCGAGGTACGGACCTCTCTCAAGATTGAAACATGCAAATGACTAACACGATGCAGCCAGAGACATGTACGGTTGCCTTCATCAAATCTGTCACATTCGAGAACCCGACCGGACCGAGCGGCAGCTTTCCAGATCTTAGCCAAGACCCATTTACACCATCTACTTCGGCTACTTCCAGTTCGCTCAAGCCGTTTCCTCCACCGACGCCAAATCTAATCGAACTACCTACGTGCCCCGTCTGTCTAGAGCGAATGGATGATACTACAGGCCTACTAACGATCCCGTGCCAGCATGTATTTCACTGCTCGTGTCTGCAGAAATGGAAAGGGTCCGGCTGTCCCGTCTGCCGGCACACGAATCCGACACTCTTCTCGTCGTCGAACCCTCATACATCATCTACTTACGACCCTAACGATCCATACACGCAGCCTTTCGGCTCACGAGTATCCAACTTGTGTTCTGTTTGCGACTCCTCCGACGACCTCTGGATATGTCTTATCTGCGGCAACGTGGGCTGTGGGCGATATAAAGGGGGCCACGCGAAAGAGCATTGGAAGGAAACGGCTCATACTTTCTCGTTGGAGTTGGAAACCCAGCACGTTTGGGACTACGCGGGAGATATGTGGGTGCATCGTTTGATTCGAGACAAGGGCGACGGCAAGGTTGTTGAGCTGCCTGGGCGTCAAGGAGGACCGATGGGATACGACGAACACGAGGATCAGGACGTAGTACCACGGGCTAAACTGGAGAGTATCGGCATGGAGTACACTCACCTTCTCAGCAGCCAGCTAGAGAGCCAACGCGTGTACTTCGAAGAGATGCTATCGAAAGCTGCGGACAAAGCAGCAAAAGCATCAGTCGCCGCGGAGACGGCCGCAGCTCAGGCATCGCAAGCGCTGAAGGAGCTTAAGGCACTCAGGGAAGAACAATATCAGCTACGCACTGACACGATACCGTCCCTTGAGAAGGATTTGGAACGCGAGCGCAACCGCGCGGCCAAATCAACAGACCTCGCGAGGGGGTTAGGCAAGAGCCTCCAAGAAGAGAAGAAAGTCTCGGAGGGGCTCATGAAACGGATCGAGCATATGGGCAAGGAGGTCGGGGAGCTTGGCGAGCAGGTCAAGGCACTCAAGATGGAGAACGCAGATCTAAAAGACCAGAACCACGACCTAAGCATGTTCATATCGGGTCAGGAGAAACTCAAGGAACTTGAGGCCTCGGGCAAGGTCGAAGAGAGCGAGGTTCAAGAGGGTAGTGTTTCCGTGCCCGAGGACAAGAGACGGCGGAAGGGGAAAGGGAAGGGCAAGAACTGAGCCCCACCTGTGTACGCATTAGGAGTATAGCGAATATCCAGAGCGTTCAGCAATGATATCAAAGCTAAGAGAATTGCGTTCTTACGAAGTCCCACAGACTTAGACGGGAACCTTTGCGGGTAGCAGTACGAGAGAAGGCTGTTTCTAGCGTATCTAACGCTCCCGTTCCACGCCCTTGGCACTTATACAGAGTTTAACGGACGTAACGAAACAGATATGGTATGTTGTGCACATCTCGGCGACATGCGAACCCGCAGTTCCATTTTGATTAGGCATATACCTTGGTATGACTTGCATCCGTATCGGTCTTGTATGATTTGATTGCTCTTCGACTCGCATGACCTCTACGTATGTAGCTCGCGGGATACCTAACCCGGTCAGATAGGTATAGGAGTGCTCAACAAAATGCCATATCAAAAAATATGCTCTCTGTGAAACGGAATATAGTTGAAATGCATGTAGATTGCAGATCTATTCATTCCGTTGGGAATCATTCCGTCCAATAGGCATCGAAGGAGAATCCGATATCGAAGGAGAGACAGTGAAAAGGTGAATATTGATGCCTCTTTTAGTACATGTGGGAAGTATGACATTGAGGTACTTTGACCCCACTAGATTCTTGTATCTCGGATGAAATGCTACGTAGCCAAACCCCACTGTGGCGCTGAACGGTCTGACATTGGCCAAGATTCCAATCGCCTCCAGGGTGATTATGTACACCTACTGGTACGAACTGTAAGGTTAGCAAGGCGGCATGGTTAAATAACAAGGTTAGCAGGCGGCAGGGTTGCCAGGGTTAGTATAACAGGGTTTGGTAGGTACCATGCGCTGTGGCTGCATTTCTCATATGCGCAGCGCCTGTTTTCTGGCTTGTGATTGACGAGCTTTTTTCTTCTTCTCTTCTCTTCCCTGTCTTAACGAGATAGATCTACACTGCGTTTTTATCTTCATCCATCATTATTTTGCGAGGGATGACGCTCATAGTCGCTCACGCCCCAAACCATTAATAGCTACCTAGTCTTGCTAGCTACCCCTACCAGGATCTCTACTACAAAGCACGTCTCCCAGGCTACTCTAATAGTCTGCGATATCCATTCGTTTACAATTCCAGCTCTCTGGAACGTACGTGCGAGCTATCTCGAATCCGCAAAGGCCGCGCGCAACCCCGCAATACCTACCTGTCATTTCTTGAATAAACAGTCCGCCACCACGATCCATCTCGATGGTGTAGCATATGGGTTAGGCATCATCGCGACATCTTCCATCTAACATATCCGACGATCCCGACAACCACATTCCGCAACCATGGCCGACGGCAAACCTGCCGAGGAGCGCCGTCCTTCTGTCGTCGCGCGAATGAAGGCTTCAAAGGAGAAGGAGCTATATCCCATGTCGGATTGGAAGTACGATGCTTTCTTGCATACTTTCTCCGTCCTTGTGGACCTATTCTTCCGAGAGGTCCATCCCCGAGGTGCATGGCGAGTACCTAGAACCGGTCCTATCCTATTCGTCGCGGCGCCGCATGCGAACCAGTTTGTCGATGGCCTAGTTCTACAACGAACGCTGAAAAATGAAGCCCAACGACGTGTTGGACTCTTAATCGCCGAGAAGTCCGTACACGGATTCATCGGATGGGGATCCCGTCAGACGGGTTCCGTCCCGGTCGGCCGTGCGCAGGATAAGGCGAAACCAGCTTCGGGTGTCATCTACCTACCCGATCCTATTAACGACCCGACTCTAATACGGGGCGTGGGTACCAACTTCGAGAAGGAAGCCGAGGTTGGTGGCATGCTCTTTCTGCCCTCTACGAAGGGCGAGTCCGGTAGTTCGATCGATATTTCCAAGATCATTGGCCCGGAGGAAATTCGTATCAAGCGCCCGTTTAAAGGACGGCTTCCCATTATGCAGCTGACCGGCCGAGACGATATAGACGAGAAAGGAAATCTCACCAACACGGAATTGAAGGGATCAAAGGACGGTTACCAAGGAACCAAATTCAAGCTGGCCCCCCACATCGACCAGACCGAAGTCTACAAGGCTGTCTTCAACCGCCTAAGATCGGGTGGCTGCATTGGTATCTTCCCCGAAGGAGGTAGCCACGACAGAACAGAATTGCTACCTTTGAAGGCTGGTGTCGCCATCATGGCACTGGGTACCCTGGCCGGTGATCCTGATTGCGGGCTACAGATTGTTCCTGTTGGGATGAACTACTTCCACGCCCACAAATTCCGATCGAGAGCTGTCGTCGAATTCGGAGCACCCTTCCAAATCCCGAGAGATCTGGTTGAAAAGTATAAGAACAACGAAAGGAGGGATGCGATTGGCCAGACTCTCGACATGGTCCATCAAGCTCTGAGCGCTGTCACGGTGTCGGCTCCGGACTATGATACCTTGATGTGCATCCAAGCAGCCAGAAGGCTCTATAATACCGGAAAGAAGCTACCCCTGCCAATGGTGGTGGAGCTCAACAGGAGACTGGCCGTGGGCTTCTCCAAATTCAAGGATGACCCACGCATCATCGATTTAATGGACAACGTGAAAGACTACAACAAGCAACTCCGCTACCTAAACATCAGAGATCACCAGGTCGCCTATGCTAAGATGACCCTTCCAACAGTCATCGTCACTCTTCTGTACCGGGTAGCCAAGCTCCTCGTCCTTTCCGTCGGCGTGATTCCCGGGTTTGTCCTCTTTGCACCAGTCTTCGTCGCCACAAAGTATATTAGCCATAAAAAGGCGAAAGAAGCATTGGCAGCTTCGTCTGTCAAGATCCAAGGCCGAGATGTTATGGCCACCTGGAAACTCCTCGTTGCTATGGCGTTTGCACCCGTTCTATATAATCTGTATTCCATTTTACTCTCCGTCAAGGTGTACCAGGACCATCTATGGGGCTATGTGCCGGAATGGGTGCCATTCTGGTTAGTTTTTGTTGCTGGCTGGATCGTCTTCCCGGCCATCACCTTTGGCGCACTACGATTCGGCGAGGTTGGCATGGATATACTCAAATCGCTCAGGCCACTCGTCCTTTGCATCAGTCCGACATCTAGCTACAACATTCAGAAATTACGGGAGAGGAGAGCGGAGCTATCCGAGAAGGTGGTGAAGGTCATCAACGACCTCGGTCCTGATATGTACGAGGACTTCGAACAAACGCGTCTCGTCTCAGATCCGTTCCGCGAGGACGGCGCGCTCAGCCTGATGAAGGAGGCCGGACTGCCAGATAAGACAGCGCCAACACCGCCAGATTCGCCTTACCTGTCGAGGAAGAACACGACGCGGTCGAGCCAGGCGATCCCGCGGAACGAATCCTTCAGCAACATCGGGGCGATCGGCATGTTCGCCACGCGGCCACCTTCTAGGTCTAGGAGCAGGAGTAGCAGCAGTGGCGGCGGTTTCGGATCGGGGGGTTTCCCGGTCTCTGGGTTCACTTCCCTAGATACGAACGAGGGGTTCAACGAGGCGAGCAACAAGATCAGGGCGGCGATGCGGCAGAGGGGGCAACTAAGGAGGCGCAAGAGCGGGGTTTCATCGGACGGCGAGGCTAGCGAAGGGGCTTGATGAGACCACGGTTTTTGCCTTATTCGAGCTTGGATGGAGTGAGAGTTGATTACCTATAATGCATTTATTTTGACCCGGATTTTACGTGAGCACATTGGAGGTGGGAGATGCTGATGTATACCCGAGCATGTGTAGGTGGCAGTCACTAGAGTAGACCAGCAAACCATTATCGATGTTTTCAATGCTTGATCTCAATGAAATATGTAACAAATGACATAATCCTATCAGAATTTGTTTGCCCATGTGAGAGGTCCTTAATTTCAGCCCGTCATTGTAGTTTGCGTGAGCGTGTTACTCTACGTAAGTATGTAGGAAGCCCCAGGATCATGACCGCACATGGAGGGCGCCAATCGAGCTGATGCTTGGCAGGGGTTGCAGCCAGTCGCAATCAGTCGCAATCCTGGGAGCCATCTGCTATGGTTACTTATCGGGATCTGGCTACGTACATACATATGCTAACTGTTATAGACCCGGCACATATTTGTTTGTTTGCCGACCTGCTTTAACGAGATAGCCTCGCTTTCTTATCAGAGCATTAAGCGCCGTTAGCGATGCTATAGGCTGACTAAGATCTACAGGAATAAGGTAATAAGGACAGCGGGTACCTATCAAGATATCTCACGTAAGATACGCGCGGGTGGGTACTATGGTAAAAGGTTCCATGTGAATATAGGGCTGTGCCTTCGGTATGTGTCACTCAGCCAATGAGGCTACTCCTCAATGTCAGATTTGGGATCAGAGTTGGGTCAACTTGGGTCAAAATTGCTGGATGGCAGGAACGATGGATGGTACGGTCGCACCTGGGCAAGCACGCTTACCTGATACGCGGCCTCGGAAGACCGAAGGCTTGCTCCGTGGGGCTGCGCCTTAGCACCGAAGGACGTGCCCTCTTTTGTCCGAGTTTGATAGCCCGTCAACCGAGAATGGTATAAATAATAACCAGGGCAGGTGCCTGGCTCGAATAGAATTCTTGTTATTTCGTGTTGGTCATCCTTCTCGTCTTCCTGCCTCATTTTCTACTTACTACTCAATCCTAGAAGCCGCCGCGTCGGAAAGGGGGAAGACGTCGGACGAACACTCACTCGCTTGTTCAGCTTGGGGAATATCTAACTTACCTAAAGCCTTAAGACCACCCAAGGAATCTTCTCAACTGACATACGAACCGAGTCGAACTTGGAATCGAAGTCAAGAGAAATAGAAAGGAAAAGAGAGAGATAGAGACGCACAAGTCACACCGACTCTTAGCCAGCTCCCGACGATAATCTTTTCGAGAGGTACTTGAAAATTCCAGATTACGAATATCCTGCATTGTCATTGCAATTCTGCAGTGTCATTGCACTAACAGCACCACTAACACCACTAACACCAATACCACTAATAAGGCGGACGGGTCTTCGTTTACGCCTTCCCTGCCTTTACCCCCGAACATACGCACTGCACTGCACATATGTACATACCCCACTTACCGTCTTCGGCCGAAGCACGTCTTGGCGCTAACAAAAGTTGTCGGATCAGATAAGAAATATTGGCCCGGCGCACGCGAGAACCCCTGCCCCACCAAGAAAGCTTGGTTCTGTTCTGCTGTTCCTTAAAAAAAAAAACATCGCGGTTTCGAGACAGAAAAGAAGAGGGAGAGAGGAGAAAAAGATGGCGGCAGCAGGCTTGATGTCAATATTCGGCGGCGCCCGTAGGGTGTTGTCCGGCAGCGCCAGGGCGTCGGACTTGTTTCCGCAGACCAAGCCCGACGTCGACGGGGAGGACTGCAAGCACGATTGCGACAGCTGTACGGTTAAGTACCCGCGCCACTTCAAGATCGAGGAGTCCCACCCCCTGTACGGCAACATCAAGCCCTGGAGCACCCACGTCCTCGTCGCCACCAGCAAGTCCGACTGGCAGAAGCACATCGAGCATGAGGAGGGGAGCCTCATGGAGGCCATCGACCAGGCTGGCAAGCCAAGCAATGGGGTATGTCTTTTATTCCTGTTTTGCGTTCTCTACGTAACTAGCTCTCTCAAAACGAGTGACCACGTTTTCATGTGCTTCAATAGCGATCATAATCGTATCCGCTAACACGAGAACCGCACAGAAACTCCTCCTCTCCGCTTCTAACATGCCCACGCCATCCCACCGGCCAGACTACTCTGAACCCACCCGGATCCTTGTGCTGCCTGCGTTCACCATCGTCGAGAACGTCACGCCGCCCGCGGTGCCATCCCTGATCGCTAAGTACATCTCGAAGGCACCTACGACGTCGGACCCGATCGAACCCTTCAAACTGCCCACAACCATCTCGTCGTCGAAATCGGCAGTCGGCGACATGACGGCGCGCCCGTGTCCGCACCGCGTAGTGGTGCTGCTGTGCTCGCACCGCACTCGCGACGCACGCTGCGGACAGAGCGCGCCGCTCATCCGCAAGGAGCTTGAGCGCCACCTGCGGCCGCTGGGGCTGGACCGCGACCTGGACGATGAGCGGCCGGGCGGCGTAGGGGTCTATTTCGTGGACCACGTCGGCGGCCACAAGTACTCGGCCAACATGATGGTGTACCGCCGCCCCGACGCTTTCGGCATTGACACCATACAGCGCGCCAAGCTGCCGCCTGGCCAGGAGCCGCAGCTCGTCAAGCCGGTCGACGGCGACGAGGGGAGTGATGTCGGAGCCGGCCAGTGCATCTGGCTCGCGCGTGTCAGGCCCGAGGATTGCGAGAACATCGTCAAGTACACCATCCTCCAGGGTAAGGTTGTCAAGGCCGGGAAGCAGCTCAGGGGAGGCTTTGATCGAAGTACGGGGATGATGAGCTGGTAGAAAGAGCTAATGGTGATAGATGGCGAGTACGGCTTTGTTGAAGAGATGTGGTGACCGTTCAATTGCATACCCATCGTCTTTTATACAGGCAGGTAGCATGTTCGTTTCTTTCTGACGATGACTGATGGGCTGGCGTGATGGGCTTTCTTTTTCCCCTTTTCGAGAGCGAGCATGGTATTTTATGAACATTCTCAGAAGAGAAGAGAGAGGGGTGAATGGGAGAGGAAGAGAAGAGAAGAGAAGAGAAGAAAACAAAAGACGAGACAAGAGTTTGCGATGCTTTTTTTATGAATGAACGCCCTTTTCTTTTCTCTAATGAGAGTGCTATGGGAGAAGGATAGAAAGCTATACGGAAGAACGGGAGAAGAGCAGATATGCCTATGCCTTACCTACCATCTCATCTACCTACTTACCTACCTACCTAAGCTTCATGGTTCGGGGTAGATGATAGATGGGAGGGGATAGGAAGAGGATTAGGGGTAGGGGGTAGAGACAGACATGATAGATGAATAGACCGGCTACGGCATACTTACCTATGATTACCTATGATTTGTGCTGTGCTCAAGCATTAGTGTAGTTGTTTAATCTCTGGTTCTGTGATGTAAAGATTAATTTGACATGCGGTATATTATTAAGTCGACGGGAACAATGAGTTTAGAAGTCGAATTCTGAATGCTAAAAGCTCCATGTCCGCAGTAGAATCGAGACATAATGCAGGAGGATATACACGTGATTTCTTAACAGCTGCTTATATAAACTAAACCACTTATCGATCAGCTGCGTGCCTCGGTCCATTTCTAGCTGGGCAGGGGTTCGTCATTGGATGCTACGTCGCCCAGACTCGGCGCGACAACTCAAAGGAATCCACAATCTACCTACACTTACATTTTACATCTGGTTTATTGTGACCTTGCCATAACCCTTCGTTGATGCTCATAGTATAGCCATGGCAATCCGCGAGGACATTGTGGCCTCTGCGGTCGCTTGTAAGTACTAACCAGCCACTCCTTTCCGAAGTTTGAGATGTAAGAAGAAAGCGACATGCCTAACGAAACGTTTAACTACAGTCTTACAAGACCCAAACGTCGTGTCTTCACCGACCGAGAACAAGTTGTCGTTCCTACGATCAAAAAATCTAACGCCAGAGGAGATCGATGTAGCCTTTGCACGCACCGGACACTCGACAAGTTCTGTTTCTACCTCACCAACACAACATTCCTCCAGTCCACCACAACAATACTATGGCCAATACCAATCACAACCCTATGGATGGCAAGCACCTCCGCCAGAAGCCCCGAAGAGGGACTGGCGAGATTGGTTCATCATGGCCACTGTGATGGGCGGTGTTAGTTACGGCTTATACTTTATCTCCAAGGTACGAATAATGCTACAATCTCTACAAATCCAGAGAGACGAGCTAATATACGGCAGCGTTACCTCTATCCTCTAGTGTCACCGCCAACGCCCGAAAAATTAGAACAAGACAAGGCAACAGTAGACGAGCAATTCGAAAAAGCCTTCGCGACGCTCGAGCAGCTGTCGAAAGACACAGAAGAGCTCAGAGCATCAGAAAAGGAACGGACGGAGAAGCTCGACAAGGTCCTCGAGGAGCTAGAGTCATTCATGAAGGACACGAAGTCGGCGGGGCGACGACACGAGGACGAGACAGAACGGTTGAGGGAAGAGATGAAGGGCCTCAAGGGCGTCATCCCCAAGTCCATGGCCGCCAACAAGGAGTTCACCGACAACCGCCTCAAGGAAATCACCAACGAAGTCAAGAGCCTGCGATCGCTGATCGGCCAGCGGATGAACAACAGCAATAACAATAGCAGCCCGGCCCCGACCCCGACCCCGGTCCAGCAGCCTCCGCCGTCCATCAACATCGGCGGTGCGAACGGCTTTCTCAGACCGACGAGCGGTAACGTCATCGGCGCCCCTACCGCGAGCGGTGCCTCTAGCCCCGGCATCGACGTCGTCGCCAAGGAGATCAGCGACGCCAAGCAAGCCGTACGCGACGAGAACTCGTCACCGCCGGGCGTCGGTAGTAGTAGCAGCAGCAGGCAGGACTACCTGTCCGCGCTAGGCGGGCGGTCTAGTCCCTTCGGAAGCGGTAGTGGCAGCGGCAGCGGCGCCCCCAGGGCGTCGATCCCCGCGTGGCAGCTCGCGGCTGCTGGTGGGAAGGGTGAGGGGCAGGAGGCTGGAGGTAGCAGCTCTTAAGGATCTTAAGGATCTTAGGGTTGTCAGATAGGGTCATTAGGACTAACTAAAACTACATGTTCCGGCGTTGCTTCAGGGTCCTTTGCGGAGCCGGTAAGGACATCTTGTCCTGTAACTCAATTGCACTCCGTTTATAAATTAGGGGTGCGTCTCGTTTAACGCGACGAGGCTGAAGATGAGGGAGATAAAGAGAGGTGAGATGGGGTGGTGTGGTATAGCAAAATGTGTTCGTTGGGTTTAGGTCATGGATCGGTAGCAATAAGATGGGATTAATTGATATTATAACTACTTGAAACGAATATATCAAATCGTTTACTCTCTTTGATTGTCTTGGTTATTGTACTTCATCGCGGATTAGGAGTGGTATACTTGGACGTCTCTTATGAAGTGCGAAGGCTGTCGTGATTGCTACTTAACCTAGGTAATGTATAGCATATGCTTGCTCGTAATCTATAATACTATATACCTATCTCTCTCTCTCTCTCTCTCTCTCTCTCTCTCTCTCTATATATATATATATATATATATATATATATACTTGTACTTATGGTTACGAGCTGCGTTTCCCTGAGAACGCTAGTTATCTAGGATAGTGATTCCATGAGTAGCGCCATCTCATTCTCCGTTATAAGGAATAAACGGCAGACTACAGACTACTGCAGTGAGAAGCTTAGTTTATAAGTTAAATTCACCTTGGCACTTATAGCTCCTGTTCATCTATCATGTATGACTTAAGATGATAGCCTGTCGATGGAAATTAATCAAAATTTGTCATCCTTATATCTAGACTCTGTAGGAAGTAGGAAATGGGAATAATACAGTAAACCAATGGCGCAGAAACGCCACGTGCGGTAGGTGGCGAGCGATGCCGAGGCTCACTCTCGCTTGCATAGATCCCCCGGGAGCTTGGAAATCCGGTCAGGGGACGCTGCATAAAATCGTTGTCATCCATGTCATGGTAAAATATCGATGATTTATACGATACTACATTTCTAATAAATTCATCGAGGTGGGAGAGTGTTTACTATCTTCTTGTTTCTATTCATTGTCAACATAATTTAACTAGATTATTATTTATATTTTCGCGCTAGAACTCTTGACAGTTGAAGAAAGTCCCTTGCCCCTCAAGTTTCATCTTAGCGACGCTCTCCATCGGTATATCACCTATTCTCACCAGTCCTAATGTCCACGCACAAGAAAGGCCGGCCGAGCAATGGGCAGCTCGAACTCCTGTGGGCGATTTTGCCAAAGGCCCCGTTGATCTTCAAGGTTATTCTGCTACATATCCTCAAGATGTCGGAAAGTGCCAAATATCTAGACCTGAGGAGTGATGTGATCATATCAGTCTTGAGGGCGATGCTCGACACACCAAAGCCGAGGGCCGTCTCGGAAGTCCAGGCCATGACGCTCCGGGATCCGGGCGTCAAGGGTAGGCTGTGGGTTAGTACGATGGCTTCTAAAGTGCCTCCTGAGCAGGGAATCCGAGATGCGTTGATGGCGGCCATCAACGGTATGAGTGGTCCTGAACAGAAGGATGCGCCACCGCTCAGGGTACCCGAAATCGTGCCCGTCGAGGCCGAATGGACAGGTTATAGAGCTGCGGCGACTAAAGACTCAACGCTGCCGGCCATCTCAGAAGAGGAGAAATATCACGAGCTTATGAAAGAGTGCAAGAAGCCGACGACGATCCTGTACTTCCACGGTGGCGCTTATTATCTCTGCGATCCAGCAACGCACCGGCCGCTAGTCAAGAGGTTGGCCAAGTTGACGGGAGGACGCGTGTACTCGGTGCGGTATCGACTTGCGCCGCAGGACCCGTTCCCAGCGGCGTTGTTAGATGCGCTGGTGTCCTACTTTACTCTTCTTTATCCACCTCCCGGGTCTATACATGAAGCTGTCTCACCCAAGGACATCGTGTTCGGCGGAGACAGTGCGGGAGGCAACCTCTCTCTAGCGCTTCTCCAGATAGTACTAGAGATCCGACGCCAAAACAAAAAGATCGAGTGGTTTGGCGAGGAACGAGAGGTTCCGCTTCCTGCGGGCGTTACTGCTAGTTCACCGTGGGTAGACCTTGTGCAGAGCTTGCCTTCGTGGGAGAGAAACCAGAAATGGTGTTATCTGCCTCCCCCGAGATTGCTTCGCGACGAATATCAACCGCCGGCAGACGACTTATGGCCAGCCAAACCCGCTCGCAAACACATCTACATTGATGATGCCTACATGCTACATCCTTTGGGTAGTCTACATTTGGCCAAGACATGGGAGGAATCGCCGCCAGTGTATATATGCTGCGGCTGGGAGTGCCTTGCAGACGAGGTCAAGTACACAGCATCGAGACTGGCCCAAGACGGCGTGACGGTTGTATTTGAGGAATACGAGGCTATGCCGCACATGTTCGCCGGCGTAGTGCCAGGGTGCGTCGAGTCGAGACGCTGCCTCGACGGCTGGACTAAGTTCATCAATGCCGCGTGCGAGGACCCAACAAAAATCCAGTCGTCTTATAAAACGATCAAAGCAAAGACTCTTGAGGAGGTGGATATCGACGTGAATAAGCTGACGCCATTTACCGAGGAAGAAGTGAGGAACATGGCGCACCAGAGAATATCGGGAAAGAAAGCACCGCTTCCTGATGTCACCGCGAAGTTATAAGAGGCTCGTCAAGTTCTTGGATTTGAGAAGCTCTCATTCAGCTTGGGTTTCAAACTGCGTATATGAACATGAAGATAATAGAGCGGGATGAGTTATGTCTAGGATTTAGAGTGAGATAACTGGAGACTATATAAACGGGTGCTTGTGTATATTTCTGGCAGTATACCAATAAGGGATATAGAATTTCTATATATAATTATACCTAGGTACGTATAACATATCAATAATTGTCTTAAGAGTAGAAAGAACCTTGGAAAGATGAAATGTGACATGAGACCTAGAAATGACATGGATTAACACAACCTTGGAACTCCCCCAACCCAGCGGCTCTCAATCTGACAGGGCCATTAGCGCTAAAGCGGATCACTAGAAACAACGTCTGAGCGCCTAGAATTCAGGGATAAGCTTAACGAATACAACTATCAAAATTCTCAGTCTCTGTCTTAAGTGAAGCTCTCATAACGCAAGTCAAGTCAAGTCAAGTCAACTGATCGAAGCTATTCGCACCACTATTAGCCCATTGGCCCTTCAAGGGCACACGACTTGGTACCTAGACTTTTTAGTCTAACCTACAACCAGTTCCTCCAAAACATAAACAGGCAAAGCTTTCTTTTCATAAGTAAAAGTCCACAATGGAGCGCCACCACCAAGCCGTCCGCCTAGTCTCCTCAACCGTCCGCGCGCTCTTCGAGCGGGCGGAGCCGTACCGCATCTGGCACGGCAGCACCAACTCGACGCGCCCGCCGCACCAGAAGGCCGGCGCGCGCCTCGTCGACATCAGCGGTCTGCAGCACGTCCTCGCCGTCGACGTCGCGCGCCGCGTCGCCCTCGTCGAGCCCAACGTGCCTATGGATCGATTGGTTGAGAGTACCCTGCGCTACGGCCTCGTCCCGCCTGTGGTTATGGAGTTCCCTGGCATTACTGCGGGGGGTGGGTTTGCGGGGACGGCGGGCGAGAGTAGTAGTTTTCGCCATGGGTATTTTGATGAGAATGTTGCTGGCGTTGAGATGGTTCTGCCTGATGGTGAGGTTGTGTTTGCTCAACGTCCGGATGGCGGCGAGGGAAGTGAGTATGCCGACTTGTTTCGCGGTGCGGCTGGCGCTTTAGGGACACTGGGTGTAGCTACGATGTTGGAGCTGAGGCTTGTCGAAGCAAAACGATTCGTGCGTGCGACGTATCGGCGCACGAGCAGCGTTGCCGAGGCTGTAAAGGTCGTGAGGGAGGAGTGCACTCCGGAAAAGGGGAATGACTATGTCGATGGCATCCTGTTCTCGAAAGACCATGGCGTTGTAGTTAGCGGGAAGATGACGGATGACGAACCTTCGAGCGGCGAGAAGGTACAGACGTTTAGCCATGCGTGGGATCCATGGTTCTACTTGCACGTGCGGGAGCTCACCAAGGGCCTGCCTTCGTCCGCTTCTTCTTCCTCCCCTTCTCCATCCTCTACTGAGTCGCGAGGCGCTGTCTCCGAATACATCCCGCTAGCCGAGTACCTCTTCCGATACGACCGCGGCGGGTTCTGGGTCGGCCAGGCGGCCTTCGACTACTTCCGGCCGGTGCCGTTCACGCGCTTCTTCCGCTGGTTCCTCGACGACTTCCTGCACACGCGCATGCTGTACCGGGCGCTGCACGGCAGCGGCGAGAGCGCGCGCTTTGTCGTTCAGGACGTCGGCATGCCGTACGCCTCGGCCGAGCCCTTTGTCGACTACGTCTCCGACAACCTGGACATCTGGCCGCTGTGGCTGTGTCCGCTTAAGACGCCTACTGGGCCTAGTTTCCACCCGCACCTCCGATCTTCTCCGAATCAAGGAGAGGGGGGGAAAGGAGGGGAGATGCTCAACATCGGCGTCTGGGGCTGGGGCCCTAAGAACCGCGATGCCTTCGTGCGCGTCAACCGAGACCTCGAGCACAAGGTCGACGAGCTAGGCGGCATGAAGTGGCTGTACGCGCACACGTACTATGGAGAATCCGAGTTCTGGGACGTGTACGGCAACCGGCCATGGTACGAGGCCCTGCGGCAGAAGTACCAAGCGACGTCGCTGCCGAGCGTGTACGACAAGGTCAAGGTTGGGACCGACACGCGCCAGGAAGGGTGGCGGCCATGGCTCAAGTCGCTGTGGCCCGTCGGCGGCCTCTGGGGCCTCTGGAAGGGCATCCGGAGCCGGGACTACATGCTCCACCGCCGCGCTACGTGGAAGTGGACGGGGACGGGTGGGGAGATAAGGGGGCAGGAGAAGAAGATGGTGTAGTGACAAAAAGGGGATACAACGGGAGGGTTGGTTGTTTTTCTGTACTACCTACTGTATTACCAGACCTGGTCGTGTTATAGATACGTAGGGAAAATCGGTATAGACTACTTATGACTAGGTACCTATCTACCTAGCTAGGCAATAATGAAATGGGAGCACTGCTAGCTCACGGGCAGCCAACCCTTTGAGACGTCTCAAATCGAATGACTTGACCACATCATATGTTCCCTGACCGGATATCCCGACCGATCTTAGTATAATTAGTAGATCCCAAGATATCCCAGGTGAACGCATAATGACGCGAGCAAGGCGAATATAAATCGGTAGATATACGTGTTTTCCGGCATGTTCGGGATATGTCTGCAGGTGCGAATCACCAACCGCGAACGCATAGTGACACATCTCACGGACGGGGCTTGCATTTTATGTATGTATGTATGTATGTATGTATGTATGTATGTATGTATGTATGTACGTACAACACCAGCAGCGTCAGAATATTGGACAAGTAGGAGACGACACTTGAGATCTGTGGCGGTCAGACTTCATCAAATAGACTCCCTAGTAAATCAAAGTGCATATCCCGTCTTAAGTAATATTCAAACGTGCCTCGAATTAGAACCTGGGTAGCGCTGTTAACCTTAGGGAAGAAGCGCCACTATGTAAGATCTCGCAGAAACCTCAAAATGTCGAGAACCCACGGGCTACAAGAAACTCCGTCTTACAACACACAAGATAGGAGGAACAATATGCGTACATAGTCCCCCGCTAAACAGACCATCACAAGCCAGATGATGATCCGGGTTTGATTATAAATCAGTGATTTCTTCATTAAGTCTTTCGTGCTAGTCATGACGTGAGATCTCCTGATATATACAAGTCGGATGTCTATCACCCAACAATATTAATAACCCTCCTATCTCACAGTCGTCTCCCAGGCTGTATATATGACCTTCATGTTACGCTCCTAAGCCTCAATGTCTAGTAAGTGAAGAGTAATCACCCATGTCTAGTTAAAGTGCCGCGGTATACCGATGCTGGTCTATATCAAACGCAAATCGCATCTGATGCTCCGTTCTCCTTCTATGCCTTGATAGAGTAGGTCCGCTTGAACATGTCATCCACCTTCTCCAGGTAGTAAGTGCCACTAGCTAGAGTGGACACATCGCCTTGGGGCGTGTAGTTCTTCTGTAGATGGGCCTTGTGGCGTAGCTCGCAGAACTTGAAATAGTTAGCTTGAAGCTCTGCAAAAACTAAATAGTAGCTTGCAACTTACTGCTTCGTAGGTCTCAGGAGAGACTGCTCGTCTCGCTGCCAGTTTGTTGGGGATATCCAGAATCTCGGAGATTTGTTCTGTGCTACCATTGACACGGACAGAGAGGAAACTCGACGCCAAACCGGAGCCGTAGCTGAAAAGGCCGATGCGCTTTCCCTGGAGGGTGGCGCTGTCAACGTGCGAGATTATGCTGGCCAGACCGCTCCATAAGCTGGCACAGTACATGTTACCGCAGTTGGTAGCCACCTGGATAGCTGGCGAGATGCGCTCGTTGTAGCGCTTCTTCGTGAGTGCCATGAAGGTCTTCTCGACCACCTTGTCAGATAGGGACTTATTGTAGTCCATGTCTCGGATGTCACCAGGAACCTCGGCAAAAGCAGGACTGTCGGGGTCGGCGAGATAGTCATGGTACAAGAGGCGCGCATAGGATTTCTGGACAACCTTGCAGGTTGGCGAGTGGAAAGCCATGTAGTCAAAGCGGTCAAGGGCCGTCTTGCCGTCAGTAGCAGTACCGTTTCCGTTAACGTGGCCGTTGCCTACAGCCTTCTGCGACTGAGCCTCACGCTTGCAATAAGCGCGGTAGGCAGCGTCAAGCGCCTCGGTATAGCAGTTCACCGAGTAGTGGCCGTCGACGTACGGGTACTCGCTCGTAAGGTCAGGCTTGTAAAAGTCGTATACGTGCTGCATGTAGGTTCCGCGTAGGCCAGGCTCGACGACTATGGGGGCGTTAGGACCGACCAGCATGGCAACACAGCCGGCACCACCGGTTGGTCTGGCATTGCCTTTAGCGTAGAGCGCAATGTCTCCAGCCACAACAATGGCGTCCCGTCCGTCCCAGGCGGAGGACTCGACCCAGTTAAGGGTGTTGAGGAGAGCATTGGTACCGCCGTAGCAAGCGTTCACGGTGTCGACACCCTCAATGTTGGTGTTCTCGCCGAACAGTTGCATCAAGACAGTCTTGACAGACTTGGACTTGTCGAGGATGGTCTCAGTACCGACCTCGAGACGGCCGATGGAGTTGGGGTCGATGTTGTACTTCTTCAGGAGCTGGGAGGTAGCGGTCAAAGCAAAAGAGTAGATATCTGCAAGTTGCTCCTCTTAGCATATGGACGGGGGATTTCGAGTTCGGCAACAGCACGACCTACCCTCACGGTCGTCGCAGAAGGTCATCTTGGTCTGACCAAGACCAATCGTGTACTTTCCGGTGCTAACACCGTCGAACTTCTCGAGTTCGGCTTGCTCGACATACTGCGGGGCACGAGAGCGTCAGTAGGGATTTCTTCAAGGGTCCTAGGTCTCACGCGATGTCGGAGGGGTAGATGAAGGCGGGAACAAGACGCCTAAGGGGGTGACGGAAACTCACCTGGCTGGGGGAATAAAGCTCGATGGCCTTGATGCCAATGTTCTGAGGACGGGAAGCCATTATGTTGAACAGTGAGTGATCGTGTGTGGAGCTGTAGAGAAAGGTGTTATGGCAAAGGAAGAAAATTCGATCCCAGCGAAGTGTATATAGTTCTGTGGGAGCGGGTAGTTATTAGCAACAAGTTACGGCAAGGGTTCAGAAGTTTGGAGTCAGGGATTCACCGCCAATTGGCAATGGAACCCCAGTTGAAAATCGACAGGGGCTGAGCCATAGAACGGTTGGTTTGTGACGCCCAATTCTGGATTTGCTTGTGTGTGCCGATCCATGGTGGGGGAATCTGGCGAGAAAATGCTGTAGACCGCCAGGGGTTTTTCTGAGGCCTAAGACCTGAGACCTGAGACCTGAGACCTGAATACTGAAGAACTTACCTATCAGTTCTTATCTCGTAGATCTACGTAGTATTCGATCGTGCTGGTCACGAGAGTAATGACACAACACTGTGGCATATGTCGTACGCGTTTGCTACCTCTGTAAAACAAAAGGAGAAAATGAGCGGACGGGACGGGATGAGACGAAACGAGATGAGATGATGGAAATGGTCAACAAGATTTTGTTGATATTAGTTTCACGTGAAAATGGTCTGCAGAAGAAAAGAAGGGGGAAGTATATGTGACTAAGTCTTTTAGTCTTGATAGACTAACCGTTGGCAATTGCAAGAAGGGGTCCCGCCGAGGATAGTTTGAGTTAGGTAACCGGTAGTAACTAGCAGATGGATAACCTGCCTGCCTTTCAGTTCCTGATGGATTATGGATCCTTCCTAGAGAAGAGGTAGGTTGGTGTCACAGCCACGGCCTTAAATACCAAACCCCTAATTACCCAAATTGGAAAAAGGCGACAACTCTAGACTTGTATGTACGACTTGAGAGTGTGGAAGTTTCCGCGAGCCGAATATCAACCGAATCAAAAGATTTCCTCTCTAGGCGAAATCCCGAGTGAGGCAAAGATGGAGCCTGACTGTTGAATATAGGTACGTAGTACATCAAGTGAAGAATGTTGTTGGGTACGCCACTTGAGAGAGAGGGTTGTGGCACAAGGTAAACTTCACTATATAAGAGCACGAGTTATTGGCATTGGTAAGGTTCTCAATGCTCAATGGGGAAATTGCCGACATCTAGGCTGCCATTATACTATTTGGTGGGGAATCGAGATTCTAAGCTTAACTAGGGCGACTAGCGAGACTAGGTAGTTTAACATTCAATTTAGGTATTTAAGATGCTCGAGCCTCGAGGCTGTCAGCTTACATCTCCACCTCTTTCCACAGTCTCACAGCTTCTTCACTTGCATACACGTAGTAACAATC
Source organism: Hypoxylon crocopeplum (assembly GCA_022578875.1). Classification (NCBI taxonomy): domain Eukaryota; kingdom Fungi; phylum Ascomycota; class Sordariomycetes; order Xylariales; family Hypoxylaceae; genus Hypoxylon; species Hypoxylon crocopeplum. The sequence continues at coordinate 878,954 of MU399557.1, forward strand.
CCAACTCGGTATGACCGTTGAGTGTTAGGTAAGGGATGAAGAGGCGATCCAACCCTCGGCTTCAAGCTTCCAATGTTGATATATTCGGAACTTCCCCTAATGCGGCTAGGCGACTAGCTAGAAGCTAAAAGGAGCTAAAAGCTTGGGAGCAGATAGAGCTGGACCCAGTCAAGGAACCAAATATGCAGGGACAATCTACTCAGCCACACCGTACCATGCCGAGTCGCCGACTCCTTTCTTCTTATTGGACTGTGAAGCTTCTCTTCTCTTCCTTCAGCTATCAACCAGCTTGTCATCTACCCAGGGCATACGTAATGTTAATATCAGGCCACTTTCAACCATCGTCAATCAACTCACTAGATTAGATCTATGGAAGTATCCAAGGTATCTACCTATGTATCATCTACTCAGAAGCAACCATGCGCCGAATTATGCAAGACCAACGTTCCAAGACGTACGCCATCACCTTCACAGTCTCCGCCACCGGACCGGTCCGTTACAGAATTCAGGATCCGTCATCTATGGCTCGCCACTTGTTGGTGTCACGTAGCCGGAGTCCTGTCTCGCATGACCTGATTCTCCCGAAGCCTTCACCTCCAGTTTCACTTCAGTTGGAGCTTCAGCTTCCTTGGGCTCGCTCTTCTCGGACTTCTTATCATCTGTCGTCTCACCGACTGAGCTTGCTCCAGCCGATGTTGGAGATGCCGCTGACGAGCTCGCCTCCGTGTCTGCCTTCTTGGTCTCCGCGTCTTTCTTTTTAGCTTCTTCCGCCTCCTTAGCTTTTTCTTCCTTCCTCTTAGCTTCAGCCTTCCGCTTCTCCTCCGCCTCCTTGAGCTCTTTCTCCTTGCGGTCTTTCCGGGTCTGCTCGATGAATTCTTCTATGTTCTCGATCGCTGCCTGGGCATTACGCTTGTACTTCATGAGATAACCCTGGAGTTCGGCTGGGCTGAACTCGTGCGCTGGGATCTTAGCTGTGAATTCCTCTGCTAGGGCCTTGACACGATCATCATCAGCTGCTCGCTTTTTGACCTTCTCCTCTTCGAGCTTCTTCTTAGCTTCGTCGTCGAGAGACAGCTCCGTAGTTTTATCCGGACTCTCGTCGCCATCCAAGCGCGCAAAGATAGCGCGGAAGATAGCCGCGGTCATCCCTCTGTCCGCCAGACCAAATTCCACAATCATATCAACACGCCCAGGGCGAATCAAAGCTTTGTCGAGTTTATCTACATGATTGGTCGTCATGATGAGAACACGGCCTTCTTGCGAAGCCACGCCATCCAGGATGTTGAGGAGTCCAGATAAGGACAACCTCCCAATAGGGTTATTATTTGTGTTGCCATCACCGGTGGTGAGTTGTCCGGGAACCATGTCATCTGAATCGCCTGTAGACCGATTTTGCTGGTTTTCCTCACGAGTATGAGTGAGACCCGCCGTATCAATGTCTTCAAGAAGAACTACACAGCGTCTGGGAAGCTCGGCGAACAAGGACGCTAGGTTCTCCTCATTGGCCGTGATAGAGCTTAGACTGACGATGTAGATTCGCATCTTGAAGAAGCCGGCTAGAGCAAGACTAAGGGAGCTCTTTCCCGTGCCGGGAGGACCATACAGCAAGTATCCTCTGCGATAGGGGATGCCCCTATTTGCGTACCAACGCTGAGTCGAGGGTTTGAGATAGTCAGTGACATCGTCAATCAGGTCTTGCTTCGTCTTCTCATTCAAGATCACCGTCGAAAAGGGGCGAGAGGCTCGCGCCATACACCGCTGCCAAGTAGGTTCAGTAGACCCTGGCTTAAGTGTTCCGCGGTAAATCAAGGTCTTATGCTCGTCTTTTTGCACGTACATCTCGCGCGCTTCCAGAAGTAGCTCCTTCAGGATCCAGGGGTTGCGGCCAAAGCACGAAATCGAGATCTCTTCACGCTCGCTGACAAGCATGAAAGAGTTCTGCTCCCGGTTCGACGATCTCCGAAATAAGAGTAAACGGCCGCGATACCAAAAGTAGTGGCTACCAAAGGAGGGCGTGTACGCCAAGGCCTTCTTCTTTTCCTTTGCGTCAGATCCAGACTCGTGATCCTCATCATCGTCGTAGTCCCAACGCCAAAGGTACCAGCTACGAGAGTTCAGGTTTGTGTTGACGACGAATCGCCGAGCACCTTGTGAGAACCGCTGGTTGGCCACCCATGCCATGAGAATGTTGTAGATCTCGTCATCGGTCCGTATATCGACAACGGACATAAAATGAGACTCGAGCTGTTCCCAAAGGTACGAGCTCGCGTAGTTCCACACAATCGTCAGGGCGCCCGAAAGAAGAAGTAGAGGAATGTACAAGTTCAGATCGATGTGCAAGTACTTCTGTATCGCGCCAGCGAACATCGAGAACCCCGGGAAGAAGAAGTCGAGCATCGCTAGCTGAGGAAGCTGTGGCGGCGTAGTGGAAGGCTCAGCCGAACTGTTAGACTCATTGGCTCCGAGAGAAGGCCCTGACAAAGGGTTTGCCATGGCGATCGAGAAGAATGAAGCCATCCTGCGAGAGGAAGCAAGCTGAAAGCTGACGATAGACACGGCGTCGGGAGACGGTGAGTTCAAGTCTCAGGTCGGTACCAAGTCCTCTCCTAGCCGTGAAAAGGAGGTGGGCTTGTTAATGTAGGGCGCTGGAGCAGCGAGGATGATCTCGATGAATGGTTGGACAGCACTGGCATAAGCGTGCATATTTATACATATCCAACCTCTCGAAGAGCAGGCTCCAGGCAGCCAGGCAACCCACCAGGGATTTTTTGTCGATGATTATTTACCTACATGACTGCATTATTCCCAGGCCTCTCGACTGATCAATCCAACCCTATAGAATAGAGACAAGGGGCCCACATCCCCTACGGGAACCGTTGATTGGTTGACTCAGACCGCAGGTTGACGAATATTCAAAAGTCTAGGGCCTCTTGGGTGCGTGTCAGCAGCGCATGGAGCCAATAATTGGAGCTGTATATTAATGTACACAGGCGTATGACTGGATGGTGTAAGACTCACTTGCCTAGCTGCTGCTACTATCCGATCCGCTAGGTCAAGTCAAGAAACAAAGAAGGGAACGAGACGGCAAATGAGGAAGCTATCCCAGACCGCTAACGCGGCTAGACCTGAATATCCCATGCAGATCGGATCATCATCAGCAATGAGAAGCAGGCTGCCACACCCTCCTAGTTCACGATTTCAGCTTGAGCCTCAATGTCACTGCCGCGAACACTACCCTACTGTAAGGCTCGGGGATGTATCCAATGGCGGGTCTTCTCGGCCATCGCGAGGTTGCTGTCAGCCAGATGCTAGTCCTGCTAGTCTTGCAACAGTCGTAACCCATGCATCAAGATGTGCATATTATACAAGTCACACGACCAAGCGGAAACGGAGGGCGCCAACCCGTTCGCCGCCGGCGAGTTGGTCTACGGCGGTCTTGCCTGTCTGCCTCGTTTGCGAGGGGTTGCCAGGGCCGCGAACGACGAAGCGGAGAGTAGGATTGATGCAGGACTCCGGAAGGGTGGCTCAGATCGGGGGGGGGGGGGGGCGGGGGCGGGGGGGGCGGGGGGGGGGGGCGGGGGCGGGGGGGCGGGGCGGGGCGGCGGC
>MU399559.1:0-169481 GCA_022578875.1 Hypoxylon crocopeplum
ATATATATTATTCCGATATTTACGTTAATTAAAAAGAATATAAATTACTATTATAGAAACTTATTTAAGTTTTTTCGTATATCGTTATTTAAAAAAGCTTATCGTTATTTAATATAACGTTAATTTAAAAAACCCGCTTATTATCGAAAATAAATACTAAACTTTAAAATAAAAAAATAATTCTAATAATCGAAATTATTTTAAACTTATATAAAAAACGTCGATATAATAAGTTTAACGATATAAAAGGATTATAAATTCTTATTATTAGAATTATATTTTTTTTCGAGTTTATTTACGAAATTAAAATTTTATAAACTTTATAAAATTATTTTACGTTAAACTTTAATTAAATTATCGAAATATTAATTAAAACGTATTATTTATATTTCATTTTTTTAGTAACTTATTACGATATATAAAATCTAAGTAAAGATTTAATAAAATATATAAATCTTTATTTTTATATAATATTAATCGATACGTAAAAAAAAACAAATATATACTTTCGATATTTTTTAAAGTAAAAGTAATGTTTCTTTTTTTTGAATATAAATTATAAAAGATACTTTAAACGAGATATATAATAACGATAAATAGAAATTATTAATCGAACTTTTTAAAAACTTTTCGTATATTTAAATCCTTTTATAAAACGAGATTTAAACGTATAAATATTAGATAATTTATAATTTATATTTATTATTTAAAAAGCCGGTTATTTTATTCTATTTAAAAAAAAACGAAAAGTTTAATTAAATAAAGATCTTAAATTCTTTTATAAATATAATATCTTTATATTTTAAAATAACAATTAAATCGAAAACGTTATTATTTACGATTTTTAAGAAATTAATTCGAAAGTTAATTAAATTTAAAATAAGCTTTTTAGGAACGAGATTTAAGCCGATTAATTTAACTAAAAAAGTTAAAGTTAAATCCTTTAATAAAAATAAACTAAAAAAAGTTCTTAACTTTTTAGATTTAAATTTTAAACTTAAATTAAAAGGTAAAAAAAAGGAATTATCGAAACTTAACTTAAAAGATATAATCGTTATCGATTAATCGAATATTATCGAAAATAAGGAACGTTTTTTTATCTTTTTATCGTTTAATTCGTTTATAGTTAATTTATTTAAAATTAATTCGTTTAAAGTTAATTTCGTTAATAAAAATATAACTTACGATAAATACGATAAAAATAACGAACTTAATTTTATTATTTTATACGATCATTTATTTAACTTTAATCGAAATTTAATATTAGAAATAAAATTTACGCGTAAAATTCGTTATATATAAAGGTATTTTATACTAATAAATAAATAAGTTATTAATATTTAATTTAACGTAATATATAAATTATAACCGATATATTTTTACGAATAAATAAGTTAAAATAATTATATTATATTAATTAATAAAGTAAATAAAAAATGTAAAAATTTAAAACTTAATACGAAAAAAACCCGTTTAGTTTTAACTAAAAAAAGAAATAAATTAAGAAATCTTATAGAAATTAATAATAAAAAGGAAATTATACCATTATTAGAAAAATAACGAATATTTATCGATCGTTAAATATATAAAGGTTTTTTTTTGTTTTAAATAAATTCGAACGAAAATAATATTATATTTAAATTTAAAGGAAAATTATAATAAGATTTAATTACCGAATTATTATCTCCGAAATTACGTAATACCTTATAGTTAAATTTTATTTTTTCGTATTTTTAAATTTATAAAGTTTAGATTTTTCTTTTAATAATAATAACGTATTATATAAAATTATATTCTTTTAAATATAACTTTAAATTTATCGATTATTACGAATTTTAATTTTTTTTTTAGTATCGATATATTTTAAAGTAATTATAACGTTATTATAATTATATCGAAATTATTAATATTAAAATATCATTCTAATATAATAACTTTAGAATTTAATAAATAATAAAATCGTTATAATTATTATCGTAATCGATATTTTTAATATCGAAAATATCGTATTAATTATTAAAAATATCTTACGTTTTATTAAAAGTTTCGATTATAATAACTTTATTTTTAATCGAATATTTAAATATATTTTAAAACGTAATTATAAAAATATTATTATCGTTAACGATATTAATAATATTAATAATATTAACGTTATTTAAATTATTTTAAATAACTTTTATAACTTTAAAATAAAAGTTAATATTATCGTTATTAACTTTTAATTTTATAATAAATACGTAACCGTTATATATAATAACATTTATAAATAACTTAATAAATATTTATAATTAAAATAATATAAATTAAAGCTAATTATATAATAATTATTATTAATTATATTATTATAAAATTATTTTAATTAAATAAATTTAAATTATAATAACTTTAAAATTTTTAATTATATAATAAATTCTCTTAATTATAAAATATTCGGCGAATAAAAGCCCTTACATTATTATTGTTAGGATATCTATATTAGTCTATATGTTAAACCTAACTAAGTAGATAAAAGTAGGGATAAAAGTGGAAAGAAAGTTAACCTACCAAAATGAGAAGGTTAACCTACCAGGAGCGATGCTTCCACAGTCTTAGTCTGTGGCTACCTTGGCAGCTGGCTCCGGGACTCTTTATGCGGCGGTAACCACTGGTAGGCACTACCTACCGATAATCCGACATATGGACCCTTGGAGGATACATGGATGGTAAGGATTCATAACCATAATATAGAGTCTAGACTAGCCGGGTGCGAGCTCTAAATAAACTCAACCCTTTCCTAAGTCTAAGGTGGCTGAACCTGTGCCGTCCGGCGCTCAACCATTTTTCTTTCGTTACCCACATCGGAAGTCCTTGCGATGAATCCTCCTTGTCCTCAGATCTTCAACGGTACAACGCAGTGAGAGGAAAGAAAAGCAAGAAAGTGAGCGGAAGGGAGGGAAAGAAAGCAGCAGACACTATGATGGAACAAGATATGTCTATAGTTGTATTCAATATGCTGCCGACGTCGGTCCAGTCCCGACTACCGGCTTTGCAGTCGCTCCGCCGATCTACGAGCTTTTCTATCTTGTCATCAGGGCGCCGTTCCACGCCACCTCAGAAAGACATAGAGCAACTAGTGATTGCGAGAAGAGACGATGGTTCTGTCGTCGAGTTGCAGGCATGCGCCACAGCGGCCGACGTTGCCAACAGCAGACTAGAGGAGGACCGGCCAAAGACTTCCAGCTCCGACGGTTCTATTTCAAATACAGACTCGGGGGTGAAGTGGAGGTATGCCGCGCAAGGTATGAGCCTCCCTGACTTCGCTCTCTCGGAAGATGGATAGGCCGTTGATCCACGGGTGTTAGGAACCTTCTTACAGCATTCTGCCTCCCAAGAGACGGCAGACTTGGTTTTTGCAAGAAAGTCATATATCGACGGCGTAGCGTACATGCTCAGGGCGCTTCCCGACGATATGGATGACTACGAGACCAGCGTTATCCGCCAAGCACTACCGATGTCATGCGCGCCGATAGGCGTGGATGGTCAGATCGAGGCAGGCCCAGGCAGACCGGGGTGGCAGCCGTCCGAAAGGGCAAAGACATTTTTGCATGCCACCGTCCAGGGGTTTGTTACCGGCATCGTACTCTTCGTCTACCTCCTCCTCTCCTTCTTGGCGTCCGTCATTCGCACCGGAGCATACTATGAGCGGCAGTACAACGTCTCGCAACACCTCGTCTCCCGCGGCTTCGTTTTCGCCACTGCTCTCGGTAAGCAGAGTGGTGTTCTGGGTGAGAAGAGTGAGTATCCTCCAAAGCTGTTGATTAAGCACACAATTTGTCTCCCAACTCGCCCTGAAGCTATCAGCTCGTGGAGTCAAAGCCACTGCGACGACTTCTGTGATTAGCAATCACTAATATTATACACTCTAGTATGCGCTATGGGCGAAGGAAGACTGGGTAAAGCGTTATCCGTCCTTGCTGGCTGGACTGTAGAGAGCGTTACTGGGGGAATTCAAGATGGTATTGGACAGGGTTTGCTTTTGATAGAGCAGAGGCGGAAATGAGATATGACATGAAGGTTCTTTCCATATTTGTTAGGATGGTATGGCGTACAGATAGAAGGTATACACGGGGCAAGGTTATTCGCATCATGAATCTGCATAGGACGCATTATCATAAAGGCTGGAAGAGTAAGGATCTGGTTAGACAACGGGCTTGGTGATAGACATTGGCAATATACCGAGGACTTCGAAAATATTGAGTGCACTAGAGTGTCAGACGAGCTTTTATTCATTAGTACATCGATTTCGAATCTATGGACCGTGTCTTAGACTAATGTCTTCCTTATATGTACTTCAATCCTGGTATGCCAAGCATTGTTGATTTGAGAGTAGAACTCCAACCGTTTAGTTCCCTGGCAATTCGGACACGGAGCCGCCAAGTCGATCCCGTAGTCCCGTATTGATTGTGTTAGGTAATTATTATTGCTGCGCGTTGCCGGCGGCTCTCTCTGCTGCGATTTTAGCCTCCATCTTCCTCCTTGCTGCCAGTATCATTTCGTCTCGTCTCCGCTGCAGCGTCGCCTGCCTTTCATCCCGGTTCGAACTCCATGCCTTCGCCTTTGCCGCAGCTTGGGCTTCAGCATTGGTGCTAACTTTATCCTGTAGGCGATATCTGGTAATTAAATCTGGCTCGGCAGGCTTCGGCGGTGGTTTGAAAGTTTGTGTTTGCGCTGTGGTAGACGGACTCGGAGAAATTGGAGGAGGCGGCGGTTGGAATGTGACGGGAGGCTGGAGAGAATTGCAGAGTTAGCATATGACTTGCTAAGACAGAATACAGTGGCGAGATGTGTCGCGCTTGCGAAGAAGCTCTCATGGGAGACTCACCGTCTCTATCCGTCCCGACAATATCCTTTCCGTAGTTGCCGCAATGTTCCCGCCATTGCGGTGTAAATCCCACAAGATAGTCCTGCGATCGGCCTGGGGGAACATTTGCTGTATCCTCTCTACCGCGGCCTCTCTGGCACGGGAAGCTGATTGGGCATCTCGAGGTGGTCGCGGCGTCTGTGTTGTCGGCGAGAAAAATAGGTAGCGAATGATGAGACCGCCGAGAACGACTATCAGGATGAGCGAAGTGAATGACACCTGTTCGTCCGCCATTTTTCGGCCTGGACTATCTTAGGCATGTAAGGGTTCCAATCTAAAGCCTCGGCCTCTTGAAATTATGGGAGAAAATATAGGACCCAAATGGGGTTTGTTTAGGGGAAGTTGAATTGAGTAGGTAGCAATGACGTCCAGTAGGCAACTTTTTGTATCTGCTGTAGACAACTTATCGGGACTCGGGGAGTCGCGTGTTGGCAGGGCTGGGCAGGGTGGTTCCAGGGAGACGTAGAATGCTACGTGAACGGTCTAACGGTACCTAAATTTGGGGGGGGGGGGGGGGGGGGGCGCTTATCGTTCGCTGATAGCACTGATCTTCAACGTCACCTCAGCGATGTACACACCTAAGTACCTCAACCTACTGCGTACATACATATGTATGTACGTGCATCATACCCGTTTCTCTCACCTTGACTGACTCGGATCATAATAGCAAACATATACGGATACCTAGGTAATCTTGTCTCTCCAACTCGAGACTATCTAGAATATGTAGAATTATCACTAGGCGTTGAGGACTATGGAGTACATGTAGCCGATCGTAATTGACAGTGGCGAGATGTCGAGATAGATGAACAAGCAGACATTTGAAGGTATACGAACCAAGATATTCCATCTTCCGCCCCAAATATACTCCCTTAACTTTCTTCGCGACCCTGGGCAAGCCAGAGATAGCAATGAAAATTCGCGTCACCTGGAGGCAGTGTAATACCAGGGACACAGTGGAAGCGATCGTGAGCAAGCCCAGAGGATACGCTCCCTCGGTGCAAAAATAAGAATAATCACGATTGAGTTCAAGTAGAACTCTTTCAGAGATTAAACTGAAAAGAACAGATACTACACTTGATCTAAGCCAAAAGGCAAAGAGAGCTGAAGAAGAAAGAAGAAAAGAGAAATCAGAATTAGGGTGGAAGGCCAAATATTTATACCTTTAGGAATTGCAGCGGAGTGGGGCCCTCTCGAGCGGTCTGTGCCCAACCTCTAAGCCCCACGTCGCACTTTACTTGCAGACTGTACGTCCCACTTTTGAATTATCTGCAGCCAGTTAGAACCCCCGAACCCTAAGTCCCAAGTTTGTTTTTGTTGACGTTAATCGCGTCGGCAACGAAATTCAATAGAAAACAGCTGTAGATATCTTGACTTAGTAAACAACATCAACGACAACTTACATGCGGCACCGATCGCATTCGCCAACATGAGGGTCACGGAGGTGATTATAGACGTATGTGTTCTCTGAAGTAATGTAAATTACCTTGACTGACTTATACGGAAGGGCTTCAAATCCTATGCCGTCAGAACGGTCATATCAGGATGGTCAGTAAACAATGCTAGTTATTTACATCGCATAGCAAGCGCTGATGTCGCATAGGGATGAGAGTTTCAACTCCATCACTGGCCTGAACGGCAGTGGCAAATCCAACATTCTAGATGCCATTTGCTTCGTTCTAGGCATCACGAATATGTCGACGGTTCGAGCCCAGAACTTGCAGGTACGGGACGCGGAAACATTCTGATATGCCATCTTACAGTGTCTAACTATCACATCTAGGATCTCATCTACAAGCGCGGCCAAGCAGGCGTAACGAAAGCGAGCGTCACCATCGTATTCGACAACAGAGACAAGCAGAAATCGCCAATCGGCTTCGAAGAGTATGCGACAATCAGCGTCACTAGACAGATCGTCCTAGGAGGAACTTCGAAATACCTAATCAACGGACATCGAGCGCAGCAAACAACAGTCCAAAATCTCTTCCAATCTGTACAGCTCAACATCAACAACCCCAACTTCCTAATTATGCAGGGCCGAATCACCAAGGTCCTAAATATGAAGGCGGTCGAGATCCTAGCTATGATCGAAGAAGCTGCAGGCACGAGGATGTTCGAGGATCGAAGGGATAAGGCGCTAAAGACCATGGCCAAAAAGGAAATGAAGTTGCAGGAAATCACCGAACTCCTACGCGACGAAATCGAGCCTAAGCTCGAGAAGCTGCGAACCGAGAAGAGAGCTTTCCTTGACTTCCAACAAACACAGAACGACCTGGAGCGCTTGACGAGAGTAGTGGTTGCGCATGACTATGTGAAGTACCAAGAGAGACTCAAACAGTCCGCGTCAGACCTGGAGAACAAGAAACAACGGCAAAAGGACCTCGAGGAATCTGCTACTAGGCTGAAGAGCGAGATATCTCACCTCGAGGAAGATGTCAAGAGAGTGAAGGCGCAAAGGGATAAGGAACTTCGAAAAGGTGGGAAAGCTCAGGCGTTGGAGGATGAGGTCAAGAAGCACTCCAACGAGCTAGTCCGATTAGCCACTGTCATGGACCTTAAGAAGTCAAGTAAAGCTGAGGAAGAAGAGAGGAAGACCGCAGTACAGAAAAACGTGGCTGAATTAGAAGCGACACTAAAAGAGAAGACAAAAGCTTACGAGAAAATCAAGGCCAAGTACGACGCGGCGAAAGAAGAGAACGAGAAGCAAAGTCAGGAGGCTGAGTCGAAAGAAGAGCTGCTCCAGACGTTACAAACCGGCGTTGCATCCAAGGAAGGACAGGAAAGCGGTTACCAAGGTCAACTACAAGACGCAAGAAACCGAGTCGCTGCTGCTGCTACCGAGCAGGAGCAAGCTAAAATCAAAATCGCTCACCTTGAGAAGCGAATCAAGGAAGAGGAACCTCGCGCCAAGAAGGCTAAAGAGCAGAATGCAGGCTTGTTGAATGATCTAGAGGGCCTTAAGGCTCAGTCGCAGAAGCTTCAAGCACAGCTCGGAAAGCTTGGTTTTGAGCCAGGGCAGGAAGAAGAGATGTACAAGCAGGAGTCGTCGTTGCAACAGACTATCAGGGGCTTGCGCCAAGAGGCGGATACCTTGAAGCGCAGGGTTGCTAACATCGATTTCAACTACTCTGATCCGAGCCCTAATTTTGATCGCTCCAAAGTCAAAGGATTAGTTGCCCAACTCTTCACTCTCGACAAAGAGCACACCAGAGCCGGGACTGCCTTGGAGATATGCGCTGGCGGTCGCCTGTACAATGTCGTTGTAGACAGCGAGGTTACAGGCACGCAACTATTACAGGGTGGCAAACTGCGCAAGCGAGTCACTATTATCCCCTTGAACAAGATCGCAGCATTCAAAGCCTCGGCGCAAACAATTGCTACAGCTCAAAATATCGCCCCCGGTAAGGTCGATTTGGCCTTGTCGCTCGTGGGCTACGATGACGAGGTATCCGCGGCGATGGAGTACGTTTTTGGCAATACCCTGATTTGCCAGGATGCCGAGACGGCGAAACGGGTAACTTTCGACCCGAACGTGCGAATGAGGAGCATCACTCTCGAAGGCGACGCGTACGACCCTTCTGGTACGCTCTCAGGCGGAAGCTCGCCTAACTCCAGCGGCGTGCTAGTCACGTTGCAGAAACTAAACGAGATAAATCGCCAGCTCAAGGAAGCTGAAGGTTCTCTGCATGCTCTCCAGTCTAGGATCTCGAGAGAAAAGTCCAACCTGGACCAGGCTCGCAAGATCAAGCAAGATCTCGATCTTAAGGCGCATGAAATCAAGCTCGCAGAGGAGCAGATCAGCGGCAACTCATCGTCCTCGATCATCCAAGAGGTGGAGAATATGAAGGAGACTATCGTCCAACTCAAGAATGATAGTGCTGAAGCTAAGAAGAGGCAAGCCGAAGCTAGCACAGATGTTAAGAGGATAGAAAAGGACATGAAGGACTTCGAGAATAACAAGGACTCGAAACTTGTAGAGCTCCAGGCTTCTTTAGACAAACTACGAGCGACGTTGGCTAAGAACTCGACCGCCGTCAAGTCCTTGCAAAAGGAGCTCCAGAGCGCCCAGCTAGACTCGGAACAAGTCTCGAGCGACCTTGCCGCCGCAAGAGAACAGCTACAAGAAGTAGAATTAGCGATCAAGTCACAGCAACAAGAGATCGAAGAGCTTGTCAAGAAACAATCAGAGCTACAGGAAACTCATGATCTCGCTCAAGCAGAACTTGACGATGAAAGAGCCAAACTGACTGGGTTTGACGACGAGCTACACGCTTTGGAAGATGCGATTCGGTCAAAGAACGCTCGGATTGCGGAAGAAGGCCTCGAAAAACAAAAGCTTGGCCACACAGTCGACAAGTTCCACAAGGAGCAACAACACGCCGTACAGTCCGTAGCGAACATGGAGAGAGAGTTCGACTGGATTGCCGAGGAGAAAGATAACTTCGGACGCACGGGAACGCCGTACGACTTCAAGGGCCAGAATATCACCGAGTGCAAGGCGACGCTGAAGACGCTCACGGACCGCTTCCAGGGCATGAAGAAGAAGATCAACCCCAAGGTCATGAATATGATCGATAGCGTCGAGAAGAAGGAGGTGTCGCTCAAGCACATGATGAAGACGGTTATCCGCGACAAGCGCAAGATCGAGGAGACCATCATCAGCCTCGACGACTACAAGAAGAAGGCGCTCCTGCAGACCTGGGAGAAGGTCAATGGCGACTTTGGCCAGATCTTCTCCGAGCTACTGCCCGGCGGCAGCTTCGCCAAACTGGACCCGCCCGAGGGAAAGACCATCAACGAGGGCCTCGAGGTCAAGGTCTGCCTAGGCAAGGTGTGGAAGCAGAGCTTGACGGAGTTGAGCGGTGGTCAACGGTATGCTCTCCTATTCATTCCTCCCTCTTCCTCACACCTCAGATTCATTCCTTCTTTATATATCCGTCTTAATACTGACTGATAAAAATAGATCACTCGTAGCGCTGTCGCTCATCATGGCGCTCCTGCAGTTCAAGCCGGCGCCCATGTACATCCTGGACGAGGTGGACGCGGCGCTGGACCTGTCGCACACGCAGAACATCGGCCGCCTCATCAAGACGCGCTTCAAGGGCTCCCAGTTCATCGTCGTCTCCCTCAAGGACGGCATGTTCCAGAACGCAAACCGCATCTTCCGCACCCGCTTCAGCGAGGGCACCAGTATGGTCCAGGCCCTCACCGCTGCAGACTTCAAGTAAAAGTACTTAGCTTCTCCCACTAATCACCCTCGCTCCCGCTCCCGGAGGGTTGGAGAGAGGGGTGGATGTGAATGGTGAATGTGGTTGTGGGCGTGGGGGTTGTTTTTTGACGAGTTGCCCTTCTCGTTGGATTTATGCACGTTGATATGTGATATGGGTTGCTGCGGGCGCGCGGGAAGTGAGGGATATTCTAGCCTGGATGACGATTGCATGACGGGACCGTAGAGCATTTACTCGTTACGTCGATCGCGGAACTGGGAGGAGGGAACATGGATGAATGAATGGATCAACGGTTTTATCGTGCGTGTGGTTTATGAGCGCCTGCGTATACCTACCTACTTATTGCCTTGCATGCGCATTTCTAGGCTACGATGGGCAGGCGGTTATGTCTCTTGAGGATTTCTCGTTTAGGTCGGCTGCCGACTCGCTATTAATGACAAATTCTACACTCAACTTTGCATTCCACTTTCAATTGCGAACGCTCGAGTTTCTCTATTCGTTAGCTGTATGTCTATTCTGCTCAGGTTGTCTATTTCCCAGTTGTGCATTTCTCTGGGTTTACCTATCTTTAGATCCAACGTTGCCGCCGCCAGTTCTTAATAGACCAGGTCGTTCTCCGCCATATGAATACATACATACATACATACATACATACAGAAATTCTCGTAATGGTAAAGTAAAGGGAGAAAAGGTCGGCGTGCCGCCTCTTACTGCTTAATATACATATGAGGCCCCCTTTCCTCGACCTCGATATTCATCCCCACAGCGATCCAGCCCTCGCGGTCCTCGCCGAAGCTGGCGTCGAACAGCGGCGTGAGCTGCATGCCCAGGCAGCCGCTCAGCGGAGCCCCCTCGTCTATTGCCCGCTTCGCCCTGAGCGACTTGTCCGGCTCGCGCGGGTGGCGGAAGCCGTTAGCCGGATCGACGTTGGGCATTTTGCATCTATAGGTACAGGGTATATGTTAGTTTATAAACGAGTGCGTTAAATGGGTGGGTAGGTAAATGCGACTGACCTGACAGTTCGGCATGATACGTGGAACACGGCATCACTATACAGACCCGAGCTTCCCGGCTTGAAGCGGACCTGCTTCCACGTCTCCTCGTCGTAGGCTTGAGCCCCGGAAACTGCGGAAGGGTGTATTAGATAGAGTAACACTTGATACAGGTCTGGAAAACTTAGACTTACGGATGACGTTGGGGCGGAACCTGAGCACATCAAGCTCCTTCAGGGAGTCATCTTTTGGTACCTCATTGCTGAACTCCTGTATGCTGTTCAGGTTCATCAAGTGAAGCGGATACTAGATTTCTAGTGTTAGTTATATGGATACAGGCCTTTGTGAAGGCATATAAATCGGATATAAAGGGGAGCATACGGCATCCTGGAACCCCGTCACGGGTTGGTATCCCGCTTCTTCCTTGGTTGGGGCGCATCGATAGACTTCGCGCAGCTGGCCTGGGTCGACCCTGAAGAGACCTAGTCTGTTGCTAACGCCCAAGTACCGTCGCAACTCATCGGGCAATTCCTTCTCAATGTTGAGAGCGTTGACTGTCTCTCTCCAGATCTTGACATCTTCGAATGTGTAGCCCTTCTCCTTGATCTCGAGGTCTGACGGGAAGTCAACCGGCAGCAGTATCTCTACCTCGGGCTCCGCGGAGCGCCCCCTCCCAAGCTTAGCCGTGATCACCGAGAAGATGCCACGCCAGCCGTCTTCCTTCCACGGAAAACGTAGGATCACAAATGCCTCGTTAGACTTCATCGATTGCTTCCGCAGCTTCATCTCATCTGGCAACCAGAGGTCGACCGTGACATTGGCCAGCCTGGCGAACTGGCGTTGCGTGATGAATTCCCACTTATGCTTCGACTTCTCCTCATCCGTCGAGTCTACAGCCACGGGGAAAGGGCTCTTCAGCTGAGCAAATGTAAAGAGGCGATCAAATTGGAGACCCGACGGGAAGACTTTGCTCCTCGTCAGTTCGATGCCCTTGCATGACTTGACCGGGTAGATGACCAAGCTCTGAACCTTTGGTGGTTTGCCTGCCTCCGGCGCGTGTTCGGCCGAGAATTGCTTCTTCAGGTTGCTCTTCGAATCTTGGACCCCGGCTTTAGAGTGCGTCTGGACCAGTGCATCGCTCTTTTGCAATCCGACTGGAGGTAGGATCACGACCACCGGTATTAAGAAAGCGCAGATGGTAATTGTCAGCAGAAAGATGGAGCTGGCGTCCAGATTGAGGTTATTGAGGAATTGATCCATGACGGCGTGTTGAGATGACGACTAGTTACAATTGATACTGAAAGTTGTATATGGTGCTACTCGTCCAGCAAGAAGCATCTTCGGCCTTAGCGAGTGTCCTATGCGAAAGAAAGGAAGTGAGTCTAGTCACGGGAGCCGGAGATCGCAAAGCCTTGATTCTCAGAAATGTGAACCAGAAAGAAAAATGTTGTTTCGAACACAGTTGCATCGCGAATCCCTCGACGAAACATCTGAGACGCCGAAGGCTCAAAATCGACTCATCAGGAACAGATCACGTGCTCAGTCACGTGATACGGAGTCGAACTCCTGACTTACGACGACGCTAGTGACTAGAAAGGATTTATTGTTCGTCGAGGGACTTATGGTAATGTCCTCTCATCAAAGGCAAGTACATATACTTTGGTGTTCATGGACCGGCGTGCCTGGGTAGACCTGTCGAGATAGCGGGAGATCATCACCTGGTTCGCCATCATTGGAGGTGAAATATCATGAATAGAAGCAGTACAATACAACAACAATGGAAGTAATTCAGGTGCCGCACGATTTCACTCTAGGATATCCGCGCTACTTTTCCCCCAGATCATATTCTGTCAAAGAAAAGTAGTAGACGTGGTATAGGCCAGATCGTGAGTCTTTTTCTGGCGCCTTCTAACTATTGAGATGGATGGAAGGATCATAGTTTGTCCTCGGTTTATGGACAATACAGCCATGTTACCTACCTAGGAGGTATGCAATGATGTGAAGGTAGCACTGATGACACCCCAACCATCCTCTAACTGACGTATCGACGGAGCAGGGTTGGTGGAAATTATCAACGCCGAATCGACATAGCAAGATCGTCATAAACCCGAATAGCCACCGGAACGTCCCTACTCCTATTTTAACGGTTAAAACATGTCAGATCGCGCTCGGCCCTGTCAACAAATCTAACATTTATGTAATTCTTATTTGTATCCGACCAGGTGCGAAGTCGCAAATTCGACGAGTTCTATGCTCAATAGAAACCAAGGAGATTCGAGAAACACCTCCAGGTGTGCGGATCAGCGAAGCCCGAGAGTAGGGTATCCATCCCGGCCTCGAGCTGCCGTCTTCAAATGCAACCATAGCTTGTCACCCGTGGCCCCTGACCCGGAGATATCGGTATATAAGTTGCTCAACTAATGCAAGGTACCAGGCACCTCTGACTAGGCAATAGGGGCACGAGTGGGTAGGATATTGGCGGAAGTTCCAATTGCACCTGAAGGCGGGAGGCTGGAAAACGCTCACCGCCAGAGAAATATCGTCGACTCGCGGATAGACACTAGCAGGAGCCTGCGCACATGGCCGGGGTTTCGAGTTGCCGTCTGTTCGAGGCTGCCCCCTTTAGCGCCCATATGCAAAGCTGGCCTCATAATGGCGCCAGTCCGCGCGGAAGCCCCTTGGAGCGCCGTAGAGTGCACCATTTGTCGTCGTCGCCAAGGACTTGACAATGCGGAGGCTTCTGCATGGGATGAGCTTACTGTAGTACAATGACGATCCGCGGCGGAATACGCCTCAGTGATAGCTGCAGCAGTCCATTCTGGGCAGGTTGTCGGGATCGCTTTCGGCCGGGACGGTGGCAATCAGACAGTGGGTGGTGCGCCTCTACGATCACACTACTAGGCTATCCGTGGTGAAGACGACCGCGGGATGGTGATTCCGCGGCAGTGGTCGGCATTTTCCGCATCCTTCGGTACCTCCCACTACGTATCCGAGACATGAGAGCTTTGGAGACAAAGAAAACTCGACGATGGGCCGTCCTAGGGCTTCCCGTCCTTCGCACAGCGGCCTATCTTCCGGAGTTGCTCTCCATCGACTTTCTGTCATTTATCATCTAGTGTGCCTCCACATCCCACCTGAACTAAACGGCGGAACGTCATGGTTTCAAGCCAATAACATCGTACTCGCATTTCATCATTACAAATAGTACGGTACCGGGCGCCAGCTGAGAGTTGGTGGTACTCTGCAGGTTGAGAATCCCCAGTAGAAAGGACTTATACGCAGATCTGAGCGGAACAGGGACTGGCACGTACATCAATTAGCTCAGCTAACTAGTTTAGCAGCTTCGCGGAGACGCGCCAAGGCCGTCCGCAGTGCACGCCGTCGTGATTTACCCATTAATACGCATTTTTATCAACTTCGACTTCCATATACTGCGTAGCTAACTACATAGTATTATATCTGCCCGGACCTTATGTCAGGATCCATTGCAACATGAGTCAGGTTACATCTGTAGGAAGACAGGTACATACATACTGTGCTTGAGATACTCCGTTTAAATAGGACTGGTTGTGCTTCCACATTGGTGGGTCCATCTGGCTCACTGTAAGTGGTCTTCCATGTTACGTACTCATCCGTAAGCACCTACATGTATTGTACAGTATGTATATTCCATATGCTTTCCAGGGTACCGCTCTCGGGGATCAGACCTCTCAAGATATAAGAGGCCTCAACTGTCATTTTCCGCGAATACTTTGGAGCTTCTGTGCATAAAATATCGTAAGATTACGGCATTGTTCCGTTATTAATAAGCAGTGGCCTAGTAGTGGTCCCATAGAGTCGGGAAATTCGATTTCTCCTTTTGGAGCCGCCTAGCCGCCAGCCCCAGGTAGATAAGTTTAGCTGCATCCAGAAATCCCCCTATGATGTGTGCTATCGTCATTCGGCGGCCATACCTGCAACCACCTATTGATTCGTGCAGGGATTTCGCTCCCGTCGTTCGGCCGGTAATGCCTATTATAGAGCTACCGTGATGTGCCAATGTCTAGCCTTACCACCTCGACAGGTGCTGGGAGCACCAGGGCTACACGAGGATATTTTCTAGAATATAATACTATTCTCAAAGGTTAGTATAGTTCACTGTTTGATAATTCTTCCCTGCACCTTCTCGCCTGTTCTGTCGATCTACTACGTAGTATGAGTGCTCGAGATTTTATTAGTACTGTGTATTTGTTATGAGATGTGATCAAATCACTCGGCAGCATGGGTAGAACGACTTATCAAATAAAGCTTTTGCAGATTCGCGACAAGGGTTTCCCGTTGACGGGATCAAGCATGAACCAGGACCCAGCCCCCGGAATTCGCACGACAGAGCCTCGTACGATTGTAATACAACCCAGCGGAGACGCATTGTCACAACGAGCCGCACTATCAGACCTAGTCGTTGGAGTTTAGAACAATCTCCAGGGACTATTGCATTGGCGCTGTACCGAGACTGTGTTCTATAACACTGGCTGCTAATGCTTCCGAGTGGAGAACCATCGGGAGCCTCAAGCCGTGAAGTGCAAAAGGCTGTTGGCACTTGCATATTAAGATGAGGCTTATTGGACTTCCCGGTCATAAAGACCACACCTATTAATCAATCAGACAGGCAAGGCATGCTGCGAAGGCCAACGAGTGACGAACTACTATATACATAGTAATTAATACAACCTGGAAAGATGAAGAGCAATATGCACTTACGTGGACCCTTGAGCTTCAAAATTACGAGAAAGAATACGAAAAAAAGGCGTCGGAAACTATTTTATCATATTGGAGTAGCAGACAATGACATGTACTACTCATCCTCACATATGATTTATCTCGCGAGATTTGATTCGAAGTTTGTGATTGATATACTGCATATGGTAGGTACCCAAGTAGGTAAAGAATAGTGAAGGTGAACTAGGACCGGTTCATCACGTACATGGTACCTCAACCAATGGAACATTGGATTTGTCCACCGTAAGGGTTGGCGTCCCATATTTATGGCAGTGTAAAATGGCAACACATACTGTATATGGTGTGAGACCGGGGAGGGTAAGGTACATCTTAGCTTCTCGGGTTCGTAAACTGTACTTACTTAGGTAGGTACTATAGTACTTTGACAGGTAAGCAAGGGAAGGGGGGATATTCCAATTTGCAACATGAAAGCGGCAAGCCAGGGTAGTTAAGGTTAAGGTAATTACATACAGTAGTACATACTATACTATATAGTACGTAGGAGCTAGGTCACCCCATGTTATCTGCTTTTTCTCTTCCCGGTTGCTATAATTATGCTGCGAGTAAACTTGAGCTGCATGTACGAGGTCAACGAGTCCTGCCAAGAATCCCGAGACCGCTCACCTTGAATCCTTGATGACGGGATTTATCAGATGGCAACTAACACAATCCTTGTAGCACAAGAGATTTCCATCATGCTAATTACTACTATGTACCAAACTCTGCCGGAAATCCGGGACAGAGGGAATTCAGATGAGCGGATGCAACGATGGGAAAGGCCCACAGACAATTACTCTCACATCGCGAAAGGAACATTCCGAGAGCTAGCCGTTGACCTCCCATCTCAAAAGTCCAGGGACTAAAAAGTCGTCCCCGCTTACGACCGTAGAAGAATGATGCTACGAAGCAAATCATCATCATGCCTTCATTCACGCTATCGATCAAACCGCAGCCTTTTATCCCTGGTCACACTCCGGTCCCTGTCGATCATGATCAACGACATAGCACGGCAAGCCGGTTACCAAAAAGTGATGTCCCCCATGCGCCATGACATTTCTGCGCGGGATACCCAGTAATGGCATTTCGGCCCCCCCAAGCCGGTCGAAATTCGCTGCAGATATGTCCAGTAACATGTACCGTTTGGACTTCCCAGCCACCTAGGACAGCAGAACGCCCTTCTACTACCTACCTGCTGGGCATACAGGTTTCCATCTCTATGCCTCAGAGTTGTCACAGGTCGTCAGCCAATGCTGCGGGAGCCGACCCCTGAGCCTGATCGATCCTTCAATCGACTCAACTAGTTCGCCCTATTCATGACCCATGAGCCTTACTTGTTCTATGGTGCAGCTCTCATGGATGCTTGATCACTCTGGTCTGTGCTCGGGTGTACCCTCCTTGACTAGTCCCTGATGATCCTGGAGGTCTAGGGGTCCCTGTCGCAATGGATCCAATCACCAAGAATTTGTGGTTTGCAGTAGCAACAAGTGGTGCGGCCCTAAAAGAGCTCATCCAGCACTACTATTCTGTTTTGCAGCTAACGTAGTATCAACGACCCAGGCAGGTCAAAAAGGCTTTTGCCGGGCTAAAAGGACCGGGCCTACAACGTCGACGGATTTCGACCAGTCGACTCTCGTTGCCTACAGGCTACGTAAACCGCTAGACTTTCCTAAAAAAGCTTGAGGCACCTCGTCGATCGATAGTGGGCATTTTAACATCATTCCGCGTACTTGGCTACTAACTAGCCCTGGAATATCCAAGTCCAGAATGCCTTGCGAACGTCGCCCGCAACAATATAGTACTTCCGCGGCAGATCTAGTTTTAGAACATGCTACTATCAGTCCGTTCCGTGGCAGAATTTGTGTATACGAAGCGTCCTTCGTAAAATCCCCGAGCTGAGTGCTAGTAGTTGGAGCACTGATGCCTCGGACTCCCTCATTCGTCTCATATGTGTTATGAGATCAACAGATCGAATACCTCCCACTAGCCGCCGTTGATCAAACCGCGTGGCAGGATCTTGTACAGTTTCCCATCCCCGGTGCGTGCGCCCCCAGTTCCCCGCTGCCTGGCTCGCGCTGGGTAACCCCATGACTGTGGATGAAGGACCCTTGTCTCACCTCCCGTCGTCGTCTTATCTCATCTCTGCGTAGAACGGTTGGTAACAGTACCTCAGTTCCCGCCCCTTACTGTACCTAATGTTGTTTTTGTAAGTGGTTACGTATTTCCACTCAGACAACGAGTGAGTCGAGGCATTGTCTACTACTACGTCCGTACGAGTTCAGCACTGAATTGGCTTGGCAGGACGCATGGGCAAATATCAAATGGCTGCGTGTCATCGGTTCCTCTCCCTGACGTCCCGACTCCCACTCATCTAGTAGCTGCACCTCTGTAGTCAGGGGCCCCCCCTGTTGTAGCGACAGCCGGATATCCTCAGGCGGATCAACTCTTATTGCGTACTGTACTGTACGTATGTAGGTACTCAATACTCAATCTCCACGTACTAAGTAACGGGCTAAGGCTGCTCGATTTACCCATGACCTTATTACAGAAGGCAAATTCACCAGACCGTTGCCTTGCAGACGGCGAACTTCATCGAGCTAGAAGACCTAGGTTCAAGCGGTTCCAAAATAGTACCTGAAGCATCATCTACTCTCCGGCAAGCTACTTAGGGCTACTCTTGACGTCTACTGGGTCAAACTGAACAGTTCGTACCTATCCTGGACACACTATTTTGCCCTCTTTTGGCAGAATATACCGACTCCCAAAGACCCCCCGTCTTAAAATATTTCCCGAATCCGGCGCCCTGTTGCTCTCCCATCATGACCTCATTACCTTGATATCAGTTCTGTACCGGCTCCTTTTGGTTCTAGAAAAGATCTCCCAGCAATACCAGGCTCCTTCTCACCCCAACCCCGGGATCCAGTACCCTAACCCTAGATTTACACTCTTTCGCCACTAGCCTCGTTGAAAGGGGCAAGGCAGGTCGAAGCAAACGACGACAGCTGACATTGGATTTCCATCGGCGTTGAGAGATAGTTAATTACTTTGACTGTTCAACACTAAGTCCGTTCTTGGGATCTGTCTCGGGGGCATCTCTGAACTGTGGGTAGTTCTAGCACCGCAAGAGACAGCCGCCGAAACCTAGGATCGGCTTCTATTCTATGGCACCTTGTCCTCGCCTTCTTGGTTACCCGCTGCATAAAGAAGCCCCGCTATAGCTATCATCCCGTCAGCAGATCATAGAGACCCTGTTCCTCATAGGTACAGGCTCAGCAGCACTAAGGAGACTCCTGCAAGGTGTACTTGAAGAGCCCCACAACTATTTCATCTTCAATGCTTCCTAGTCACTGGTAACCATAGCCGTCAAGCTTCTGGATTGGTCGTAACTACCGTGAGCAGTGCGGCCTAACCAGTCAAGCCAAGCACAACAGCAGTCCCGAGAATTCTCCAAACGTAAATATCATCCTTCCTACACCTACGACTATGCAGAAGACATCCCCTCCCTATTTGTGAACACATTCGTGTTGCGAAAGGTCAAGGTGGACGAACCAAAAATCTAGAGGCAAAGAGGGAACGCTATAGGTGTAGAAAGTTTCTTCTCTGCCACACTGAACTAGCCCATTGGCCAGGAGAACATTCCTTACTGATGAGCGAGTTGGGTCGAATCTTTTTATCCCACGTCGAACCATTGAGATCGGGATTCCTCCACGCCTGACACCTTCTCTACAAAACTATCCACCGAGCTGAGAGCTACTTAAGGACAGCCTAAGGCCAACTGTCTAGTCGATAGGAAAGCCTTTGCTCTGGCTGATCAATTTTCGAGACATCTCGCAGCCTGCGTTTACTATCCAGAGGAAAACACCCAATACCACGACTTATTTATCACGATATATTTCTAAACCAGGTCTACGTCGAAGCGGCGCCAAGCGCCTTTTATACAGTGAGGGTTTGGACCCTATCTGCCTGAGTTAACGCCCATCCATTACTCCGCTCGGCAAATCCCTTCCAATGAGTGACTACTATCAACAATATCTACCCTCAGGGGCGGGGACTGGGGAATCGCCAAACCAAAACACTCCAGATGCCCAATATCAACCTCAGCAACACTCGGCGCCCCTAGGGAATACCAGTCCACCTTTGACAACTCCGTATCAAAACCTAGGGTACTTCCCCGGTTTCCCTGACCCGATCATGTTCCAGGCCCCTAAACCTCAAGGCAACCGAAATCGCAAGAAATCTGCATCTGGAGCGGACCATGTTAAACACCGCCGAACACGGTCGGGGTGTTATACTTGTCGGAGTAGACGGGTCAAGGTGAGAACTGGTTACCCCTGGTCAGTCTAGTAGAGCTAAGACCGACCCTAGTGCGATGAAACCCATCCTGTTTGTGAACGTAAGCATCGTCATCCCAAACCCTTCGCAGCCGAACTAACAGTTACAGGTTGCCGTAAGGGCAAGAGGGATTGTGTTTACCCCGAGGTCCCTTCCAAGGGGCAAGCTTCTGGGTCAGGATCATCGAAAGACTCCGCGGCGCTGACTCAAGAACCTAGCCCGAGCTCATCGCAAGACGAGGCGGACGAAGAAATCGAGAGGAGGCTAAAGCTCGAGCCAATACTTGATGAAGAAGAACCTAACGAGGCCTTGTCGCCATCTTCAAATTCCTTAATAGGGCTGCGAAGGACAAGTACGACGTCGACCTCGAACGCACAAAGGACCATTACACGACAGAACTCCGAGACACCTTCGTTGGAGGGCAACAAGAGTGCTTCACCGGCAGTGTCGACAGGCACCTCCGCAAGTTTTACGATATCTTTTCAAGTTCCCGATCCCACGCTCCAGTTTACCGCTTCTCGCCCGGACTGGTCTCACCTACCGACAGACCTTCAGTCTCACCTGGCCTACTACTGCGAATATGTTACTCATTATAACTACGGAATGGTCAATGACCCAGACAACTTCTTCAGCTCGATCCTACCTAATTTAGCCGCGCAACCTGGCAACGATGCTCTTTTGAATGCGGTCGTAGGGTTCTCGGCGTATCATCGAACAGTTCGGGACCCTAGCGGGAAAATCCCAGACTTCTTGCGATACTACAATAAAAGCGTGACATTACTTCTAAGTTATCTCAAGAGGCGAGAGAAGCAGAGCACTGCCACGCTGCTAACTATCTTGCAGCTCGCAACCATCGAGGTAAACCTAGGCCAAATACCCACCTTATACAGGGAGCTGTTGCTGATTAAACCAAGGAATACCTAGGGGATTGGGTGAATTTGATGGGACATCAAAAGGCTGCGTTCGAGATTCTGACCCGGCTGTTCACACCCCAGACAGTCATGAATGCCCCTGCATCTCGAATATTACTGACTTGGTACATCCGATTTGATGTTTTCGTGGGAATGATGGGAGGGTTCGAAACGAATTTACCGCGCGAATGGTTCTCGAATGTGGTACAAATTTGCCAGGAGAAAGTTGAAAATGATCCGCAGAATGTGGGAATGAAAACAGAACTTCACGCTTCCGCGTTACGACTGATCTCTAGAGACATGTCGATCCTCTACGCCAGAGGTGGTCGAGGCGAGATTTCAGGCCAAGACTTCGCCGCAGAACACGATCATATCACGAACCGCCTCTATGAATGGAGGGCTACGTTAGATCCCGCCTTGACCGATCCGAAATTTCTCGTAACCGACTTCAGGGACAAAGTTCCGCTTGACAAAGATGACATAGTCGATCCTTACAAACCAGGCTACCTTTACGAGTTTCCGTTATTTTCGACCACAGTTCTGACAGCAGAATGGCATTCTATCCTTGTCATGCACAAGAGCCAAGAGGCCTTCGCTTTGCAGCAGGAACCATCGGACGAATTGAGACGTCTGGCATACGCTATATGCGAAATCTTCGAAGCAGTCCAGTTATGGCCCTCGGCACCGAACGGCGCCCTCGTCCCGATCCAGGCTTGTCTTGCCATAGCAGCATTGTTCCTCCCTCGGGACGGGAGACATCATATGTGGTTGAGGCGGAAATATGCGCTACTAGAATCACTAGGGTAAATAGACGACTCATTCACTCTACCCCCCTTTATTCTGCCTCGTCTCAAGTTCTCCTTTACGCCGACCCAACGTGTATATCTATATGCAAGTGAGGATGACGTTAGTGCATCCAAGCATATTCCAGTTAACTGCGGGCTCATCTACATTCCTGAAACAATTTAACTGACATTTTCGCGTTCCGTGCTTAGGTATATCTTCCCGCTCACGATACGAGCTCGAATGGCAGAAATATTTCGCGATCCGTCCTGTATTCAGTGGTGGCTCCCAAATGACGAAGGACTGAGCCCTGTCTTGCGGAACATTCGCGCTTTTGCGGACGAGCGAAATGCGAATCCAGTTTCTCAGCAAACGGAATCTCTCCGAGAAATCAGTGCCATCTTCGCCAAAATGCGCCTCAACCACGAACACGAAGAGATACCATCACCCGGAGAATCAATCAGCGGCGCCTCGTCATATTGAAGTGTATAAAGAGTGCCAGGAACCAGGGTTTGACGACAGAGTTGTATCAGACAGAGAAGAAATGGGAAAGACGAAGTGAATTACCAGGAGGATGGAAGCGATTACTGTGGCTATTATATGCCTAATTGACGTCTTAATAGTATTGATCAGGGGATGTCAATATCTCCAAGGATCGAGGTTGTCCAGGCTCTACGCGTCAACAGCAGGCTGATTTATTACAAGTCACATTGTGCGTAGTCACGACGTTACTATGAGGTCGCGGACGACTAGGGTGTGAAACCTGATGTCTTGATGCGGCGAAATGGGCCCGGAATAGCAACCGAGCCGAGATGCAACTCTGCACTGCGGGACAAGGGGACCGACTATGCGGCCGGGTATTACAACGTCAGAACCTTCGGAATTTGGAGGTCTTGTGAGCGATGTTCATGCATGCAGGCATAGCAGGCTTACCAATACCATGGCACAAGTCCCCTTTTAGTCCCCATAACCATCCTGGCCCTGCTTCCCATGGACCCTTCGCTCTCCTGAGTCCTACCCTACATCGGATGAACCGCCAACCCCTCAGATCCGATTCAAAGATCAGACGACATGGGAACGGGTTGTGGGACTAAGGGGAGATCTCGGAGCTTGCCAAGATATAGAGATCCCGGCTATTACGGCGGATTGGATAATCGTACGAGACGCAAGCTTAGAGGCATCTTCTAGCCTTCCCTACCAACAACCGGCGTCACCCCTAGTCTCCTGAAGATTATCCTACCTACATCGTCGTAAAACTAAACATTTCACATTGCCACCGAAGTTTTAAATAACTCTGAAGAGTAGCAACCAAGCCTGTCAAACATGCAGGTCGGTTAGTGGCGTATAAAATCATCCTTGGCATCACCGCCGCGGTGGCGATATGCAGCCCCCTGATGCACCACAACCACACCCCACACGTCCGCGAACCGAGCTGCCTTGCCCTGATCATCTTTCCCTACTCTACTCACAGGGCATAGGAAGAAAGTGTTCATTAGATATTCAAATATCCACTTATCTATTACCTACCACTCCATCAAGACTTCGCTGTCAAAGAATGTTGGCCACGAGGGTAGACTTGTGATAGCGTCCATGCGAGGCGTCGCAGGCACGGAACCGCTCTGAAGAGGGTGTGCACGGCATTTCTCTTACACACACAAAACACCTAGGCGCGCGCACTTACATATACGTGCACATGCATACGCCGAGGTGTGCATTTGAAGGATCTAGACAACTCATTCTGTCGTCACCACTCGACATGAGTGAATGGGGTTCAGCTATATTTTCTCGCGAGCTCAGTAGCATCCGAGGTTAGAACAGTACTCTTGGAGAGGAAGTACTAAAGGGGGATATAATATCAGATACCAGAGGCCTTCCGATAAAGGGGAACGTCGAGGAGTTGGCGAAGCTAGGTCTGCTCACTTCAAACGCAATACAAACTCAGGCATTTATCTGTAGTGTAATATAATGCTTATTTAGACAGTTTCTACCGTCGAGTTAGAGGAGGATACGGGGATAAAAACGGTATACCAGGAGGATCAAAATAATACCCTTGGGTTAAGGCCCCTTTTGGTTTGGTCTTGTCCGTATCATACTTGAAGATGGAGAAATCATATGAACCATATAGTCTAGAGCCCTCATCCACGTCAGTTTTTGAGGCGTATCTAAACTGCCTATATGAAGCACCCATATATGAGCAGGAGTACGAGAAACAGGCGCCTAATAGATTACCCAGCCCCTTTGGACGGGCTGTGGAACTGTCGAGATGGGGTATTTACCTACATCGTCTAAAGGTAGTACCGCTTTCCCTTTCCAAAGCCAGGAAGAGTAAGAAGAACAAGAAGAAAATTTAGTTTGTACTACACCTGTAAACGCAATGATAATAACTGGGTTGCTCATGGATTAGGAAACAATGAAGCGAGAGCGCGAACGCGGCTATAATAAGTCCTATCCAGGGCGTATGTGTAAAGTCGACAGGAAAAAAGGCTACAATAGCAAACCAAGTATAGAAATAACAGCTTCCGCGGGACTCCGTTTGAAAGAAACGAACAGCCTGTCATATTTTCCGACACCCACCAGTCACTTACTTCATCAGCACCTGAGGGATAGACGTGGAGATTCTCGGTGTTATTAGCTATAGCAAGAGCATTCGCCGTACAAGGCCTTTTCCGCGAGTTCGTACGTAGCGCCACACACAGAGACTCATACTCATACTCGTCCACCTACTATCTAAGTAGGCAGCCTCATGCCCTTGTTTTCCTTCCCCTCTAACCTACTGCTCCAACACATTGTTCATACATACACGGACCATCTGGGTCCCCGTGCCCTCATACACAGAAGAGAGAAAACAAAAGTCCGTACATAAGCCTGCTCGATCAGAAAGTGCCGTTACCGTTGCCGTCCCCCTAGTCCTCCTCGCTCGCCTCCCGAATCTGCTGCAGCCTATCAGCGATAAGAGACGTGCGATCCATGATAAGCTCCGTCTCGTCGTGCAGGTCGACGTCGTCCTCGGACCCGCTGCGCTGCTAGCGGCGGTGGAGCCGCTCGACGGCCCTCCTGGCACGTTTCAGGACCGCGTCTATGTCGGCGGGGTCGGCCTCCTCGAATCGTTCCAGGCCGGCGACGAAGTCCTAGTCCGCGCCTAGGTTCTTTGAATTCGAGTCTCGTCTCTTGCCTATTCCCTTGCCCGCATTGGCGTCCGTGTCCGTGTCCGCGGCTTCTCCGCCAGTGGCGGCGTCTTCCGCGGCTGGCTCTGGTTCTGGCTCCGGCTGCTCGGCAGTGCTCGAACCGGCTTGCTGGACCTCTTCCTCTGTGGTATCTGCTGCTGGCTTCTCCGTGCTTGGAGCGGGCTCCTCGTTCTTGTCTTCGATGAGTTGCTCATGGTCGAGGAGTGGAACTTCCTGGCTGCCTTCGGCTTCTTCGTTCAAGCTTTCCGCGGGGGATTCTGGTTCCATGGGTATGTCCTCCTGCACGTCTATCCTGATACCTTGAGAGTGCGCGTCCTCATGATGCTCTTGTGGCTCAGAGGGATGAGATACTTCAACTACCTGAGTAATAGGGGGGTTGTCGATCAGCTCGCCTTCGACGATGACAGGTACTTCTACCTCGGACTCCTCCTCCACCGTCTCAGGGGCTGAGATGTGCATGCCTTTAAGCTTGCTGGTCACGTCCTGGTGCTCGTCCTCTCGCTCTTCGATAACAGTCGTCACAGCACTTCCGGTTGATGGTCTGCTCGAATGTCTGGCCGTATTGCTTCTACGGGCGAGCAGACTATGTCGATCGTCCTCGTGCTCGGTGCTTTCTGGTTGCTGTGACGGTGGCTTGGCGATGGCAGTCACCACGGGCTTCTTCTCTTCCTTCTCAGGGATCGGTTCCAGGCCCTCGGCTTCCGGTGGGAGCTTATAATTCTCGGCCGGTAAGAGGTCGTACATATCGCAGACAGTTTTGAAGAAGGCGTACAGACCGGTCTGGGCCTCAACAGACCAGAACACCCCTCGATGCTGGAACCAAGCATGTGCAAAAATCCTGTGGAGGCGGCGGAACACATTGATGAGGTTCTTCAGCACTGCGCTCTTGTCGTGGCCCTCGGACAGCACCACAAATCTGCTGGGGAAGATCTTGGGGTTGGTGACCACGTTTGCGGCCCAGTCAAGCGTGTGGCAGCAGTAGTCGATGGCGCAGCAACTCTTTGGCTGATCGTGGACAGCGCATAGGAATTGCCACTCGGAGGCGCGCATCTCGGGACAGGTTGCCGACGAGCATGGTGGCGTGTCGAAGAGGAAGCCCACTATCAAGCTGTTGCATTGCGCGATCAGGAATCGGCAGAGTTCGTAAAGCCACAGCGTGCGGTCGATACCCGGGGGCGGTGTGGCCAACTGAACAGCGGCCGCTCGAGTTATTGGCGTCGTGTTAGAGGCGGTGTGGTGATAATATAAGGCAGCGAGATGCTCCTGGAGTTGGAATGCCGAATCGAGCTGCGACGATCTGGGTCAGTAAGCCTTGTCGCATGAGAGGATATTATGGTAAGCAACGCACCTCACCGAGTGGAACAAGCGGTGGTCCTGCAGCCATGTCCTCGGACTTGGTGCCTGGGTGTATGCGACGCTTCGCATTCGCATCGGCCATGTCCTGCTCCATCTGCTGTGCTTCGCGGCTGGCGGTGCTGCCTAGTCCTGGAGATTTGGGTCCGATCTGGATCTCAGCGGGAGGCGGCGGACTGGGCAGTCGAGGCGAGCCCTGCGCCAGAGACATGATGGAAGAGATTATTTTGAGGCTATAACCCCAGGTGCGCGTGAAGTGCGATTGTTCGCTACGTGAAAAAGTCGTGATGTTGATTGTTGTTGAGGTTGTTTATGATTGGAAAACCGTCGAAGCTCTAACTGCGCCGAGCTCTAAACAGGTACAAAGTACCTAGGTACTATGTACTTGCCAGTACGAAACTGTCTTCTATGATGTATTGATATGCAATTATGCAGACGTTCTCTACTGTAATCTCCAACGTTGAACCTTTAAACCAACACTATGCATTTATGCATCAAAGAACTTGCATATGTGATCTTGTGCCTAGGTACCTCATGACATTATGACATACGGAGGGCGCGAGACGACAACCTCAAAATCTCGGCCTTACTATTTTTCTTTTTTCTTTTCTCTGTCTTTAAATCTAACAATTTTCACTTAGTATCGACAAATATATCAATCAAGGCAATACCGTAGATAATTGACGATAGTCATGAACTTTGACGAAGAGCTTCCTCCCGACCTTGTTGAGACCGAGACGGACCCGGAGGAGAAACTCGTCAGGGTGCCCATCACCATTGTTACAGGCAAATCATTAACCCACACTATTAATGTCTCTATTGTTGTGACTAATATGTCTGGCAGGTTATCTTGGAGCTGGAAAGACTACACTCCTCAACTACATATTAACTGCTCGCCATGGGAAAAGAATTGCTGTCATAATGAATGAGTTTGGTGATTGTCAGTAGTAGACGCCTGGGCTGTTCTGAGCTCCTAGACTGACTTCATCCTAGCGCTGGACATCGAAAAGTCTTTGACAGTCAGTAAAGGCGGCGAGCAAGTCGAGGAATGGCTCGACGTCGGCAACGGTTGCATCTGCTGCTCTGTGAAGTACCATTCCACCATGCTGCTCAACGGGGCATGTTCTAATTTCAGAACAGAGACTCTGGGGTCAATGCGATCGAGTCGTTGATGGAGAAGAAAGGCGCTTTCGATTACATCCTCTTGGAAACTACTGGCCTGGCTGATCCCGGTAACCTGGCCCCCCTTTTCTGGGTCGACGACGGCCTTGGAAGTACAATCTACCTCGATGGCATCGTCACATTAGTGGATGCAAAGAACATTCTGCGCAGCCTAGACGACCCATCGGGGAAAGTTAAGAGCCACGAAGATCACGATGGCCACGGTCCTCTCATGACGACGGCTCACGTCCAGATTTCCCATGCAGATGTTATCGTCATCAATAAGTCGGACCTAGTTGAACCTGCGGAGCTCGACAATGTCAAAGAGCGAATACAGGCGATCAACGGTCTTGCCAAGATCCACATCACGAAGCAGAGTGTCGTGCCTCAGCTAGAAGGTGTCTTGTTAGATTTACATGCGTACGACCAAGTCGAGGCGTTGGATACTGCAGGGAAAGGACATAGCCATCTTGATCCCGTTCGTCGACTAGCCTGTTTTCACCGGTAGACACGCAAGCTAACGTACATCGCTGCAGACCATTTCTACAGTCTCTATCAACGTGCCGCTCCTAGCTCCCGAACAACTCGAGCTGGTCGATAGTTGGCTAAGATCGCTACTATGGGAAAGCCAAGTGCCAGGAGAAGCAACCAATCCGACGAACCCGATCGAAATTCACCGCCTGAAATCTCGGTTAGTTTTCAAAAATGGTGACGTGAAGATGGTGCAAGGTGTTAGAGAGGTATTTGAGGTATTTGACGGAGAGCAGGAGTCTAATCAAGACGATGGGTTTCCTCGAGCAGGCAAGCTTGTCCTCATCGGAAGAGGTGTACAAGAAATCAACTTTGAACGAAGTTTGCTAAACGCTCTCCTAGATAGATATGACTAGAGCAGAGCAGAGTATGGTTATACATGTCAACATCAAATCCCATCTGACACTACGTGTAGATACACGTGAAAGCGTCTAAGTTGATGTGATGTGATGTCCAACAATCCATGCCGCATCAAACGAGAGTTGGTCATTGCCCCAAACACCTATGACATAATTATAGACTCATCTCAGGCTGAATATAGAGCTCTAAAATTATTTTCTAGAAGTGTCTATCAGTATCAGGACTTACAATTCTTGATAGAAAGTTGCAGAGTGGAGAAATCCAACCATTGGACGTTAGGAGCACTTAAGGTGTGGAAGCGGCGAGGCTGACATTGCTGGGGAATGCGCACGGACCCATTAATACGTAGTACGGTGCTTATCCAGTGGTGTAGATAGCGTAAAGTGGAGACTCTAGCCAGTCTAGGCTTAAGCTGTGCTTGGGGACTAACCGAACTTAGTAAACTTCCACTGTACGATCGCAAAGCTTCCTAAGGTTAAATCACATATGTTGCCATTTCGCAAGTACAACCCTGACGACCACCATCTTCCTTTCGCAACACAGCCTTGCCCGATCACGATCGTCCACACGTCGATAGTTAATAGAGAGCTCAAATAAAGACCTCTAGTGCGGCACCGTAGCCATGAATCGACCAGGTAGTGCTGACCCTTCTCTCTCTGCCTCGCGTGCCCCGCCTGTTTGCCTTCTCGTGATGCCGACCACGTCGTTGTCGCGCCTGTTTGTCCATACTCCGATCTCCCTGGGCCGACGCTGCAGATTCCGTTACGAACCATATAAGATATACTTCGTGTAATTGGCTGTCTAGAGGAAATCGATGAGGCCTGGGAAAGACCTTGTCCTGTCCCTCCTGGCCTCAGCCTTCTCAGAGGAGCCAGCCTCGTCTGGGTGAGCGAGGAGATCGCGAGCGGTTGCTGCGTGTTGAATATATGGCAGATAAACATATACCTTGCTCAGAATCATTGGATACCCCATCTTGCTTGTTACGCCCATGGAGAAATATTATGTACTTGGCTAATGCTGGACTTCGTCAGGAGCTGTGCCACAAACCCTTCGAGGGATGCCGACTGGATTCGGTGGCCAACAACAACAACCGCAGCAACCAAGTAGAGCTGTATCAAATCGGTTACCCAACGGAAAATTAGGTATGGTTATGCCATTTTTAAGTGCTAGTGGTTGCTGGGGCGGGAGCTGATGTTTTGTTTCCTGGTAAAGCGAATAACGGTGGTGGGTGGGCGTTTGGCGGCGTTCCCATGGGAGGTGCAACTCTTCAAACCACGTCGTCGCGACAACTGGGGGGCAACCTCAGTTTCGCTCAAAGTCTAAGTGGCTCTCAGCCGGCGACACCTCTCGACCTCTCGTAGGTGTTTACATTTCACATTGCTTTCACTTCCCTGGTGCACCCGACCTTCTTCAACCTTCCAACTTTTCGCCGCACAACCTCTTGCAATTCCTTTCACTTACTTTCAACTATCCTTCTATCATTGCGTTCAAGTAATCATACAACATGGCACCACCGTCACCTAAAGCTAGGAAGTCCAAGCTTGTTTTCACGAAGCGCCGACTTGGTGGTCGTGTTCCGAACCCGCCAGTTTCGAGCCCGGCCCCTGTCTTGTCCCCTATCCCGGTCATGGAAACTCCGTCGTATGCTACTGTTGTTCGCCGTCGACGTGTGCCAGCCCTAGAACCGGCCGAAGCACCAACCCAAGATGATTCTGAAGATGAAAAGAACGTTTTCGTCTTCTCAGAGCGGTAAACAATTATCACCCTATTCCATTTTGTTACAATTCAATTGCACCGGACTTGAGAACACCCTTTTCACTCTCCCTTTCATAACCACTATACTACTTCTGCTGCTCGCAAGACAGTATTCCGCAGGTCAAAGCTAATTTGTCTCGCAGCGACTTCCCCTCGTTGTCGAACAACTCTCAGCTACCTAGTACAGGAGCCTCACTATGGTCGGCAGGGGGATCGAGGGGTATGGGTGGGACAATACAACGAAACCAGCAGCCCACTCCGCTGTCCGCCCAACATGCTCAGCAAGAAGATTTCTTCTCATCTTCCCGCATTAACTCTGGCCACGCCCAGTACCGATTTATTAGCCAAAATAATGGTACCCACTCGTCTCAACCTCAACCTAACAGCATTGACGAGTTTCCGCCTTTGAACAACAGCAACCTTAGGAACGGCAACGGTGAGATTGGCCAGGAGCGTGGATCAAACCTGATGTCAGCACTCACTTTTGGTGGCGCTCAGGGAAGCGTTGCCCCTGGTGCCTCACAAGGTCCTAGATCAGGGAATGGCTTACTGAACGCGTTGTCTGCTAACAGCCGAACAACTGATGTTCGCTCCCCGGATGGATCTGCTCCCACCGGTATGTAGGCTGCGTATCTTTTTAGTGCCAATATGTGCTAATAGACCTGACCAGGCACTTCACAGCCGCAAGATCTCAGAAGTACCGGAAATGGAGGCGATGACGAAGGTCGACAAAAACCACCAGGTTTTCGAGAAGGCGGCTTAGCTTCTCAATCGTCCGCGCGAGTTAGGACAACGGCATTAGACGGCCGAAATCCTCATGGTGCGATTGGTAGCAACGACGCATCCTCAGGCGAGCAGAAGGACGATCAGGCTTCGGTACACGATCCGTTAGCAGGCATGGCACCTATTGACAAATGGGGAATCAAGGGTCTTCGTACGCTCATGAACAACTACCCTGACTACAATGCCGCCATCACGGGAATTGATCCGACGACGCTTGGTGTCGACCTCACGTCTCCCCAGTAAGTTCCATGTACGATCCTCTCGACACTATATTAACCTATTTCCAGGATGTTAACCACACAAATCTACTCCCTCTTCAACGATACCCCACCACGACCAGCTATTCCCGAGTTCCGCCTTCCAGAGTGCTATAGCGTGAACAACGTGCAGCCTCTCGAGAACAAAATCAGCAACTTCAACGAGGAAACGTTGATGTGGATTTTCTATAGCTGTCCCGGAGACGTCAAGCAGCACATGGCTGCCCATGAACTGTACGAGCACATCCCCTTCCTAATTTATCCATCTTCCAATACTAACTAACCCTTACTAGCTACAATCGTGCGTGGCGATGGCACAAGAAGCTGAAGATGTGGTTGACCAAGGACGAGATTATGCAACCACGACCTCTCAGTACTCAGCACGAGGAAGGATACTACATCATCTGGAACACTACGGATTGGCGTAAGGAACGCGTAAGTGACTATATCGCAAATCCTTCTATTTCTGTAGTGCCTCTATTGACATATCTTACAGCGCACCCTCACACTTCACTACGCAGATTTGGAGGCCAGCAATCCCGTTTTACCGTGAACATGAACGATTGTAAGAGGCGGCGTTGGTTTTGCGGGCTAGCCCAGGAGGCAAGGTTACATGTGGCAACTGATTGCTTTTATGCTGGGTGGTCCCAGGGGCGTACGTACCAGCTATGAGTGCCTAATCTGCAGATAGGCTTCTGCAGGAGACTCAATGCCTTGATTCATCAATACAGGATTTTCAAATCCGCCTACACTTTGCCTGAGATGCTTCCTTGCGCCTACGTGAAAGATTAGGTTATCTCCCAATATCAACACCCTGTTGCTGCGTGACTCCTAGCATACCTACATACTCCATCAGCTAAGAACAGTATGTGTATAAGGCCCTTTCGACCGTAATTCCATTTTGTAATAAGTAGGTGCTATATTACGTTCTAACTCACGTATGGTGCCAAAGTTGTAAAGGTGTCCATCGTGTTCCTGAAGATCCAAGGCATGTCGCAATACACGCATATTTAGAGAATTGGTCTTACTATTAAATCCTCAATGAAGTAGGCATGAATCTAGGTACTGGTCCTTAAGATCTGATTGACATTTTACGCCCAGTGGTCTCAGGATTTCCAAATATGTTTTCGGGTCTTGTGCCTGGACGTCCTACTCGTACTATAACTACTTCTCCAAGAGACCTATCGTACCCGTCGACAAGCCCAGGTAGTACGTCTCATAAGAAAGATACCGTGTTGAACCATTTCCAAGATCGGCGGAAACGTTCGGATGTTCCGCTCGTAACCCAATGCCATCGGCACCGTCGTTATAACGCCAGGCGTTGATGGGATAGTCCAACGTGCTGGATGTATTGAATAGACTAATGACCTCGGTGTTGGCCATATTGAGGCTGCCGGTCAGGCTGGTGGAGATAAATTCCATGCCCATGCTCACGAATATCTTTGGGAGTGGACGTGACATTGTCCGAGAAGGCAACATCGATTATGAACGAGTTCCATTTTGGATAGGACTTGAAATCTATAATCGCGTTGTAGGCGGCCAGAGGCTTTGCGCTGAGGACCTCCGAACAGATGGTAAATATCGCGCCTTCTGTTCCATATGTGGCGTCAAGAGAGTGTCTAACAACCACTGAGGACAGTGCAAGGAGCCGTAATCGACATCTCTACTGGAGAGGGTAGCTGAAGCAGCTAGGGGAGCAGCTCCGAGGGCGATGAGGTATGAGAGGGGACAAAGCATCACTCTTGATTAGCCTGATGGAATATCAAGTAGGTAATTGAGGTTCAAGATGCTTTGAAATTCCACGTGGGCCATCGCTGATTGGCCGCCTCCTTTATGCACAGATCGCTCGTATCGTGTGGTCGAAATACCCGTCTTAGACAGACCAGATATCATGCATTTCCCCGTCGTAGTACGACGCTTCGACCCCCGTAGGGTAGCATTTCTCCGCGCATGATGAACGAAAGCCGATTGTCTTGTGATTTCTCGCTTTAAGAGCTGACCTTATTATAGAGATGGGCTATAGCAGGCGGTTCAAACGACAATCAATGTTTGGTCATGTTGAGTGCTAAGCCAAGGCCCCAATTTCTGTAAGTAAGTTTTGACCCTTTAGTAATAATTAATAGGTACCTATAGGAACTACATAGGTCCCCACAAACTGGAGACTTGCTTTCAGCTGGTTTCCATAACAGGGACCAACTTCACTCTGCTCTTCAAGCTACCTAGGCTGCTAGGTAGGTTGGGCTGTTGTATGAGGCGCTGTATGAGCCACTCGCCGCAATGAGTCAGATCAAACCATGCCCGCCAACTTCTCTTTGCTATTGTGAAACAAGGAATGTTCGCGGCCAACGTGTTTATAAATTGAATTATATTCCATGGTATTGTGACGGAGCTCAGATTCACTCTAATATTTTCCAATGTTAACGAGGACCTCGTAGTGTGGCAGTTGGCCATTTTTAAGCGAGTTCATTCTTTCAACCTCAATAATCGAGAAGCAAGCGCACCCCTTCTATGTTACAATGTCTGATGATTTAGAATTAAGTGAGGATGACCTCGTCGAGCTGTCGCTCTTACGTGACTTCGAGATAGACGAGCTTGTCATGGCTGGATTCTTGAGCGAAGATGAGCAACTAACAGCACCACTTGACGAAGAACTCATCATCAGGTACGACAGGTTGAACTTGCATGTCATTGCAGGTCCTCTTTACCCAGCTGTATCGGTCACTTGGAGAGTTGATAACTATACCTTGTCTAGGGGAGTAGTGGATGAGCTTCGCATGCAATTAAGGGAAATCGTTGAAGCTGCCGCGGCCACTAATAACATCTCAAGATGGAAAAGACGGGAAGAAGAGTGTGAATCTGGGATCTTCGAACCTACCAAGGTTGTTTTGGAGCTCGCCAAGAGAACAGCGACCTACCTGAAGTCATCACATCCGGTCCAGATTCCAGACCCCACGTCGGATCTCCCTTTCGAGAGGAAGCAGGCAAGCTCATCGATGACATCCAGCGAGGTTGCCTTCCAATACTTACAGCAGACTCCCCAGCAAATCTGTTCTCATATTCCAGATCGTTACCGAGTTCTCCACGTGGAAGAGATTCTCAGGACTAACATTGCCCGTAAATTCCACGAGAGGCGGGAAAAGATGAGAAAGGAGTTGCTGAAACAATCTTATGCTGCACTCCGCAAGTGTGTCCCACCTGACTTACAACACAGTAGGCGGAAGGAATTGTTGGTAGAGTATCTCGTCAAACCACGAGTCACTTTCCACGGGACGTCCAGACAATATGTACCGTCCATAGTGCGTCACGGATTCCTCAAGCCCGGCAAGAGGAATCCCAGCACGGGCGAGCGCCACATGATACGCTGCGGCGCCACATACGGCCAGGGCATCTACAGCTCCCCCAACCCGGATTTTTCGCTTAGTTACACGGATTGGACGTGCCACGCTACCAAGCCTAATGAGTTCTTCGGCATTAAGCTGTTGGTGTGCGCGACACTCATGGGTCGCTCGGCGCACGTGTCCCGCGAGGACAACTGGCGCTACCAGACCAAGCCGTACCCCGAAGCCGATTCCCACGTCGCCAACCGCGAACTCGAGTACATCGTCTTCGACACGGCGCAGATCCTTCCGGTGTACGTGATTCACATCGACTGGGGCCAGCATAACGCCCTGCACTTCGTAGATCTGCCAAGCGATCCACGGAACTTCGTTCCTGCGCGGAAGAGACGGCACCCGAAACTTCTGGAAGACGTCCGCTGGCCCGCGGAAATCCAGCGCCAGAAAGCGGCTAGTCTAGCCAGGGCCTCTAAGTACTTTCCGTACGGCTACGGTCCCGCAACCGGGGGAAAGTTCGTCGTGGAGGAGATTGGCGAGGTTGACGAAGATGACGAGGAGTACGGCGATTACCAGGCACTCCGAGGCGAGGAGCTTAAGGATAAGACGAACCTGAATTTCTGGAGTTGGGTTAAGGTGGGTGAAGAGTTGGATGCCTCAGCGAGAGGGGACGATCTCTTGGATGAATATAACAGGCAACGCACATGGCACGGCATCGAAGCAGTGGGTACGATGCCAGCATGGGACGAGATCCCGGAGCCTGGGGAAAAGGACGATGATGATAATGAAGTGGGCGAGGATGACGACTTTGGTATAAGTCAACTGATGGTCTAGCGAGTTAAGATACCCAACCAACATGAGTTTCATGGGTAGTAGGATTGCAAGGGAGTGATGTATTATTGGCGTTACCCTACTTGGTTTTGCTCTTAAGCTACTAACCTGCTGACCTACTTACTGATACTATCACCGGCTTTCAACCTTGAACATCTACCTAATGGGCAAGTATATCTTAGGTGTCAAATAGAATCCCTTTGAGAGAGTGGAAAGAGGATGGCCGAAAGATTGGTTAATTTA
Source organism: Hypoxylon crocopeplum (assembly GCA_022578875.1). NCBI lineage: Eukaryota > Fungi > Ascomycota > Sordariomycetes > Xylariales > Hypoxylaceae > Hypoxylon > Hypoxylon crocopeplum. The sequence continues at coordinate 35,696 of MU399559.1, forward strand.
AAACTACTAGCTTAGTGACGTCTTGGTCATATAAAAATAGAGATACTGGTGAATTGTGAAGATGTGAAGATGGTGAAGACGAGAGGAGAGTCGCACTTCACTTATGAATTGAAGCTTGTTATGCGTTGTCCCCCTAACTGAATAATAAAGTATATGCCAATAACCAATCTTGTCGATGACGCTAACGGTGGGGCCGTAAAGCGGTGGTCCAAGCTCCTCTGTTTACACCTAGCCCGTCTCTAGCCAATGAACACTCGGCAACAACCATCGCCGCCCACAATCCCTACCTACACTCAACCTATTCGCTTTCTTCTACTTTGTACTTCTCCAATTCACCCACCAATTTATCTTCCAATTCACCTATCAACTCTCGCCGACCACTGAGACTGGCGCTGGTTTTTTCTCTTTTCATCTTCCAACGTCATCACTTGCTATTCCAATATTCGAGTCATGATTATTTGAACGCCGATTATTGTACAGCTTCTTTCTGTGCTTCGCAGCGCAATTGCACGCGATCTGACGGCCTACCGACGCGTTTCCCACCACGGTTACAATGGCTAGGCCACGAGGGGCGCGTTTGCCAGTCGGCTCCGCGCCATGGATCTCGGAGGAGAGGTCATCTGCTCTGCAAATTGCGCAGTCAGAGGTCGAGGAATTCTCCTTCTCTGCGCGCAACGACTTCGACTGGTTGAATGAGCATATGGCCGAGATATTCAGCGAAAACCAGATGTGCGTAAATAACCAGCTAATCGACTCTAAGGAGGGCCTTCCCAACTGACAATCCTTCTAGCAACGTTACCGAGATATTCAAAACACCAGGAAAATTACGGGGCAAGACCCCCCGAACTGTTCGGAAGGTAAACGTAGGCGAAGCTCGTGTTGTGAGTCCTCCATACCAATTCTATGTGATATCAACACAACTGACATCTCCTAGCCCCTCTCCAACATCTTCTCAGCTACGCCTAAGGGGACATCCAATCCCTTTGCCATCTCTAATACCAACCGAAACAACACACCTAGGATCGAAATTGCTGTAGACCCCCAGCCATCCCCTTCCAAACCAATCGCTCCAGCAAGTCCCTTGAAGCATGCAGCCCCTTCGAGAACCGCATCTTCAAAACAGCCACCCTCCATGGTTGATTCCGGATATCACGGCAGCCAGTCTCAAGATCCAATGGACATTGATCAGGCTCCTATAGACGACGAGGCAACACAACCCTTCAGTTTACAGACGAACACTCAGGGCGACTATGTTGACTTTCACCTCCCTCCTGGCCACCATGAACAGGATAGCACGACCCATCACTCGCCATATCCTACGCTTGAGACGAACCTCGGCGACATCGACACTCAGTATTTCACTGCCCATGTAACTGCAGGAACTTCGCCTGCCAAACACGCTGTGCATCACGAGAGCACCACCCCAGCAGGTTCACCTACGCAACCATCTGAGCCTCTGCCGAAAACATCCCCTGCGAAATCAGCTGTCAAACGTACGCTCACAGGTACAGAGGACCATATAACGGAACAAGACGGAATGGAGACCGTACTCGAGGAGCCTTCAAGGTCACCGTCTGATGGTTCAAGTCCCATCCGACCTCTCGTTCGAAAGAGTAGTCTGAATTTTGCTTCCCTCCCCGCAAGAGAACCTATTACCCATAAAAGTATAGGTAACCGTACATCCAGAACTAGTCACTTAGAGCAAAACCGAACTAGTTACTATAACCGACACACCGGAGGAAAGAGTCTAGGAAACGCAAAGCATGACCTCACGGATGACGAGAATGATGATATGGATACGGATGAGGATCCCTTTACTACTCATAAATCCCAACTACAGCCTGTGCCGCATAATGCAGCTGCGCACAACAAGACCTACACCCAGCGTCTTCAGGACCAGATTCACAAATTGGGACAAGCACAGACACTTACTTCGCGACCGTCTAAGTCAATTCCGGATCAGTCTGTTGCCCAGACGGCGACGACAGCAGTGCACGCTTCGCATTCATCGTCCCAGGCAAGACCGTTGCCTTCACCAAAAAATCCGATGACTCCAGGTGCTTTCCCAGAGGATGATGAAGACGATTGGATTCAGCCTCTTGGTTCCCCTGAGAATGCATCGGACGTCCGTAGTCCCCGACCGGGCTTGCCTAAGAGCTACTCCGCTGATGTGATGGAGGGCGTGTCCGGTAAGGATACCGTTGGCGGCGGTGATTTTGCAGTGCCGAAGACTCGCCAGCTCCAAAGTCTATCCAAGTCTCCCGAGCGTCGACCAATTCTGGAGCGGACAGCCAATGCTTTCGGTCATCATAAATCCGTATCTGTCCCCGTTTTGCCACTCCACCAAGCTGCAGATGCCGATGGGGATGGTCTTAAGAAGACTATCTCCGTATCCAATCCACCCCTTGCCACGGTTTCTGAGACGGGAGGACCTACTACGCCTATGAAGTCACCATCGCGTGGCTTCAAAGACAGTCCGCTGAAGCAGGTTAAGAACAAGTTGTCATCAATCCTTAAGAGCTCGAAGGGCTTGTTAGCTAGCAGTGCCGCCATTAGTGCCGAGGGTAAAACCTCGCTCTTATCCCCTTCCACTACCAGACTAGCCTTGCATGCAGTCTCCTCCACAGTCTCACTTGCATCCCCGCAGGCCAAAGACGCACAGCCCCTTTATCCAGATTTGTCTCGCCACGCTACTGACACCGAGACTCTCGCGAGTACAGGTAGTCCTGCGCGCACAGAGGGTCGAAGAACAAGAGCTTCGATAGAGCGGGAGAAAGCCGAGGAGAGGCGCAAAGAGAAGGAGGCGAAGGAGGCGCGACGAATGGCAGAGCAAATGGAAAAGCTCGAGAAGGTCCGCGAGAAAGAGCGTGAGAAGGCAAGAGTCTTTAGTAAAGAGCAGGAAAGAGTCGCTGCGATGGAGAAGCAGCTTGCGGCCCAGAAAGAGCAGGAGAAGAAAGCCGCCACGCAGACGCCAGGTAATCCATCGAAATCAACCCGGACCAGCCCACGCAAGGGCAAAGCACAACCTACCGAGGAAAAAGCAATCCCTGACGTTCCCTCGGATGAGAAGCAGGAGGATGATATCGAGATGGTTGATGCGCCTAATCTAATGCCACCACCCTCGGTACCTCGGTCTGTAGCACCGCCTTCGGCCACAAAAGGTAGGGAGATCAAGCGACCCATGAGACCCGGAAAGGAGCCAGTGAGCAAAGCCAAGCAGGCACCCACTGTCATTCGGGTCAACATGGGCTCGCAGCACACTCAGTATCACCCTTCTAACAGCACTCTGTCTTCAAACCTCCACGAGACACTTTCTCAGCCTCAGCCCAAAAACAAAACTAGCCAGCCGTCGCTACAAACGAAACCTTCGCTGCAGAGTCTTAAGAGCTCGACATCTTCCTCTGGGCGACCTAAAGCACTCGAAGCGGCAGCTCGAAGGAAGGAGCAAGAAGAACGGGAGGCACAGCGCAAGCGTGATGCCAAGGCAGAAATAGAGCGAAAGAGAGCTGCCATTCAGGAAGAGGAGAGACGTCAAGAGCAACAAAGAAGAGCTGAAGCGGAGCGACAGAGGGAGGAGGAACGAAAGAAGACCGCAACGCAAGCAGAAGCGAGGAAGAATGCGCAGAGACAGGCAATGCTTGAAAAGGCGAAGCAGACTAGAGCGCCTCCGCCGGCAGCTCGAAGTCAGCCGAACGGCCCCCCTGATTACAGTCGAGCTGAGACTGGCGCTCCCCGGCCACCGTCTCGCATGACCTCGACCATTCAGCGCCCTCAGGAGGATGCTGGGCGTCCAGTCAACGCAGTTCTATCAACTGCGTCTAAAGCGCCTACGAAGCGACCTCTACAGCAGGATCACAACGATGATAATGGCCGCCAACCTCCAGCTCGTGGCGGTACCGGCTACCAGGGCAAAGAGTCGAAGCGAATGCGTATGACGGACGAGTTTGATACCGATGCTGAGATGGAGAAGCATCCGAGCTTGAAGGGGGCGCCTGTGCGCCCGTCGGCTGGCTACAAAAAGGTAATTCTTCAATCGAGGTCGTGCATATATATGACACTAATAGATTCTCAGGATATACCGACCAAATCGATGTTCCCTTCAGGTTACGCGAACGCTTCGCAGAATGTTGGTAGAGATTTGTTCAAAGCCACTGTGACAAGCCAGCACAACAGTCAAATCAAGGCTGCACACCCGTTGGATATGGCTCAAGTGTCCAAGGCTCCCATCCCCTTTGCGCCCAACCCGAATCCGGCTGGTCCTTCTTACAAGACGCCTGCACGACCTCAGGGTGTTACAGCAACCAAATCTGCTGCAAAGGCGGCTACAAGATCTTCTCCGCGATTCCAGAACGGCGAGTCGATTGAACTGCCGGAGATCAATACGGATGACGAAGATGATGACGATGATGACGATGGTGGAAAGGACATGATTGCGTCTTGGGCCGACTCCCCGAATCTCCGAAAGGCGCTTGTCGAACAGGAAACTCAAGATCCGTTCCAAGTCTTCGGAGCACCGGCTCCCCTTAACATGGAGGAAGTGTTCGCCAAGAGCAAAGACCGGTTCCACAAGTTCCGTGCTAGGACGTCCAGCGCCAACTGGAGTGGTTCTGACAAGCTGACCGAGGAGGATATCCGCAAGGATCTCGCGGCAAGGGACAAGATGAGACGGGATGGCGGCTGGAGCTATGAAATGAGCCGAGATATGGTATAGGATAATAGGACTAGCTTTTGACGGGACATCAGAAGGTCGTCGTGAAGGGTCCCGTCGCAGCTAGAGTCATTGCATCAGACAGGTGTTATCGGTCTACTTTGATAATGATATTGTATGCTTCGGTCACGAAGGGGGTTCGGCGTTTGCGACATATGGCATGTCGCTATTGTCACTTTATGGACAACAGGAGACCTGAGATTGCGCAGATATGCTTGGCCTGGGTTGAATGTATCTAGACAAATACAGCCAAACCTCGACTAGGGTCTTTCACGATCTGCAGTGGACCGATGGTACCTAATGTGACTATGCACTATGACGACTGATGTAACAGGGACCGCACAGAACGAAGGATTATATAAGACATCCATGTAGCAGGACCGATCATTCGGGACGCTAAGCTATGCCTAGGCAATGCTAGCTTCCGCGGTACTCATACTCCAAGGGCTCTTTACATCCTTTAGCCTTGGGTTTGATAAGAGAAAATTCCCACTTAACCGACATCGGCATAGCTCTTATCGATAATGTCTTAATTTTTGTCACACTTTCTTTTCCGTGACTTTTATCATATCACTTCTTCGCCTTGTAGTTTACTTTGCTGTCAATTGATCAATTGCTTTCACTTAAGTCTAGATACCCCTAAGAAATACTATTCTACACACATTCATCATGGCGGGATCTAAGGGTAAAGTGTGTCTTGCGTACGGAATTGCCCCGCCCTCGCCTGGTATTGTCTGAAGAGCCACTGACCTCGTGATCAGGTACTCGGGCGGTGTAGGTCCCCTAAAGATTACGAGAAAGCCTCAATGGCTCGGCTATGATCTTGTCATGCTAATTGCGATTCGAAGCTCGATACCTCATGTATCCTCGCCTGGCTCCTGGAACAGGGTTACAGCGTCGTGTTAGTCATCCTATCAGGATACTGCTGGAGCTGATATACTGATATTTCACAAGCTGCTACCTTGCCAATGTTGGCCAAGAGGAGGACTGGGCTGCCGTCGAGAAGAAGGGTGAGGCACCTAAGAGACGACAAGGTTTTGATCGGAAACACTCGTGCTGATGATACCCCGTGTAGCTCTCCAGGTCGGCGCCGAGAAGGTACAACGAAACGAATTTTAGCCTCGACGTTGCCGGCACTTTACTGATTGGTAGTGGTAGATGATCATTGATGATCTTAAGCGAGAGTTTGTCGAGTAGGTTGGGACTCAGGGCGCACCATGTCGGTATAATAAACTAAAGGCAACACAGAGAGCTCTGCTGGAAGGCTGTTCAGTGCGTGAGTCATACCGCGATCGAACTTCGTGTTACCTCGATTCGACTAATACAAGTCAACAGAACGCCATCTACGAAGACCAGTACCTATTGGGTATGCTCAACACCTATCATCGTCAGAATGTGCAAGGACTAAAGGATAAAAGGAACCAGCTTGGCTCGACCCGTCATCGCGAGGGGCATGATGAAGGCGTAACCCTCACCTTTCCCTTAAGGGTTGAGTCGTGTATTGACCTGAGAAACAGTGCCGAGGCTGAAGGATGCGACTACGTTTCTCACGGCTGCGTAAGTGCCATCCGTTCTCCCTCACAAGATCGCGACTGACGTTTTGCGGCAGACTGGAAAGGGGTGAGTTTTGGACTTGTGACTTAGAGCTAGCCCAATACCTTGGAGGGATTTGTTGCCCGAAACACGTAACTAACGTGCGAATTAGCAATGACCAAGTCCGTTTCGAGGTAACGCACCCCTAATCTTGCTTTGGCTTTTGATATGTCCCTTTTCCTAGCTATTTCCTTTGCTGGACGCTACCGCTGCCTGCCACACTGCTCGCCAAGACCTGTGAGCTGTGTTACACCTATTTATGACAGATGGGGACTATCAAGGGATCTGGATTGCAGAGTCGGCGTAGCGAAGTCAACGGTATGGCGTGAAGACTAACGTGCTGCTAGCTTGCCTACTACACTATCAACCCTGAGATCAAGGTCATCGCCCCATGGCGTGATCCGACTTTCTTCAAGCGCTTCCAGGCAAGATACCCTACCACCTCTAGTAAATGTGTCTATTAACATACTTCTGTAGGGCCGTAATGACCTACTTGATTACGCGGCCGAAAAGGGTACCATAATTTCCTGTATCTTGACTTGAGCTGTGCTGAAACTCTCTAGGCGTCCCTGTCACTTCCACCAAGGCCAAGCCTTACTCGATGGATGACAATTTTGGTATGTCCTTGGTCTCTGAAAACTGAACGACACAGCTAACATAGATAGCCCACTGCTCATACGAAGTGAATTCAGCCGAGTCTTTTGTTTCCGGTCGTACCTAGCTAATTATTGTGTAGGCCGGCATGCTCGAGGATCCTAACGTGACTCCTCCTGAAGATATGTGGACTAAGACCGTCTCGCCCCTCCAGGCCCCCGACACCCCCCTCGACATCACCATTCACTTCGACAAGGGTCTTCCTGTCAAGGTCGTCGCTCCTCAGCAGACCGCCACTGACTCTATTGAGCTCTTTGGCCTCCTTAACGCTCTTGGTAAGGAGCACGGTGTTGGCCGGATTGTGAGTTTAGCCCGGTTTGATGGTCTCACAAATATTGTGGCTGACATTTGATGGCAGGACATCGTCGAGAACCGGTAATAGGAGATCCCATAAACGAAGTGCGCATCTCTATACTGACATTATGCGATTACGGTAGATTTATCGGCTTGAAGAGCCGTGGTTGCTGTGCGTATCTTCTGAAGCGGCTATTCCATAAGCGCTAACAGCGCGTAGATGATTCCCCTGCCATGACCATCCTTCGCCTTGCTCACGTCTCGATCGAGGGCCTGTAAGAAGCCTCTCCCGCAAGTTTGACAGTCACTCACGCTTTTCAGTGTCCTTGACGGCCGTGTCCGCTCTCTCCGTGACGGCATGAGCAGGCAGTGGTCAGAGCTCCTCTACAACGGCATGTACTTCAGCCCTGAACGAGCTTTCCTGCAGCGTAAGTCAGCCTCCTTGCTAGTAAAAGACACAGCTAACCGTTATGACAGCGAGTCTCGACTTCGCTCAGCAGAGGGTATGATGAAAAGTGTCTTATGACGATGTGCTATCTCCAACTGACTTCCCTAGGTTAACGGCGAGGTTCGCCTTCGCCTGTACAAGGGCAACGCCTACGTTTTGGGCCGCACTTCCCAGGAGAAGCTCTACTCCGAAGAGGATGCCTCCATGGACTCGCTCACCACTTTCGACCCCTCAGAGACAGTATGTAACATCTCTCAAGTAGTAATAATGCCTGGATGCTGACAGTTTCTTTCACAGACTGGCTTCATTACCATCCAAGCCATCCGCCTCAAGAAGGTAAGCAATAAGTTGTTTCCATGGCAGGCCTAGATACGTTGCTAACTCGAGCGCAGTATGGCCTCCAGATGGCTGATGCGGGCATCAAGTTCTAGATTGGGATACCGGTGGATGACGTTTGGGGCTGGGCGGTCTTCTGAAAAGGTAGACAAAAATGAGTTCGGGCAATAAATTGAACAGGTGACCAGCAGTGTTTGACGAAGCTATGATAAGCACAGTGTGACTCGTTCTCTTCCCTACAATTCTTATATCTTGACTGGTCAATGCATTTAATGTTGGGCGTTTGTGTGCTCTAAGTACTTCGTACCCACATGGAGGGAATCGTAGCTTCCTTCAATGTTCGCTCTACATAATGTCCATGCACGTTCTTACATAAATTCTTCAGGTACCTAGGTACAAACCAGCTTCTTGAGCTCTTAACTGACACAACTCTTTTTTCTGTCAGTAATTCCTGCACTGCCAGAACGTCCCAATCAACACACCATATTCTTCCTTGCATCTGGAACATCACTGGATGACATGCATATGCTGCATCACACGTCCATCTCGTCTCAGTAAGGCTTCTGCATGCGGAAAATTCAATCACCATCGACTACTCCAACAAGTCGATAAACACTCTGTTACTCTGTTACTCAGTTAGCACCCGCACAAGGCTGACTAACGAACGCGCTTCGTATATTTGGGTAGGTATGTAAAATTCCTATATCGTCCTCTATTCCATTTACCATGTTTTATTGGGGTTTCCCGCGTTTTGTTTCAAGAACGCTCTAGCGCTTTCGGGCTCTCAGGGCTCTCAGGCTCTCGGCGCTAGTCTCCATCATTCTCCCCCGGCACCCCGGCACCCCGGCACCCCACCCTTCTGCAGACCATCATCTAAGGTACAAGTACGTACCTAACCTTATTATTGAGCGCGTCCCCCACCTGCGCTTGTCACCCCGTCAGCCCGCTCCGAGAAACAATACGTAGGACGCGAACACAACTTGTTAAACTTTCAATTCTGCCTACGTCAGTGTTCAACCTTCGAACCTTTCGACCTCTCATGTCTTCAACTCTTCATACTGTACTGTGCGCCTAACTCCTGTCACCTTAGACGTTCATCCACCTATTTCCATCGGTCGAGGCTCCTAGGTATCGATAAGCCGACTTATTTACCAGCCGGTTCCTTATCTCGCCCCGCGACAAAAAGGAAACACCATACGGCTGCGCTTCCCAGTTGCCTTCGATCCTTTTCAACCAGTCTTCACATTCTGCGAGCTTCAATCATTTCGTCAATTCTTACCAACTTCATAGGCTCTGCCGACTGCGAATCTGCTTTCAGTTACCTATCGTCATCATATACTAACTACCCGCACTGTGATGACAAGACAGGAAAGACTACTATTCAGTTGCCTATTGCGCATCCTTTCCCCGTGCTCGTGACTCTCCTCTTAGGACCGTCACCATGCCTAAGTGGGACAAAACCCGCGATTATTACGCGGACCTGGAGGTATCGCAGGATGCTTCCCTAGAGGAGATCAAGAAGCAGTTTCGAAAACTAGGTAATTCTCATCAGCGCTTCTTGTGACATTATAACTCGAGTCTTCCTAGCTAACCACTGTGTCTCTAGCTTTAAAGTGGCACCCCGACCGCAATCCAGGCCGAGAGACCGAAGTGAACCCTCGATTCCAAATCATCCAGTCGGCTCATGAGATCTTAACCGACGAAAGCCTGAAACGCCAGTATGACGATGCTCGCAAAAATCACGGTTCACGCTTCCCCAAGGCATCTAATGTTCGGGGCAACCCATGGCAGGACGTTTCCAAGCAGTACCAGCCACCTCCCACCCGATATTCAGCTCAGTCATCTTCGAAACAGCCCCATTCTGGCGGCGCCCAGCGCTATGCTAGCTTCGCTAAGGACATGCCGCGCACGCCTAGGCCTACCGCTAGAGAAGATCCTCAATCGCGTCAGAGTTATGCAGATGCGTGGGAGAACATGCGAAGGTCAAATTCGACCCGACGAGCGCCTCCACAGAACCCCGGCCGAGCCCCTACGTCTGCGACTCGAGACGCGAAAGCCTCTGACGGGGAAAACGTCCCCAAAACGGCTTATCAGCAGCAGAAAGCTCAGGCCGCCTTCGGCACTAGAAGAAACGGCTACGTCCCACACTCGCCAGGTCTAGCTGACGAGCCTCCTGTCACGAACAAGAATTACTTCACTACTCGAACACACTCGAATCTGTTCAACGAAGTACCGCCTGATGCTCCTGCGTCTCCCACCCCGGACCCGCTTGCCAAGTTTAGGGAGAAAGTCTATGATCAGCGCCAGAGCACCCCCTATCATACACCCGGCGGAGAGAAAACCAGCTTGTTCGACGATGGTCCTGGTCTTGGCCGTACCACAAGCACGCGGACACCAAAAGCTACGCCACAGATGCCTGGAGCATTTCCCCAAGCGCGGCCTCGTAGTTCTAGTACTCCACGAAGCTCAAGCAACGATGTAGAGTCTGAGGATTCGGTCAAGTTCAGTTCCAAAGGCGGAAACAGTTCATCTAACGGAGAGATGCCAAATGGCAACGGTGCTTCCCAGTCGCGAGCTAGTGAGCGATACAAACCAAAGTCTAGTCAAGCCAATGTTGCTTCGCAACCCCAGACTGGAACTGCTGGAAGCGCCTCGACCGCGTCTACGAATGCTGGCGAAGGTATGTCCCTCTGGCCTAATCTAAAAGCGTGGCATGCTAACTTGGAGGCGAAAGCAGTGCCTGGAGCAGGTGGAAATTCGGCCCAGGCCACAAATGGCCCCTCAGTGTATGCCACATGCACCCCTCTAAGCTACCTGAAACCCAACAATCACCAAGCCCGCCCTACAGGCCCGACAGCATCCATTCATCGAGAGGCTGAACAGGCCTCTAACCTGCCCAGCTCAAACCCTCGAGACCCTTCGAGTGGAGGAGTCGCGCCGCAGCAACCTAGCTTGTATACCTTCGAGCGAGGACAGAGAATTGATGTCCGTCGTCTTATTGATCTCCATAGGTTTCGAGCAGTGCCAAGTCCAAACACCGGCAACGTTTCCGTGGAGAAACAAGCCGCACACCCTTCAAACCTTACACAACCGTCAAGCAAAAGAGCCAAGACCAATACTAACCGCTCTACTAGCTTTTACTTCACGGTCGAGAACGATGCGGATAGAAATGGCGTCAACACGGAGGGTCTTGCACGACACAGCTCCGATAACATCAACACTAGGTTTGCCAAAGACGAGCTTCCTGACGGCTTGAAGTTCAGCGCGGGTATTCCTACGATGAGCGACGAGTTCCAGACGTCTATGAAAGCACGGCCCAATGCTCGAAGCCGTGTGAGTCGTCGACCAGTCCCAAAGGCCAGACAGCCTCAAGCAGACCACGCTCCATCGATGCAGGAGGGCCTAGGTAATGCTGCTGGACAAGGATTCTCAGCTGGCCAGTGGAGTGATAAAATAGGATCTCAACACTTCGAACCGCAAGCTGCGCGTAGCACCTCCGCATCTCCTACGCGTCGCCCTAACGTCAAGAAGTCCAAACCGGTGAAAATGACAGCGGGTTCTGCTGGACTGGTGGACGAAGATGACAATGAAGATTGGCAGGAGATTCCTGGACCGTCGTCTGGCCCTACAGCTGCTAGCGTTGATGGTGCCACTGCCATGGACATCGATTCGCCCCCACCAGAGAAGGCTGATGATACTCCGAAAGCATCTCAGACTAATGGCGCCCGTAAGATCCCGGTCGAACCTCACCGAGAAGAATGGAGGGCGGGAGACGTGAATGGCGTGCGTACTAAGTCATCGAGCCCGATGCAAGATGAGAACTCCGCCAATGGACCTTCGTTTGCTCAGAGTGCCATTCCCCAGTCGACCTCTGTCCCTGCAACGCAGCCCTTTGCTGCCCAGCCCGGTGGCTCAGAAGACACCGAAGAGTTCCGTACTATACTCTCGGACTTCAATAAGGTGGAACCATTCGTCGATCCAAGTCCTGCGGGTCTTGGAAACTTTGGTGACTTGAAGTCGACGCTGCCTTTCCCGAGTCGACCCTCTGAGCATCTTCCCCTAGAAAAGGAGTACCCAGTCAAGCCTATGACGCTCGAGTTTCCCGCTCCGCCAGTTGCTCCACGTCTTCCTCCTTCTTCGGTCACGCCCGGACTTCGACCTACTCAACTGCAGTTCCGCAAGTACGCTCAGGACTTTTACCAGTACATGGACAAGTGGGAAAGCTTCAATGCTAAGATCATTCAGCACTTCTCGACTCGCCAGGAGAACTTCCGAGCTCGCCGCCAGCAACGAGGAGCAGCCTGGCTTGACACAACTTTAAGCAGCAGCGACCCTGCGCGTGACTACCTAGTAGAGCTTGAGCAAGACCAAGCTGTCCGCCAGCAATGGGCCCATGCCCATGCCGATCATCAGATGAAGGTCCGCGAATTCATGAAGTTCAGAGATCAGGTTAGATAGGACGGCCTCTTCGATGAACCTCAGAACTGCAATTCGCGCAATACTGGTGGACTTCGTAAAGACACACATTCTCGAGCTTTTGATCGCCCTGCATCATCTCATGTTCCCAACGATGATGCCTCAAGCAGCAGTGCGCAGACTTATCCACATCGCGGCGGCGGTGCTCGACTCCATGATGAAAGCGGTACAACCTCCCATGCACGCTTCCGCTGGGCGGGGTATTAAGAGCATCTCATCAGACCGTGCAAGCCCGGCTCGGTATCCATAACTTGGCCTAGATAGGTGCTTATGGAGTACCACAGAGAGCATGCTGGGCCTTTGGATGTATGGAAAACATTCATCCCTCGATTGATTAGTGGCAACAGAGGCCAATGACATATTCCATCCTCGGAATTTGGCACCCTAGTAGAGGTGCTTTGGGGATAGGTTAGTGTGACGGATAGCTTCTTGGAAGCGGATTGAAAGCCATAGAGAGGCTTACGGGACGCTTTATTGTGCAGATTATCCCATCATCTCGAGAGATGAAAGGATATCGATACTGCCAGACAGACTTTGAGAGGAGTGAGGGGGGATCTTCTAAAGGTTCTTCACAGCACGCAGACTACGTGCCTGCTCGTATTACGATCTCGACAACAGCAAATCGCACTAGCATATGCTATCGATTAACTGTGGGCATGACTCCTTGCCTCTGTCTTGGTAAAGATGATGCTTGTTTTATTACGACTTTGCCTCTCGGTACGCTACGCTGTCTCGGTACGATTACAGCAGGCTCTAAAGGAAGAGGAGCGTTCGGACTTCCTGGTGACGATACCGAGATACTCAGGAGAGAGGTGTGTTGCGAATACTCTCGGCAAGAGTAGCATAGATAGCAGAAGAGATGCTCTTCAACTTGATCCGTCCGTGTTTGTTCTGACGGTGATTCTTTTCTTTTCTTTTCAAGATTCACTTCTTATCTTTATTTTTATCTCTTTAGTAACCGGTGTGATTTGATAAGGCGTGAGACTTGTATCTGCAACGGGGATTGTATCCTCTACTCGTAGGGGTTGACAGCCGCCGAGGGTTGCACAGAAGACGCATACGGCTGGCAAGAAGAAGACGTCGAAGGTTGTCAAGAGACGCCGAGGCCTGAGAAATCGATGAGCATTATTAACGCGCCGATGGAGATGGAGAGCATGATGGAGAGCATGACGTCGAATCTTGTCGATGGTCGATGGTTATTAGCTATAGCATTAGCAGGTATGTATTATTAACGGACACATTCAACTCTAACTCGGACCGACTTCGTGAATTGACAGCTATGGAGCAGAAGATGGGTGATAAGGCATTGTCTTGGAACAGAGCCATATCTTTGATACAATGGTATTGTCTCTAGACAAAGGATGTCAGCTTACACCTAGATACTGTTATAACCATCTGGTTAATCGGGGCAAGTGAGTATTATATGCGTATATAATACTCTTGCGCCCTCACAAGCCACCAGACATTCTCCAGCATTCTGAAATCGTCAGAACATTCACACACCAAGCACTTCAAGCAACCGACCAAAATCAAAGATCTGTCTCATTGTTCACCATGAACGCAGTTTCAGAATCGTTACTCCCAGTCATTGCAGAGCAGCTCGACCGTAAGGCCGACGTGAATACCATTCTTAAGTTGCGCCTCGTGAACAGGCAGTTCCGCCGCATCTTCACGCCGCACGTCTACCTCGCCGGCCAAAACGCCACCGCCCAGGAACTACGCGATGGTTTAGATTCCCAAGCACTACACCTTGGTCCAGGTCACCGTTGCTCCGAATACCTCCGCTACCTATGCTTCCAAGTGGCGCAGGAATACCACACATCGGGGTTCGTGAAAGAGGTTATCCCACGGGCTTGGAAAGGCATTGTTTGGTCTGTGAAGTCCGTGCAGCTGGGCGCCGAGATTGCGGGAGATATCGTCGGCGGCGGCGGCTTTGATAAGTATAATAAAGCACTCGCTAACTTTCATCCCCTCATCCCAGATAGCCTACGACAGTTAATCTATTCCGGGGTGATGAGTTCGAGCGGTGATGCTTGTCTCGCCTTCGCTTTGGCCGTCTGCCGGCAACTCGAGGTGGTGAAGCTCCCGCGTGTCGACATGGACGGCTACGGGCCCTACACGAGGCAGGTGGTTCTGCACGCTCGTCAGCAACAGGAGCAGCTCGCCCCTCCACCACGGGGGCAGAATAACATTTTAGGCGCCCTTACCGAGTTCTGCATAGTGTCCGATGCCAGCGAGATATCTCTCTCCGACGCCCTAGACATCCTCTCCCTAAATAGTCTACGGCACCTCCGGCTCGGTAATTTCGGGCAGAATCTCGACTACCCCGACACTATACTTCCGCATGACGCAGAATTGCGACAGTTGATAGATCCCAACCGACGACCGCGTGTCAATCGTCCGGTCGACCTCACCTTCGAGCACTGCCGGCTGGACGCTGGGGCCCTCACCAGGCTGCTCAGCGGGTGCAGCCAGATCCGCTCGCTGTACATCGAGGTGTGGCCGGCCCGCCTGGAGTGGGCAGACAACGAGCAGGACGGGCTGAAGGCGGCGGCCGGGAAGGGCATGGAGTTCCTGTTCTACGACACGTCGAGCTGCATGGCGGCGCTGGACAACGCGCAGTCGTGGCGCTTCCTCGACATCCTCGGCTCGTTCGACGGCCTGCGCTCGCTGGCCATCTCGCGCAACAGCTTCGCCAACGCCCTGGACCTGGCCTTCGCCCTGCCCCCCTCGCTGCGCGAGCTCCTTATCATCGGCGGCGTCAACACCGACCTCGACTTCACGCCGCCCGAGCCGGTCGGCGTCAACAACTACGCGGCCGCTGACGCGGAGTCGGAGTCGAGCAGCGACCGGTCGGACCTGGGGCAGGAGGAGCTACCGCATGCGGACTCGCCGGCGCGCAGCAACCCATCCGACGACGACGGGTTGCCGGATCTAGGGCCGCCGCCGCCGCCGCCCGGGCCGTCGGACGCCGTGGCGCTGCCGTTCCGGCAGCTCGTGCGCCACCCGATGCTTCCCAACCTCGCGCGTGTGGCCTGCTTGCGCTTCTATCGGTGGGGCGACTTAGGCGAGCCGGTCGACGACCTGCTCGAGCTCATCATCGAGCAGAGGGGTCTTCCGCCGACGAGCCGTCTCCGGAGGAATTGTGTCGTCTACGAGTAGGTACACCTGTCTACCGGTCTGCCTGTCTGCCTGTCTGTCTAGAGGTAAGTAAGTAAAACTTGTACGAAAACTTCCTCAAACGTGCTAGACTCCGATGGCAGAGACGGGCCATCCGTCACTTAGTCCTCGTCCCTTTCCCTTTCCGACTAGGAGAATAGTTGTGAGTATTGACCTCGGTTACATATTATTATTATTTCTTTGACATGTTGTTCTGAAAATCTACAAAGAAGAGAAAAAGAAAGAGATTTTAAGAAACAAAGAAATGATAAAAACAAAAACATTTAGCGTAGCAAGGTATGTACTTTGCGAAGGGGAGACTGGCGATACAATATTCCAGGTATATATCCTAATATTTAATTTATTCGACTTTGGTAAGCCTTTTAAACACCTTGAATTAAAAGAACTGAGCTAGTAGTTATATATTGCTTGAAAATGCCATCGGTTTAAAGCTTAATATGATAGCAGTTTAACGTGCCGTATAAGAAAAGGGGTATTTCACGCAAGCAATAAATGCCAGACTAATTTCAACAAGTGTTAAGATCTCACCTATTCGTTTACAAAGACTTCGTTTAATTCCGTTATAAAGAAACATCTGGTTATGAGATTGCTATTTGTATATCAATTCAGGTACTTTAGTCACTTTGAATCAACTATACCGCTGACTTAGGTTAGAAGCCGTGTCTTATACCTCTTACAAACCGTAGATGCGACACCACTTAATTGTTAGATAGATTATTCTGCTGAAGGTAACCCCTTAGAGAAATTTAATAGTACTATGTCTTTCCTGACACTCAACACAACAAGCCCCAGGGTAGGACTAGACTCATCAGAAATCGGTAGTCTAACCATCTAGAAGACATAGCCCCCTATTATTTGCTACCAGAGACGAAGCTTACCTAGCCTTACCTACTGGGGGCAACAAGCTAAATATCAATCACTGCAAAAGACATCCATCTTTCAACACGCAAATCATAGCTTAGAACTTGGAACTTTTGAAACTGCACCCGCATGTGGTATGTATTGAATAATAAGCCGAATCGGACTTTCAGATGCTCAAGGTAGCCCATAGCCATAGCCATCATACCGATCATCATTAAAGCAGGGCAAAAGTAAGCGCGACGCAACGTTGTTGCCGAAACAAAAAGCAGCGATAACCGCACTGAGTGGTAGCAAGAATATTTCCCTTGGTAGCAAACGCCGAACCGTTACCGTGCGAGCGTTGCCACGCAGGCACAACCATATAAACTCCCCCATACTTTTCCTCCCTTTTTCCGTCCCCATTCCCCTTCCCTGTCTTCAGCCCATTTCCACCAACACCACACCACTTTTCACCAGTCGATGGGATCCTTGAGCTCCTGACCGCGGTTCGTGGTGGGTACAGGGACGGGCTTGGCAGCGAGCCTGCCGCCCTTCCCCTTGCGCTTGAGGTAGGCGGTGCCGTCGACCCAGGGGGTGTTAGCTGAGGCCTTCTTCTCGTATTCGACGATCTTATCCTCGAGCTGTAGGGTGAGGCCAATGTCGTCGAGGCCGTTGACGAGGCAGTGCTTGCGGAACTCCTCGACGTCGAACCCGCATATCTCGTTGCCGTCAGCGTCGCGGATCACCTGCTTCGGCAGGTCCACCTCGATCTCCTTGCCCGCCCGCGCCTCGGCAGCGATCTTGTCGAGGTCGCCCTGGTTCGGGATAGCAAGGGGAAGCATTCCGTTCTTGAAGGTGTTGTTGAAGAAGATGTCGGCGAACGACGGCGCGATGACGCACCTAATGCCGAAGTCGTTCAGAGCCCAGGGCGCGTGTTCTCTGGAGCTACCGCAGCCGAAGTTGGGGCCCGTGCAGACTAGAATCTTGGCCTTCGTATATGGTTCTTGGTTGAGAATGAAATCGGGGTTAGGCGATCCATCCTCCAGATACCTCGACTCGTGGAAAAGAGCGGTGCCAAGACCGGTACGCTTGATGGTCTTGAGGAATTGTTTTGGGATGATGGCGTCAGTGTCAACGTTGGCTCTGTCTAAGGGAGCGGCAAGTCCTCGGTGAATAACGAATTTCGGTAGACCTAGGGAGCCAGCCGCTTCTTGAACGAGAGAGTTGACATGAGGCGAGATATCCTCTGGCTGATCAGTAATCCTTTCTCTGGCAGCATCATCCACCTCGATGCTCTCATCTGGGTGTGCCTTGCCCGACGATGTGGTGGTATTCAGTTGGTAGGCTTCGATATGGGGGCTGGCCTTATACTCGGCCAACTTTCGGACGTCGGCGAGCTTGCCGACAATAGCCGCAGCCGCAGCCATGACCGGAGACATCAGATGCGTTCGACCCTGGGCACCTTGGCGGCCCTCGAAATTTCGATTACTTGTGCTTGCGCAACGCTCCTTAGGTTCCACAATGTCCGAATTCATGCCAATGCACATACTGCAACCGGCTTCCCTCCACTCAAACCCGGCCTCTCGGAATATTTTGTCGAGACCCTCCGCTTCGGCTTGTTCCTTGACGATTCCGGAGCCAGGCACAATCAACGCGCGCTTGACGTTATCCGCCTTCTTCCTGCCCTTGACAACTTGCGCAGCGGCTCGAAGGTCCTCGATTCGCGAGTTTGTGCAGGAACCAATGAATACCTTGTCGACAGCAATATCCTGCATCGGGGTGCCGGGCGTGATACCCATGTACTCGAGCATCCTTCGGCCAGCTGCCTTCTTCGATTCGGTCTTGAATGTCTCGGGATCGGGCACAACTCCAGTAATAGGAACGACATCCTCGGGACTCGTACCCCATGTTACGGTAGGGATGATATCCTTGGCATCGATTTGGACGTCGACGTCATATTTGGCACCAGGATCCGACTGAAGATTTCTCCAGTACTTCACAGCGCGTTCCCACTCGGGCGTACCGTATCTGGGAGCAAGAGGCTTCCCCTTGAGGTATTCGAATGTGATGTCATCAGGGGCTACCATGCCAGCTCTAGCACCGGCCTCGATGGACATGTTGCAGATGGACATGCGAGCCTCCATGCTTAAGCTGCGGATGACAGAGCCGCAGAACTCGATGACACAACCGGTGCCTCCAGCAGTTCCGACAATGCCGATAGCGTGGAGCACGACATCCTTTGAGCTGACACCAGGGGCTAGCTCGCCTTCGACTTGTATTCTCATGTTCTTGCTCCTCTTGGTGATGAGGCACTGGGTAGCCAGCACGTGCTCGACCTCGCTGGTACCAATTCCTATTGCGTAACAGCCAAAGGCGCCATGTGTAGAGGTGTGACTGTCGCCACAGACGACGGTACAACCAGGGAGAGTGAAACCCTGCTCGGGGCCGATGACGTGAACAATGCCCTGGCGCTTATCACCCAGGCCGAAGTAGGTGATGCCGAAATCCTTGACATTCTCCTCGAGAGTTATGCATTGTATACGCGAGTCGTCTTGGTCGATGAACGTCGCAATGTCCTTGATGCCTTTTCGTGACTTGGTGGGCACATTCTATCTATAGTATCAGCATCGTCTACTGTTCGGCATTCTTCCAATTGAGAATCCAACATACATGATCGGTGGTAGCAAGTGTGCAGTCAGGTCTTCGTACTTGACGCCCGGCGTTCTTTAAGCCTTCAAAGGCTTGCTGTACCTCTTGTCAGCTCTAGTTCACTGGGCATAGTTCCTACGACTTTGGAGTATCACGTACGGGTGAAGTGACTTCATGGACAAGATGTCTGTCTATTACACGCGGGTCGAATTAGTATAGCCCCAAGAACCCCAATTGGGTCTCACATACCGATGTAGAGCAGGAGTGTGCCGTCGAGCTTCTCATCCACGACATGAGCAGCTATGATCTTGTCATACAAGGTCCTCGGGACACTTTCGGCAACAGGCATCTTGGAAATGTTCCTGTCGAATACGACTTCTCTCCTCTTGTGACCTTTTTATTGCGAGCGAGCTTGATCCCGACGCATACGCACAAACAAACACACTTGCTGAATCCCAGACGGTGGGAAAAGGTGAAGAAAGGGAGAAAGGGAATCTAGTAAGGGAGGAGTAGAATCACGAGTACAAAGCGGCTGCCCGAGAGAAAATGTACAAATGCGGGGAGGGACTTTAAATATGTGTTAGGAGAAACGGAATGTGTGTACGACGAGCCTTGAGCATTGAGGCGAAAAGAGACAATTAGATCCGGCACAGGAAAGCTCTACACCGGTACCGTATCCCTTTTTTGTTTCTGTTCTTGCCCTTTTTTTGCCATTTCGCCCTGCAACGGCCCGCCGAAGATCGGACGGCTGTCCCTGCCCTCCGGTAGCGGGGTACATGATACCTACCATAGCACCTGGGCGCAGGGTCCAGATTTGAATCTAGCCGTCGTTGATTGGCTACGAAGAACCGGAATGTGCGGCGCAATTGGGAAAAATGCCATCCATGTCTATAAAGTAGTACCTAGGTACCTAGGTACTGACCCCGCCATACCCCACGTGAGGGGCATTCGGTGCGAGTCAACTGCAGAAGTACGCCGATTATTGCATGCAGGCCATATCGGACCAGGAATCAATTCTCAGCGGACGGCTTTAATTTCTCCATCTTGGTCTTACCTTACCACTGGCGCCCAGAAGAGGAAAATAATTTTGGAGGGCAATTGCGGCAATGTTATAAATTCGAGGCTCGGGTTAAGTTGCCTGGTACGTACGAAGAGAAGTACACGTTCCCCAACGGGCCTCCACTTCGGGAATAAGAGTGTGTGCTATGATGTCACCTCATTGGCCCCGGTCTTGGCTAGTCCGAGCGATGTACCGTGTGTAGCACAAAGATCTCCGCTCCGCTCTTTCGGTATAGTGGTTGTGGTACCCAACAATACCTTATGTAGGTAAACATGTATCCTACACCGCACAAAGCAACGCATGTTACTACTCAGGGATATCTAGAAAGGGAGAACCAAATGCGAGATCGGGGACAGCGTGTTAAAAATGATTTTCTATTGAGCTACTTTTAGTACCGGACTATGCATACTCCGCATCTAGTTATATTAGGTACCTGCTAATACTATGTACCGATTCTAGCGGGCCGGTGGTCCTCCGATGCTTGCCGGTCCAAACTCCAATTTTCTCTTCCGTCCAAGGCTATCGGCTCCAATCCGGAGCTCCAATGCTCCAACACTCCAATTGTCTAGACCACCGCCCAATGGGACGGTACCCTCTCCCCCCTTCCGAATACCGCAACTACCTAGCTACCTTATCCATCTCGAGAGCTTCGTATACCAGAGCACCCAGAATAGGAGCTCTATGAACTAACTAGGTAATCAACGAGCTCGGGACCCTGAACTCTAGGCCCATAGCCATATCCATACGACAATACAACCCTAATTGTTGTTTTGTTATCCTGTAAACCCCCACGTCACTCACTGCTCAACAGCCCACCAAAGCGCCTTCAACGAATACCAACCCCCAAGCGCACCGGCAAGACAAAACATGCCTGCTGACGTGAAGACGCCGACGTCCTTCCACGTGCTCTCCTTTTTGTGCTTCCTGCGCCAGAGTTCGCTCTGCTGGTCGAACGCCGGCTGTACCATGATCCACCACGTGCACGCCAGGCCGAGGAAAACGATGTAGATCGTCTTGCAGAACCGCGCCGCCGCCGCTACCACGACGGCATCCGGTCTTTCAACACTATCGGCAGTAGCACATCTGCTGCTGCTACTGCTGTGCTGCCTGCTGACACGTTCAGGCCTGGAAGGAAGCCCTGTGCCTTCGGCGTCTTCGCTGGGGCGCTTCTTCCGCGGGCGTTTCTGTTGCTGCTGCTGGGGCAAGTGTTTCAGCTCGGCCGTTTTGTTGTAGCTGCTGCTTCTGTGGTTGGACATTGCTCGCCTCCTGGTCGGGCTGGGCGTGCGGCTTTTCTTGCGGTCGGCTGACTTGCTTCGCACCATCTCCTTGGCCCTGGAACGTAACACGGCGACTCGCGCCGCTTCTTCTACCATCGACTCCCTCTGCTCTTCGGATGACAGGCGCCGACGGGCTTCCTGAACAGCTGTTACCGGGTTTCGAGCCGGACTTGCGCCGTGACGACCCTGGTCCGACTTCTGGACTGGCGCGTTCTGCGTATTCGTTCCCTTGCTTTCTGTGCGTCTTGACGTTTCGGTCCGGATAGTTTCTGTCTTCTCCATTCCGTTTGTGTCGTTCTGTATCTCTATCTCCTTCATCTCGGCATTGTGTTGAATAATGCGACATAGTCTCGGGGTTGTTGGAGTGGATATTCTGGTTGGTGGTTTCTTTTCCAGCGTCACATGGTGAACTGATATAGTACCGATCACAGGTGTCGCTTGAGCCAGCCCGCGATTCGACGAGCCGCTCCGTGGCGTGGCGGGAGGGGAAGGTGTCATACACTTCTCTGGCATCTGGACCGGCTCGACGTAGTGTATGTCCCGGTCTGGGAACGTCAGAGTTGCGGCGCCGTCCATCTGGTTGAGTTCGACATTCCATTTTGGCTGTCGAGGCTCGGGCTGGTTCTGCTGATCGGGAACGCAGCCAGTAATGGTGGTGATGGGTGTGGATACAGATTCTCTCCTGGTTGGCTTGATGTGATTGCCTATGTGTGGTAGCTTGTTCCCTGCCCGTTCTATACTGATTCTCCCTATTTGATCCGACGGTAGATGTTGGCTCTGGAACTCTTGGGTAGGTTCTGGGATATTCTCGGTAGCGTGGTCCTGAACTTCGCTGAAGGTTGGGGGTGACGTTTGATGCGTCTCCGTGTTTTTGGCTTGAGTCGAGGCCAAGCGGTTTTGGACTAGTCTTCGGTAGATGGAAGGACGCCTCATAATCCCTTTCAGCTTTGACTGGGATGAGGTCGCTGTAAGTCTGCTTCTGTCTTGGCTGGTTCTGCCGTTCTCCTGTAGGTTGACTAGGTTTGTGCTCGAGGACAGGGCCGTCCTGTTTCCAGATATCCCTAGGGAAGTTTGGTTGGGTGTCATTGATGGAGAGCCGTCCGAAAGTGTCGACTGGCTGTCGGCTGTGTCTGCTCCTTCCGGTGATAGGAGGTGGAGATGATAATCCGGAATCGCAAGGTCGGCGAAGTGATCCTTTTGAACGTGCTCGGTCGTATTGAACGTCAGATTCTGGGCTGTTCGAGACATAAGGCGGCTTCTAGCCCGGCTTATAGCTGATTTTCCCGGGTCTGTCACCCGCCGGCGCCTCCATAAAAAATGCCTCTCGCTCTTCACTCGTTCGACGTCTCCCTGCCCGACGCTATGATGTTTACCGGATGGCTGAGTAGCTGGCCTTGTCAGAGGTACATGTTCGAGATTAGCCCCTGATGAATTGTGAATTACCGTGTCGGATGACAGATTGAAACGCGTATGTCCTTGATGTCCCGTACTATCGGAACTAAGCCGTCCGGCATGGGCTTGTAAAGCAGCCTTAGATGAGACAGGCGGGCGAGTAGGACGAGAGAAATTCGGAACAACTGACGCATTGTCCTCGACATCTGATGATAGAGAGTCAGTGGGCATCCCTGAAGACAGCAGACTGGAGTTCTCACTGCTTCCTAGTGCCACACTGTCTACGGACTGGGCGATCGGACTTAGGTTCGGTTCGGCAGCGGACGACCACTGTCGCTTGTGCTGTCTCCATTTAGCGAACTGGTTCTGACGCCTGAGGTCTTCCTTGACACGTTCGATCTTGTTGAGCTTAGCCTGCTCCTTGTCCAGCTTGGCCTTATCCTTTTCTTGTTCTTCTAGCACTGTGATTTGCTCGTACTCTAGCTTCGCGGTTTTCTTCTTTCGCGCTAGACTGGCTAGCCTGCTCCGGGTGGAAGTATTCGTCGTCTCGGAGCTGGGAGTATCCGTAGGCGTAAGAACGGCAAACTTCCCCGAGTACGGGTCGGCGCCTTGCACACCTAGCCAGTCCCCGCTCTCCTTCAGACTCCGCCGACTTCTTCGGGTCTCCTCTTTGGACTTAAGCAGTTCGTGGACTTCGGCCCTAGTCAGGGCTTCTGATTTCCGGGGCGGAAGCGGCTCACGGTCCGCCGTGTCTGGTCTCTGTTCACGTCCGCGGGATCGGTCTCTTGGTAGGTTCTCGACGAACCGAGAGTCTCCTTTCTGCGGGCTCCAGCTCCAGACGCGGCGGTGGTTGAATTCCTCGGGGGGCATTGGTGTGAGATATGCGGGATTCTTTTCTTGAGCAAGATTCCAGCCGGTCAACTCGTTGGGATTCATGGCTAAGTCGGCGTCGTCATCGCCTGTCCCGTTGCTGGTACGACGCGTGCCTCCTTGTTCTGGGCGACTGCTCGGGAGGATTCTGTTGAAGAAGCCGGTAAGCGAGGACGTTCGCTTCTGGGAATGCTGCTCGCCATTGGCGGCTGATGACCTTGTTGGGCTCATCCTCGTTGATACACGCTGCCGGATTGGCGGTTGGCCCTGGCTGGTGGGAGAAGAAGAGACGAGCCAATCCGAACTTCGGCTACGTGGTAGTGATGAGAATAGAGATGAAGCCCTCCCACGCTGTCCTGGAGAAGTCATTGTACTGGTTCTTCTGGTGTCAGGCAACGGACAGGATCGTGGTTACCTGCCTACCTAGGTAAGGAGAGAGGAACACGAAGCAGAACTGAAGAGACCGTCCATCTTTCCCTCACTCGCAAGATCAGACTACACAGGAGCGCAGCTACCATTGAGCAGAGGGCACCTGGGCAGGCGAATCAAAGTTGGGAAGGATCGGACATAGACGTTGGGGAACGTGCGAGCTTAGGTTTAAGGAAGAATGGATGTCGGTTCTCGTCCGAGGTTGATGGTTGAAGAAACACATGTGTATTAACAAAGTTCATAGGGTCGGTCACATCCCTCTTGAGTTGAGATTAGAACCTAAATGCTTAAGACGTCGGAAAGCGGTACTGCCAGAAGCTAGCAAAAAGGGGGGACACGTCGACGGTTTCTCCCACTGTTTGCTACTTTTATTTAACTCTGTAGATGTAGCTCGTATTCATACAAACGCCGGTGCATGCAAAGAAAAGTTCTCGATGTAGTGATAGAAACCCGACCGCAACTCCTAGATGCATCCCCGACATCAGTGCATAACCTACACACCCCAATCCTTATTACCTCCACATAGAGGGATACCTCTCATACGCAGGTGGTTGGGGTCGGCCCCAGGCATTCGCCGACTGGGCATTCAGGGTCCCGGTGCTTTTCCTTGCACCCTTCGTGGGACTGCTACTGCGGTCTCTTGCTGACTGGTACTGCTCAAGTTGAGCCATCTCGCTATTATTCCGCGGCGATCTGAACTGAAGCTCGCCCAAACTAGGGGCTTTCTTCAGGGGCGAGTTGGGATGGGTGTATACGCCCATATAACCTCCGTCGCCTCCTTGGCTAGCGGTAGATACAGAAAAATTAGGGGTAGAAGTAGAAGCATTAGTAGGTCCAAATCGGGACGAATTTGGGTTAAAAGACGTGGGGAGCCCTGCAGTGCCTCTCCGTTGAGAAGGCTTAGCGCCTAAAGGGGTGCGACTCCTGAGCTCACTGCTGAACGGGTCGGTGTGCCTTGTAGACACAGGCGGAGTGAAGAGTCCTGAATAACTTCCGGCGTTGCTGGTATTTGAGAAGCCAGAAGCGCCATCAGGATCAATATGTTTGACGTAGTTAGGATTTGGCCGTGTTCGGAAGCCACGTTTAAGCTGAACGGCAGGCAGACCAACCTCGACTGACTCGTCGAGGTCGTCGCCGGAATCGTTCTGTGATAACTGGGTTGCCGCATCCCTGACAGTAGGGTATAGGTTGGGGTGGACAAATTTGGTATCGTATTCGTGCATGACCTCTTTCTGGATGATGGCCGTGTCCTTGTTCTGCTGTGTAAATCTGGACTGAAACAGAAGTAGCTGTCCTGAGAGGATGAGTTGAAGAATGATACAGTTGAAGACGGTGATGCTCGGTCTCGTGTCTAGGGGTGCCAGTGGTAGAAACATCATGTACACCAAGACGTGGCCGGGACTGAACAAGCAAAACATTTGCAGGCAAATCGGCAGCGGATCCCAAACCGATATCTCCCAGACGTCTCGACTTCGATCAGGATGCGCTCTCGACTCAGCACTCTCCGTGCTTATCATATCCGTTAATAATCGTAGGGGTGACGATGATACGGGTGACGACTGAACGCGGACACGATGCGCCGAAGGGGTTTCGGACTCCCTCTCCACGTCTGCCTCGAATAGCCGGTAATGGCGAGCACGGTACATCGTGTAGGTCGCATTAGCGGCCGAGAAAGCGCTTAGGGACCAGACAGAGGTGCCGACCTACAATGCGGCCGTAGTTAATATCCGAAATAACTCTCTGGGATTGTTCAATGAGCCGGTGCATAGGATAGCGCAACTTACGAAGAAAGTAAACCATCCGGAGACTGTTCCCTCGTCGAAGACAGGATCGGCCGCTCGAGCACCACCACTATTGGCCCTAGCGAGCAAGAAAGCAAAGTTCATAGCCACTCCCATCTGCGTGCCAACGAGCTTGGAGTTCCAATCGCGCGTCTCGATCTCTTCGGACAACCAAAGCAAGAAGTCCATGAGGTTCAGTGTGGCCTTGACACGCTCCATGAGCGGCCTCCGACGAACCAGCCGCGGCATCTCGTCAGGATGTGCAGGCGAATCGGAATAGCAAAATTCGGAGCTCACATGTGTGAAGAAGCGAAGACAAGCTTCCCGCGCGATGGGGAGGGCTGGGTGTTGGCGTTGGTTGCCCGTTCGCGGATGTGGCCTTTTGTTGACTTGGAAGAAAACACGGCGATGAAACGTCACTTAAAGATTGACGGATGGGAAATTTTATTTGGAAGTGGTTGCTACCGAGTTGGAAGCTGCAAGGGTGCTGTAGCTTCTATCTAATAGCGGCTGCACGTACCTACCCCCTATGGACAGCACCTACCCCGCCATATCTTAGGACCGGAGCGCCAGCTGTAGCCTAACGGGTAGGCGGTCAGAGCTTCTTTCTAGCAACCCGTTACTTCTGCCCCCCAAGTTTCCAGATCCACCTATTGCGTACATGTATTAAGTATTCCGACCTCTCGACCTATCCAACTTCAACCTTGTCATACTACCAAGGTTGTTCAGATTACATCCACGCTGTCCAGTCCGATCGACTCACAAAAATGGCGTCTCACGCAGACTATAAGGACAGGCAGTTTCTAGCCGTCATCGGGGACGAGGTGCGCGCAACTGTTGCATAGCTAACTTCAAGATATTAACGGTAAACAATGAATAGGACTCGGTGACGGGCTTGCTACTAGCAGGAATCGGCGTAAGCTTCACCTCATCTAGTCTGGTAGCTATATGGTGAATAGCTCAATTAACAGCAACGGCTCTGCTAGCACGTCACGAACCCGCCCGACTCGCAGAAGAACTTTCTTGTCGTCGACAACAAGACGGACACATCGGCTATCGAGTCAGCCTTTGATTCGTTCACGACGCAGCGCAAGGATATCGGCATCGTACTGATTAACCAGCATGTCGCCGACAAGATTAGACACCGAATCGATACCTACACAGCCGCGTTCCCTACTATACTTGAGATTCCCAGCAAAGAGCACCCCTACGACCCTGAGAAGGACAGCGTGCTAAGAAGGGTTCGGCGTCTATTTGGAGAGTGAGGGACGATTCGAGGGTTTCTCGGCATCTTCTACTAGTATTCGGTGGTAGGGGTAGGATTGTATCATATGCATCATTCTCCAGCATCAGGGGTTTGTTTCACGGTGTCTAAGCTGCAGAAGTTTTGGCTTAGGGGATTCAAAGACTCGGAAGTGCCCTCAAGAGGTATCATTGTGTATGCGCAGCTAATGCTATTAAAAAACACACCATGTGATTACGTGCCTTCATCACTATGCGGTATCAATGTATCGAAACGAATTCGCGGGAAACAGAACAGCCAAACTATGATGTCCACAAGTCCATACAAATACAGACGTAGGAAAAGGTGCCCTCGCGTCCGTCAAAAGAGTACCATGCATTCGTATTAATCGTCAAACCCAGGCTCCGAATTCGGTCCTGCTCTCAAATGTGATGACGCCGGTCTTGCTTCGTCGACTGATGGAACCATCTACAGGTCGCCATCGCCCAGTATGCTTTTGCTGCCGCCGAATTTCACTGTTGCCTGAAGGCAGGTGATGGGCTTCTCGTCGACACTGATAACCTCGGCGTAGACGTTGTACGTTCCCTATAATAACTTGTCAATACGTCGACCGCCAGCCAAATTATCAAATACACTGTCTAGTAGATCGATGATGACGTACCGGAGGGACTTCCTTAGGGATCTCGACAGCCTTGGTGATGGACAGTACACCCTTCTCAATGGGGCACTTGAGATCGACATTCTCAATCTGCTCGCATAGATCGGCCTGGGTGCTGATGAGGCGGATCAGACCGTACTTGACGACGAGGTTGACAACGGCTCCATCAACGATTGTCTCGAATACAGTTCCCGTCGCTCGGATGACTAGCTCGGTACCACTACACGGTATTCGTTAGTTAGAAAACATGACAGTTCCTAATCGTCGTGACGTGATCTTCGAAGGATCGATGATAATATCATCGACGTCACTTGCTATACAAAGAGACAAACGTACGACTCGGGAGGGTTTGGCAGTAAATCGACACTCTCGATCTTGATGATGTCGTTGCTGTGGTCGGAGTCGCAGAATTCAAGGGGAGAGTCGCCAGGGACCTTCTGTACATCCTTGACGAGGACCTCTTGGGAACCGCCGAACCAGCTGCCAGCTGAGGCGACACCGGCGGACAGGGCAGCCACGCAGGCGGTAGAGAACCTCATTGCGAATCGAGATGATAGAGACTCTCTATCAGAGGCGAATGCAGAAAGGATAGGATTAGGTCTGAGTAATGAAGAACAGGCTTGTCGTGACGGTTGAAGATGGAGATGGAGCTGCTCAACAAGAAAGAGGGCGAAGATATGGGGGAAGACAAACAGTGGAGCGATAAAGCTTAGGCGGTTGCACACTCCGACACTACGCAAAGGTTGGGGTGGGACGTCATGAGACGAGCATGTGCTAATTTCATTGGTCGGATTACACAGCCTTGGCCTTTTTCAGCAGCCACTTCAAAGGATGTGCTTACGTAACATATGCAGGTAGCCTATCAGGAGGCAAATAGGACAGAACTACTTCGCCTCCAGATTTTATACCTCTCTATGTCGGCGCCTTACTTTCAACTATCAACTTGGCTAAAAGTATTATATTCTACAGTTAAATCACTAAACGAAATGTTGATGGGGAGCCGATAAAAGTTAAAAGTCATTGACTCCATTATTACAATTGATTAATTTGACATGATACACTGATCACACCGCCAATTTCCTCTTCATTGGATGGGTATCATGGACATCAGTACTCCTGCCAGTGATATCCTTTAATCGTTCATCAACCTTAGCTACTCCAAATAATATTGTCAAAGCCACAAAAAGAAATGATTTCATCCTAATCGTATTAAATCGAATCCGGTATCGTAAGCCGAATCAGAGGACAGTTCATAGCAGCCTTAGACAGTATCTGTTCTAGGCATCTTCGCCCCTGAATTGGGCTCAGTAGGGGTATTCAAATTTTCACGAGGCCAACACCTCGGATAGAGGCCGAGCCTAGTAGTAGATTTTCTCTTCCCAAACCGGCGGTCGCACAGCCTCTGTGTCCCATTCCAACTTGTTCTTGTCGCTCAATGTGCACCCTTCATCGGTAATCGGAATCACCTTGCTAGTGTCTCGGACCTCTTGCTTCGAGATACCCATTGGGTCCTCAGGAATCCAAAGTAGAGGCGTCCCGCTACTGACCGAAGGCGGGAAGTAAGCGTTACGTTCGATCTCATCTGTGTACAAGCTATTCATGTCAACCCGGTCAAGGGGTACAAGCTTGCGCATGGCATCATAGTCGCAGTACTCCCACGGCTTCAGGAACTTGGATAGGAATCCTGGCTTCTTCCCGGCCACGGTAGTGTCGCCAGAGGATACCTTCTTAGTGACAGGGATGCCATCCTTCTCGCCGTTCTCGATGGCAGGACCCTCCTTGTGCGTGGATTTGGATTCTCCCTCAACCCCGAGAGTTCTGGGTAGATTATAGAGTAGAGGATCGATGGCGCTGTTGATCGTCACGTGAAATAGAACGGTGAAAACGAGGAACGCAATCATGAGGACCAGGGGACCGATAGCTACAGAAGTAGCGAAGAGTCCAATCATGCAAAGCTCGGCAATGTATATGCCGGAAAAGAGCTGCTTCAAGGCTCGAGGGTATATTAAACCTCGCGTGTCGATGTTGGTGTCCGTGACAAAGAAAATATTGTAACGCCATGCAAGGTAGAATAGCGAGAGACCAATGGTGGCAAAACCAAGCATTATCGGCGCAATAGCAGCATACGTAATGCCTAGAACAGTTAGTATTATATCTTCGGGTTCTGATCTATTGAGAAAGACTTACTAATCACGGCAATGTTGGTATAGACCGGCAACACACTGCCCCAGGATATGGCACTAAGGTTTGCCCACTTGGTATACAGAGCACGGGGGGTGCCTGACAAGAACTTGTACATGATTGTGAAAATGACGAAGCCAACGGCCTGGGAGAGAACACTTGAGGCAATACCTAGACCTTGTACGATGAAGTACGAGATGTAGAAATTGGATGATTTGGGAAGGTTCTCTGACAGAATAGTCGTGACGATGCCAGGGTTATTGTATATTTGTGACCCGACAGATGCTGCTGATGAAGTGACCGTTGTTATCAGGAAGACTTGAATAAGCTGAAAAGCGAAGTAAGCATTCTGAGTGAACAGCTCAACCCTTGATAAGGAAGGCTCTCCTGAGAGCTTGGCGCATACTAAATACTCGAGTTAGTTAAGCTGTACGAGAGGTAAATGGCTACTAGAAGCTGAAGACTTACGCCTCATGATAATAGGCACGAGTGACATGAGAATCGACAGAGCAACTGAAGGTAGCAACCCGGATATGAGACCCAGGACGATATCGGGAATTGACAGAAGCCAATTGAGGAAGAAAACCGTGTCGGCGAGGAAGGTAACATTCGAAATCACACCGACAACAGCAACGGGAATCGCCCAGAAGATGATGAGTGCGCTAATGAAACCAAGTACTGCGAATCTGCGGACAACCCTCTGCCACCACGATACCTTCAACGCGCTCCAGACAACCTCGCCAGGCGTAATGCCGATATACTTGGGTGTCATCCGTAGGGCTTGGTGGTGCGCCAATACTTGGTAGGCTGACTCGGCATCGGCCTGGTGATAGAACTCGACGAAGACACTAGAGACCTTCTTATAATCTCCAGCGCGGTATTGAGTCTGGGCAGCTTCAACGGCTGGGATGAGGCGTTCCAACTCTGTTCGGCACCAGTTGATAGTATCGACCTTCTTGCCCACGAGACCAAGGAGTCCAAGTCGGTGTGTTGGTCGCTTCTTATTTGGTACCCAGCGCGCTGCTAAGCTGCCAGACTCGGCATCTGCGGGAGCTTCAGTCCTCTCATCAGGTCCACCCTTCTTCTTCTTGTTCAGCTTAATGCGTTGGGCGTTGGCGAGCTTTAGCAGTTTCACTTCCGCCTTCTCTAGCTTCATGGCAACCTTATCGCGTTCTTTGACGAGGTCGTCTAGCTTCTCTGTATCTCCAGCGATCCAGACATGCTTGACCGAATCACCAAAGACTTTTCGGAATCTAGCCTCGTCAAGATACTCGTCGGGGACCGAAATGAAGAGCACCGTGCGAGAGGAGATTCGGTTCGCGTAAAAAGGCGAGAGGAGGAAGGCTTGCCGCAAATTGACGTAATAGATGGACTCGCGCAATATCATGTACATGACGAACCCGTAGAAAATCCAGGCCATAAACACGTGGGCATAGTAGCGGCTCGACTGCGTCTCCCTGTTAATATGAGAATAGGACAATATATCAACCTGCTGAGCATCTCCGGTCCCCGTAGCATTTACGGGGAACAGCACAGGCCAGAGTATGCAGCAGCCCACAAAGCAGATTACGACTGTAATGCGCAAGAATCGAAGGAAGAGGTAAGCATCTAAGGACTGGTGTTGTAATGGATGGATATCAGGCATCCGCCAGAATGGGCCAATCCAATTAAACCAGCCATTAGGAAGAGGAGGCGAACGTTCACTAATAGTACGAATATAGTCAGTAGCCCATTATATTGCTGAAGGAGATGATTTGACACATGAATGCTAACTCACCTAGTACGGAGACTCCCTAGGTACGTTCGCGGAGCATAGTAGCGTCTCTGACTCCTTCGCAGGACCAAGAAGATAGCGAAGTAGACGCCAGCAACTAAAGCAACAGGAGCTAAAGTGAGGTAAAGAGCTGTTTAGACTTGTTAGCGAGCCTCATATCGAGATGGGATTAGGTTGGAGTCATACAAGCGGCCGAAGTAGGTGGCGTGTCAAGTGCCGACCCTTGATCGCTCATCTTGACTGTTACTTGTGCCTATGCTCGCTCGATATGAAAGACGTCGATTCCAGCCACGAGGCGTCAATTGAGTTTTAGAGAGAACCGGAAGACAGCTCAAGCTCATATAAATCCAATTGACAAGGCTAAGTGTGATGTTTGACGACTGCGGGCGAGGCGCAGAGGAGGAATGGGGAGAAGAGGGAATATACACAAAACGTAGGAGCCCACGATATTAGTGCGAGTTGGACTAAAGAGGAAAACTGTCAACCCCAAGAGAAATGTCAGCGATCACCGTTCCTCAGATCTGGGATATATCATGCATGTCTAATCCCAGAGCAAATCAGAAGGAAATCGTTTCTGCTGAAAAGAAGAGGGTGACGGTTAAACGCGTGCTACAGGCTGAGGCTCATCAACACGAGCTCCAGACCCTCGCAAGTTGTCTGAGGTTTCCAGGATTTTCAAGATTTCTCGACGACCCCTGCGCTGGGATAGGTATTCACAAGCTTCTGAATGTGACCAGGATTGGGGGATGAGTGGGACGATGACGGCGATTTGCACATACCCCTGTGTTTACCCCTGTAGAGCTGGCTGGGCCGGTCCACGTTTCGCGCTACCTTGGAACCTTGCAATTTCCTTTTTGACTTCACTAAATCTTGCAGCATTGATCTTTTCCTTCTCTAGTGACAGACGAACTTAGGAGCTGCGATGGTCGACCAGTGTTGAAATGCTGATTTGATTATGGCAAGAACATCAAACTGTCTAAAAGGGTCTACCTAGTAATATACATCTAGCTCGATCAGAAGTCCCAACTAAAAGATGTATGACCTCACTCTTTGTAATGAACGAGCTTGGTTTTTTTTTCTAGTGAGGTAATACGATCGATCTTCCAAGGTTCTGCTGTATGGAGGTACTAACTAGAGGATAGCTAAACACAAGACAAGACGGCAGGGACGAAAACAGCTGGACATGAAAAAAGGCTCTAGATCTTGGTCTACATATGCATTTTGTCATATCGGCTGTTCTGTTAATTAGTTCGCCCAATCGATCAATGACATCAGACTATCGGTAAGGTTATTCGACACTATTAGAGGTCCGTTTGCGCCTGAGGCTTCCAATGGCTTGGATATCCCTACTCGGTTGATCGAACTAACGGACCTTGCAGCGAATAAGCGCATAGGAGCTATTCCCTTCTCATCACAGTTGCATAAGCCCAGTTGCGTACTCTCACCCGCACCCGCACGTACTATTACCAACTAACCTAGGGATACCTCGGTAGTCTGTGAGCTATACATGTACATCATATTTTGACGCCAGGCCTCCGATGAATATCGTCGCTCTCGCCGTTCTTTTTATCGTCATTTCTTTTCGTGTCTCATGACGAAATATGTGACCGTCTCACAACTACAGCTCTAGTTTATATCACAGATGATGAATAGACCTGTGTACGGTACTAATAATATGCCTAGTCGCCACGACTCATCGGCACCTTAGCTTTTTCCAGTGCCTCCCAATCGGTCAGACTCCCGCGACACGGCGTTATTTGGGACGTAGAGATGGGTTTGCGATTCGAGGCAATGCAGCACGTCTAACCAAGCCTCCACGCATTCGTCGTCACAAACGTGGAAATATTGCGACGGGTCTCAAGGTCCTCTACAGAGCTTGGATTAGGTAGGAAACGAGCGGTTGCTGTCTCCGGTTGGTGTACTATTCCGTGACCCTACCACGACAATTGCACTCAATTGTCCTATCCGACCATATGAGGTAGGTAGTTGACGGATTGAGTCGTGTTTTAGATATAGTTAGATCTGATGATTATCATCAAGATTCTACAACAGATTTGTCTCATTCCAGCGCGACACTATAGGACCTCAGCTTCTACAAATATGATGCACTAAACTGAAAGCATCCTTTGTCACCACCAAGTGAGACCGCCAAGCTATGTACTACGATAGTCTTCCACGGAAACCCCTAGATTCATTCATTCTGTATTTGACTATCTTGACGCAGCCGAATCCGGATATCCAAGCACGTGTCTACAACACTGTTGTATCTATCATTGTTTAGAATATCAACAAGGTAGACTGCGAATCATCTGATGATGATTCTTTTGCCTACCTATTCAATAGGTAAATCTCGACGGGCATCTATTTGGATGGACAAGATTATTAGCTGCCCCTGGTTTCTCTTCTTTTCTGTCTACATCGATGAGTATCGACGCGGCGTTCTTTTTACATAGGCCCCTTAAGAAATTGCTTTGAAAAAGTTCATAGTATATGCATTACATGCCGTTTTCATTGTTTGGTAAGACTCAATATACTGCTATTCTGGCACTGGAATGCTGCGTAGCTCAATGCATTGTTCGAAGACTCCGGCCCCGGTCATAGATTTCTTTCTTCCTTTTCAAGCTTCATCAAAGATGATTCTCATAACTGTATATTCCATCTTCCTCTCCCCCCTACTGGTCTTCTCAAAGATATCTAAATCGCCCCAAGAAGTGTTGTCACCTTATCTCTAGTTACCACAGGACGTGCTGAGCAATACTGCTGTCAAGATGGCCAATGAGGGAATGCGAGATGTTTACGACGGCATGGAGGGCTACATCCCGTCTACTCACTGGGCAAAGCCTTACTTCTCTAACCACCATCATGAAAACCCTGCGGTGCACCCCCCAATGCTCGGCCACGTCAACTGCAGCTATCTGTCGACCCCTGGCCGGCCGCCAACTTTAGAGGCCCTAAAGCAGCACGCCCAGTCTCTGACTTACTTGATATCAACTATTGTACCAAGTCATGGGTCAGCTGAGGTCGACAACGAGAATTTCGAGGATCAGTCCTATTTGTCCAATTTCGATAAGAACGACGCTTACGACTGGTTGAATAATCTACAGAGACCATACGACAACATTGACGAAGCACATCGAAAACCCCTCAACAGTTTGGCGAACCTGGTGAAGCGGAATAGCGACACGGGGGGTGTAGAATTTCACTGCCCTTTGTCAGAACTACCCATAAAGTTGATCGAGAACCATAATGATAACCAATTTCATCCGTTCCAAACCCATATGACGTTGCTCATGCACGCCAACGAGTGCCTCGAGCGTCTCGATCACGAGTACTCGGCCATGGGTGGGCTGCTCTCCATCATTCCTAGCGACCGAGACAATTTACCTGAACATGATGAACTGGACAAAGCAAAGAAGACGTTGGTCGGACAGTGGATCTTGTACACGCAGCATCTCACGGGCCGCATGCACGAACTTGAGATTGCTTATGCCAATACGCTAGATCTGCTCGCGAACGAGGCCATCGTTCCCGCCCAACACATGAGTCTGTACGGACCGGACGGGCGGTCCGGCAGAGAAATCGTGTTTCCGCAAGATCGATGGATATTGGCTAACGCCGGAGAAGACGTCTTTAACTTCATCCATCAAATGCTTGACAAGAAGGAGGCGTGGTCGAACCAACAAGATGCGGTGTGGTTGCAGCAGGAGGCAGTAGGAGAGGTACTACGTGGCGATAAAGATCAGCTCCGAGGTATAGCCCATGTCGACCTCCAGACCCGATTCTATAGGTTGAAAGGAAGTGGTCACGGCCCCATCTTCGTCCTCCCGGCTTTCTCGGACCGCCCCAGCACGGAGTACACCAAGCAGATGGAAAACCGGCCGACCGTGGTCACGCTGCCAATTCCATCGGCCCCCGACCGGACATCGGCTTGGGATAGGAGGAGAAAGGAATTGGAACAGCAAACTACCGATCAGTTCAACCAACTTAGCAACTTGGCACGTGACGCCCAGAACTTGAGGGCTGCGAACCAGGCGCAAGATGATGAATTGAAGAGGCTACGACATCTCAACAAGCTATTCGAAGAAAACTTAGACAAGGACACATCCGAGCTCACCGAGACAGTAGCGGCAGCCGAAAGGGAGAGGGACAATGCCAAGAAGCAGTTCGAGGAAGCCGCTGCAGAACGGAACCAGCTGAAGAGAGAGTTGAGCGTGTTCAAACAGACGACGCAAGCGCAGCAGACCACAGTACCCCCAAATATTACCAGGACCGGTGATGGCTACACCATGAACCAAGCCGCATACCAAAAATACCAGAATCGATCGGCTGTGGTAGACCAAGCAAAACCGCAGATCAAGAGGACCAGGGCTGTGCTTGAGTCCCTTGCAGCACAGGGTCAACTAAACATTGCAGAATTCCAGTGGATAGACGGCATTGACAATTGCGCTTGATTTAGTTGTTGGGGGAAGGGTGAGGAGGGATTGCTAAGACTCTTTAGTTAGATAGGAAACGTGGACTCTGCCCCATGTTTCCGAGAACTTCACTGATAAATGTATTTTGATCGAGCGATAATCTCATCATGGTGGCACGTGCGTGTCACAGTGTGTTTTGAATTGCGAGTTGTATGTACTGACATTCTTCACAAGATACAACCAACGGAAACTGTTGGTTGATGAAGCGCTGGCTTGTGAACTTCAAGGGCTTGCAGCTGACC
Organism: Hypoxylon crocopeplum; assembly: GCA_022578875.1. NCBI lineage: Eukaryota > Fungi > Ascomycota > Sordariomycetes > Xylariales > Hypoxylaceae > Hypoxylon > Hypoxylon crocopeplum. The sequence continues at coordinate 72,253 of MU399559.1, forward strand.
GGAACTTCCCGTGAACCTATACCTTGAATTATTGGAAGTGTTGTCTTGACAACGAACCATGTGCCCCTCCTAAACAAACCCCCCGTGCTACCTCATAGTCCCATTGATCGAATAGTTGGAAAATTAAAGGGAAAAAGGGGAAAGAAGATTCGCTATAGAGTAAGTTTTTACCTCAAAAGAGATTTGAATTATTATTTGAATATCTATTACATTCTATAGTCGAGATACTATCTTACTCTTACGGCCCCCAAACAACGTCAGCGCATTGTTTGTATCACAAGCTGACGAATTCGTGCTGGGGAAAACCCCACCACAATCTACAGCATCTTGTCTTAAGATCGCCAGGCCAAATAACAAGACCCCTACATTGCCCCGTGCCCTTCGGCTATCCTGCTTGAGACAACTCACCATCTGGCACTCATCCTTCGACCCCGGCTTAGACGTCTTATCGTGAAACCTTGTCTAGCCCATAGGTCATGAATTAAAGACAAAGTCCTGCGGGGTTCGTTCTATACTCGTTGACTTGTCTCTTTCCAATTCGTTGCTCGCAGGCTCGTGGGATTCAATTTGGCCAACGGTGATAGACGATGCTTCTCGTGGGGTTGAGCTAGAGCGAGATGAAGTCTCCCTTCGGGATTGTGTCGTTGTTTGCTGGCCGTATATTAAAGGCGTCGCGGATAACGGCAGCTACCCGAGGTTTACTATTTATTATCGTCTTGGTTCAGCTCGCGACAATTAGCAAAGCTCAGACACTACCATATATCCCGACTAGCATCTTTATTCCGGAGTCGAAACCACTGTCGGCGCAAGAGAATGCAACTATCAATATCGCGTATATATTCTCGCCGCAGGACGATTGGGTTGACCTGTTGGCTCTGAACTTTTCGAGCACACTCCAAGCATCATCACTACCATTTCAAACATTATCATCAAATGTGCCGTTCCTGGACACCAACAATACTGCCTTCTCTCCATCGCTTGCCGACAATGGATGGCTCATCGTCTATGCTGGCGATTGTTCTTCATCAACCAGTTCTGAAATCTGGACGTTCAACCCGTCTTCCAACGACGACGCATCATCGTCATGGGCCAAAGCGAGCGTCACGCTAGCCACTGAAGCAGACGTTGTCCAAGGAGGACCGGCCTTCTTGGGCAGTAGCTTTAGCTTCTCGACCACCTTAGAACCTGAGCTGTCGCCGGCAGACACTTATGTCTATGGAGGAATGTGCCCTGACTCGGCTTCTAATGCCAGCGCCCCACAATCTAAAGCCACTTATTCAAACCAGATGATCAAGATCTCACCCTCAGACACTACCGCGGGACAATTTACTATTGGTCCCGTTTCTAACAAAGGTCCTCCGGTACCTGAGGCCGGTTTCACCTTCACGAGTCTGTCGCCGTCTGTCTCGAATCGCTCAGCAGTGGTGACTCAGCAAGTTAACTACGTACTCTTGGGCGGGCACACGCAGTACGCCTTTATTAATATGAGCACTGTCGCAATTTGGAGTCTACCGGAAGAAAGCTGGAGTTTCATTTCTAACATCGAGACAACTGGCTCAGGTGCCGCCAACACCGAACTTGCCATCAAGAGCACCATCGATTCTATAGATAGTCGATCTGGTCATACCGCCGTGCTCAGCGAGGATGGAACCTCTTTAGTCATTTTAGGCGGCTGGGTCGGCGACCTAACGCAAGCCGCTACACCACAGCTGGCTATTCTCAATATAGGCGCTAGCTATGGCGGCGAGGGAGACTGGCGGTGGATAGTCCCTGATGCGCAGCCGTCGGGATCGGGAATCTATGGCCATGGCGCAGCATTACTTCCGGGCAATGTCATGATGGTCTACGGAGGCTATAGTATATCATCCACGGGACCCAAATTCAAGAGGCAAACCTCAAGTGGCAACGATATGCCCATGTTCCTCAACCTAACCTCAATGAGCTGGTCCGACGACTATACGAACCCAGAATACGCCAGGACAGGATATGGCGGCGACTCAACTAGTTCAGCCGACAACGCAAGTGAGCGCTTGGGACTGGGACTAGGACTGGGTCTCGGCATTGCGGCGATTGTCCTGGCCATCATGTTCTACTTTGTATATCGCCGCCGTCTCCGCCACAAGCGTACGATTCGGGACTCCGCAATCCGCGCCCTCGCCCAGGACACATCTCGATTCCTACCGCACGATGATGAGATGGTTGACCACCCGGGTGGCGGCGGTTGGTACACAGGCGGTCCCGACCCGTACATGCGCGGCGGCCGGTCTCTCGGCTACCAGAGCCTACAGACAGGCCGCGGCAGCCTAGACATCGGCCATCAGTCATCATCATCATGGTTCGGCGGTGCGCCGCCCGCCACCGCGCAAGTATCAAGGAAACCGCTACCCCGCCGGAACACCTACGACCCGCCATCATCCTCGCGAGGCGCCGGCGCCATCCACCCAATCATCGAAGCAGACGAAGACGACGGCGGCGGCGACATAGCCAGCGAGCCCGTCAGCCCGATGCGTGACGGTAACGTCGACGGAAGACGCGACTCAGACCCCTTCCTAACGCCGACCCACGAAACCCCCATTTCGTTCCCGCCGCCTAGCCGCGCGTCCCTGACGCCAAGTCCCGAGGACCGAAACTACCGCCGCACCACGGACCCCGAGGTGCGCGACTGGATGTCGGACGTCGAGGCCATGGACGCGCTGATCAGCGGGCGCGGCAGCGGCAGCGGCAAGATATCCCCCACGAGGCGCGGGCCGGCGGCGCGGTCTAGTCGTCTGTCGGGGGGTTACACCACCGCTGCGGCAATGGCAGACGACGACGCGCGTACCGAGAGCAATCTCTCCGAGTTCAACCGCAGCAACCTCGCCGTGAGCCGCTCCGACTCCATGCGCTCGCACCTGCGCCTAGGTTTCGGCGTCGCGACCGCGGATGAGGGGAGAGGCGGGAGTAGCAGTTCGAGCTCGGCGCCTAGTTATAACACCGCGCGGAGTAGTTTCCCGACTCTGCAAGCTGAGGGTCCGGGGCTGCTCCTGGGGAAGGCTAGGGATAGGGATGAGGATGGCATGCCGGGTAGTCCTAGCAAGAGCAAGCCCCGCCGCAGCTGGTTCGGCTCCCTGCGCCGCGTGTTCAGCGGCGCCACGCCGAGCCCGCCCGAGAGTACCGGAAAGGGGATGTCGCCGACGGATGACGTCTTCGGCGACGCGAGCGACTTCGACGCCCGCCTCGGCGGCCTGAGCGGGATCGCGGCGGGTGGCTTGCTGCGCAGGAAGAGCGGGCGCGGCGCGTGGGAGGTGTTGCAGCAGGGTGACGGCAGGGGGAAAGGGAAAGGGGTGATGGGGGCCGGGCCCAATCAGGAGTACGCGGCGGTCCGGGAGAGGGAGGAGGACGAGGATGACGACGATGAGTGGGATATCGAGAAAGCTGTCGAGAGGCGGCTCGTGCAAGTCATGTTCACGGTGCCTAAGGAGCCCCTGCGCGTGGTCAATGCCGAGCCCGACATCGAGAGCGGCGAGGATGTTGTGGTTGTTGATCCGGATGAGGAGGAGGAGGAGGAGGAGGAGGAAGAAGAGGAGCAAAACCAAGGGACTGGGAAACCAGAGGATGGGATCGTGGAGCGGGACTTAGGGATACCGCTCCTGACGCCGAGTCTCCTGAGCGAGAAGGACATCGGTCTAGAAGTAGAAGCAGGTGCAGATGCCGAGAAGGAGGCTCTACGCGAAATAAGCGAAGAGCTAGAGGCGGAGTGGAAGCGAGACAGCGTTTGGGGGAGACGGCCCCGGACGCCGGCAAATGCCACGCCAAGCCCAGACGAAGGAGCTCGGCTGCTCAGCGTGGAACCGAGCAGCGAGTCCAGGAAGAGGAAGCCCTCCCGCTCCCCGGTGGAGGACCCGGAGGGCGACGTGTGCTCAGCGCAGGCAGTGAAGCTGGAGCGGCCGCGGACGCGCGTCTTGGCCATGGTAGAGAGCTTCGAGAGCTTGCGTCGCGAGAGCAGTCCTGCGGTGTCGTCTTCGCGGTGATATTACGGTCTATCCATGCTCACTCACCGGATAGGGGTCAGGGGGTCAGGGGGGAGTCGGGCCCTGTTTGTAAAGGCGTTTTGGTTTGAATTGACATTGTATTATTATTTTTTAGGGATACCCCCTTGGTTCGGGGTGGAAGGGGGCATACATCTAGCCTACGTACATTTAAGACGACGTATGGTTATCTATGTAGGTAGTTAAGCAGTGAAAATACCCGATATGTCTTAGTCTATACATCTTAGTCCAGTCATACTCGTAGTGAGGATAAGCTACCTCCTAGAATTACGATATTCTCATGACTGGAGGGAGGCCAACCTGGGATGATCATGGATAAGTAAGTCGATGTCTATGTATAATAGAAATGAAGGGTCTGTGTCATCATCATGGAAGAGGCTGGCTGAGCACAAGTTTGACTTGGCGCGAAACATCGTGCTCTTTCATCTCCAATATCTCTCTTCTCCCTCACCTCACTAGCGCTCCTGCTGATATAGGTATTTCGTAGTGAGCTTCTTAATCAGACACGGAGATAGGGATAGACCCCTCACCGCATATGGGGTATGCATATCTTGGTAACGCTCTATTACCAATGAAGGGGCTTGTATAGGTCTTCTGATTGCTCTGCTGATGCTTCCTAAAGATAACGGTAGAGCTAGATACACATACCTAGACGACGGACTGATTTCGAGGATGTCACGGCAGTTAACTCACTACGTGATGATTTCTCCTGTTTCAAAATCTCGTGGAACAGACATATGTTCGTTTCAGGCTGAGTGGGAGGTCTTAGTTGGCCAAGTTCTATATGCACGTAACACCACATGTCTTCAATATCGTACCTGCACGACTCCACGTTTTACTAGTTGTAGTAGTTCTATATGCGTACAAGTAAATAGACCGCCTCGTCGCATTCCTATAGCAAGACATGGATACCATGCTTCGTCTGCAGCCACTGTCGGTGTTAGCGTACCTCCGGCAACCAACATGATCTGTCCTGCTTTTCGGTAACTCAATTATTTGGCTCGACGGCTTGAGACCTGCAGCAAGCGATCGGCCACTATCTCCTTCGGTTGCTAGTGGAACGTGACTATAGGCGGCTGACCGCAGCCACGACGGCAATCTTTTGGAGAAGCCTTGAGGACGTTCATCCTCTAGCGAAACACTTATTCAGGCCCGGACATTTGATACGGCTATTATGTCCTAGCATCTATGCGCCCATTGTTCCATGAAAACTAATATATAGAACCGGGCATTACCCTTTGGGGTTCAGGAATAATCTTAAGTATGCTCTTTGGGGTTGATTCAGCTCCGGAGCATAGAACTAATCTCTCCTCGTGTCTTCGAGAAATCCTTGGGCTTTGTTCCTGCGTTTATTTAGAGTAATAGTAGTCCCTCTAGAACTCCAGCGTTGGGCATCACACATCTACCGGTTTTTTCCGCACTGAAAGAGCCCACTACCCGAGCATCTCGCCATCTCCCCGAGATATCAACTATATCAACTGTAATAGCCATCACCTCCCTCAATCTGTCTCATCGCAAGACAAGCCTTCTTCTCTGCACCCACACAATGTCAACATTCAAGAGAGCCGTTCTCCGTTACGCTTCTACACAAATTCGGTCTTTACGCACCTCACGGCTTCTGCTGCCTACGTCACATAGGTACAACACATTGAACAGCTACGATATGGACGACTGGGCAATTCGGCCCGGTCACAATGCCGCGGCGCAACCAGATCGACCCCTTATGGAGTTATTATCAAGGGGATTCCAAAGCATCAAGGAGATGGTGGAACCTGTCTATCTCCCCTCGAGAGGGTACAAGAAAGGAAGCGATATCGTCTACTTCACAATGGGATATACATATCGACTGGGATGACGAGGATGATGTTACTGAAGTGGAGGTATTCGGGGAGAGAGAAAGAGACGAGGCAAGCTAACGTGGATGTATATATTGTTTGGAATGCTATGTTAGCAACGGCTAGGCAGCCATATGTGGGCGAAGATGAGATCTTCCCAGGCACCGGCAAGAAAGTCGGCTAGTGAAGGAAGAGCCGGTCTTTGTTCATTAAGATCATCGAACGCCACTTGTAATGAAAATAATGACTGGAGGAAAAAGTCCCTTTCGACTTAAATCTGCATCGAGTGTGGCGATTTAACCTAACTATAAACGTAGGTAACTAGGTGCCAACGGTCGACTAGTGGGCATGACAGGGAGAACGACGGCGTAAGTGTGGACGTAGACGTGGACGTGTTCGTCCGAGGTCTTCTGAGGCGTCAGGTGCCTAGGCAGGTGCCTAGGCAGGTGGAAGAAGAAATACTAGAATAATAGTAGGGATCAGCACAGCCAGCGCGACGGGACTAATGAGGGAGTAGGATCCAATGGTGTCGTCGATCATCATCTATCGATCGCGTAAATCTGTGGAGGTCCCGGAGAATTAGATCGAATAATTGACCAATCACACGCCGTCTGTACCTGTTGAACACTCTGGGACATCCCTCCTATTAACGACTTAGCTAAGCTCTAAGTGGTCTAAGTAACAGCCCATTTGAGCTTTGAGTTCAAGCGTAGGCCAGGGCCGGCCAGGCGGATCAAATTTGAATTTGCTTGATGAGCTGAGTCGGCTTAGAGTCTATCCATGGATGTAGTTTTTGCCTTGTCTCCAACTTCTTTCAGGGACTTGATGACGTCGAAGAATTAAGAATAATCCCTGACCCGGGACCAAGAGCCCTGGAGCCCTACCAAACTCAATCGTTGTATCTGGTAACCTTAGATCTGAGCTGAGGATTTTATATCGACATCAGATAATACAACACATCTTTGTTCCATCTGTGGAGACAGCTAAAAATGGACAATACTTGCAGACAATTCTATATTAGATAGAAACAAGGTTAGGCAGATATTATGCGAGAAAGCCTACCTAGGTAGGTATGGACATAACATCAAAATCCAAGTACAATTATTCTTTGTGGGTGTGCGCCAATTCACATGTAAATTTGTCTTTGTCTTGCAGGATTCATCATCGGCCCGCCTCGATTTCGGTATGTGGGGTGACCGAGTAGGAAAAGAAGAAACGATCTCCTTAGTGACTACTCGTCGAGATCTAGAAGCCTAGTGGAACTACTCTTTAGACGGTCAGGTGCATTTCATAATCGATGAGCACATCTACATGATAGGGTCTCCGGTGAGGAGAGGAATCTTTGGATGGGGTCGCGTCTAGAATCAACCCTCACTAATGAAAATCATAATCCTACTTGCTGACGAGAGTTGGTCTGAGTAACGTTCGAGAGGGGTTGTGTAGGTTCTAGCCAAGAGAGGCGACCACTTAGATAAGATACCTAAGGTAGCTATAGTAATAGACGTGTGAACTAGGGTGATGACTTTACATATACCAGGTAGGCATAGTAATTTATATGTGCTTATATCGACTCATCTCCATGTCGAACATTCTCATACTTATATGTACTACCATCTGTATGATATCGTATATACGAGGTTTTCGTTCTCGGCAAGTGCCCTTGGCTAGAATCAGAATAATGGATGCCATAGCGACGGATGAGTTTATCTAGAAAAGGAAGGCTACGAGACGATGGCTTCGCAGCCATCATAGATGTTTTAACGGGTCTTGGCTCAAGCAAAAGTCTCATTGCTTTACCTTCTATCTTGGTGTGTGTATATACACAATGAAATAGAACGGCTCGGGTTTGGCTGTTCACTCTGAACATGACTTGAGGTATTGTCTCGTCTTTTGAAGCTATCGCTGTCAGCATCGTGACTCAGCCAATGGCCTCCGCAATGTTAAGGCTATATATCATGTAGTATCGTGATGCTTGGTGCAGATCTACTACCTTGATTTGTTCTCGCATGGCATGTTCTTGTAGAAATATGCACCTCTGGCAACGCTATCATTGATATCTGTCTTTTTGCTGAGCACCCCTACTGCATGCGAGGCGACGAGAATCCACACGTCGAAAGTTCGTAACGAAGCCCGGAGAACATCAAAGATTCCGAATACTCGCCGCATATCTATTGCAGTCGGTCATGCGAAGGCTGTTGATTACCCTAGTGTTGATTGCGCATGGCGCTGCATGAGCTAAGGCAAGTGCTGCTAAACGGGCATGTTTCTTGCGATCGCCTCATATATTCCCATCTGAAGTGTTGTCGGAGAGGGGTGGTCATGTAGTGGGACGTTTCCAACCTCTCTCTTTTGCATTCACACCTAGTTACCTATGCACGGTGTGCAGGCATGGCTCCCTTTAATGCGGGATGCTTTGATAAGGGCGATATGTAGAATTTGTAGCCGGCGAACGGTCGGGGTTGGCGGATAGAACGGGATTCATGATAAGAGGAAGAGATGATATATAGGTATGTATATGAAGAGGGAAAAGAGAGAAATGGTTCTTTAACCGTCTCTTACCGATTGGTGCACGCAATTCTTAAGCTGGAGAGCATGCACCTCTATAATGCCGCGTAGGCAGGTTCAGCAATGCAGATGCGATGATCGGCTATTTACAGCCACCCGTATCGCTCACTCGAGGAGGGTTGCAGACGTAGCGTGCCACACTAAGTCGAGTGATACGAGCAATTGGGCAATCACAGGAATTTCCGGTGTAAATAGAGTACGAGGCGATCCTGGAGACCATCCGACTTGAGATTCGAGCGTCCGAGAGTGTGGGGTGATTGACGCAACTCGAAGTCCCACGAGATGCTTGGGGCTGTCTCGAGTGATTTCGTGACTTCGTGATTGAAGATTCTGGATTCGTCAGCGGCGAACAGCATCGAATGGCATGCGATTCTCATTCGGCCATGGCCTACGTGGGTAACGGGCAACCCGCTTTCACGAATGCCCGTGGCCTGTTTGGATCTCAGCGCTGGCACCGTATGCTCGGCTTACGTAGGTCTCGTCCATGTTGTACAGCTGCTTAATTGACATGGGCGACCTTGATTCCGACCACATTACGTTGTGGAACTGATGGTGAAGCAGTAGCGGAAGTAAGGAACTCGGTTGCGCGATGCGATTGTGTGGTGTTGCGGGTTGCCAAGCTAAACTTATCGGCAGGTAAGTAAGTGAGTTACAGGATTTCTTGACATTTCGTGCTGGTCTAATGAAGCTGCAGTGTCCATGGTGCAGGTAGGTTTGTACATATTTATGTAAGTATTTGTACTAGATGAGAGCTAATGCGCGGCGCTGCGGTTGAGCGGTGATTGAGGCCCAGCGGGAGGCAATCATCATGCACATGCATGTACTGTAATGTATGAGTGTTTGGTAACATACGTGTAATGAACGAATGTCTAGGTCAGTTCAGTTCAGATCTTCGTTTATATTACCGAGAATAGCGACATCGCGCCTCTGATCCCTCAAGTAGTTAGCTGAATAGACCTTTACGTAGAAAGTGTCGCAGTTCGAGACGCGCCGCAAGAGTAGGCGAAATACAAGTGAAACAAAAGGTCTGAGAGCAAAAGACAAGTTCCCTCCCCCTGCCTGTGCCTCCTGTCGGTCTCCAGTAAGTGGTAGGTACATGACATGTATCGTGACAGCGTGAAGTGAGGAGGAGAGCGAGGATCTAAGAGGTTGGTAAGGGAAGGTAAAGATTCCACTATGAACTTGAGCGGCCACTGGTCAGTCAATAAGCGAGCGTTTACAAAGGCAGTGACGACAAGCTTACTTTAGACCCATCCCTCCTTCCCAGAGTGGCCATTGACTTCAATGGTTGCCGTATCGTTCGAAACTGCCAACGGGCCTAATAATAAACGGGGCCTTGCTCATCCTGGACCTATGAAAGAGGGCAGCTAACCTTAAAAACGTTGGCATCGATATTGATAGATTGGCCGGCACATCCTCTAAACCCTTTTAGGTATTACTTGTCCTCCGTCAAATCTCATCTCATTCGCTGCTCTTAGGATTCTTCTTACAGCTTATCCGCGTATTAGTTTCTTCATTCCAAGTTTATCGTGTTCTTCGTGTTCCAATCCTTTTTTTTGTTGTCTTCTATTCTTTTTGTTAAACAATCTCTCATCAATAATTATAGATTCGTCCTTGTTCTATTTCTCTACCATATCGTCATATTATCTTCTATTCATATTGTTGCTCAAGTCTAACGACGGCAGCTTCCGGTCGTTCCCTTCGTTCGTTTCACTTCGCCCCCATCTGCCATCAGTACGTTCATTCTTGGGGGTGGTTGTTCAGAAACACCCCTGTCTATCTACCCTAGGGAGCGTTGAATTCCTCAAGCTACATACGTATATGTACAAACAAGACTGATTGCATTCGGAATTTTGCTACAGTCCGCTTCTCTGTTCTGTGTATCAGTTACAGTCTTTTGTCCTTTGTTTCTACTCCGTCTGCTACTTGCTGCATGTGAGAGGAAGGGCTGGAACGGAAAAGAAACAACTCATCTACACCGGAGAAATTCCAGGTATCTCATTACAAGTATCGCCTAAAGGCCTTAGGAGAGGTCGAACGAACCCACAACTCACCCCCATCCCCCATCACCCACCCACCGATCGGCCGTGGACTTGGCATCTGCGGCCTGCAGTGCTCACTCTTCCAGCTTTCCCGACCGCTACCTATCCTTGCTCTTCCGTCTATCCAATCCGTTTCCTCCACCCCCTTAATCCTTGCTCTATCTGCCCTGCTTCGTACCCTGCTAGCCTACCACCCACGGACCACACCACACTACCAACCTTTAAGGCCTGTCTATCCCATTCCTCTCTTTTCTCCGTTCACTCGTATTCTCTCTTTCCTGAGACTTGGCCCGTACTGCATCGTGAGCCGTGCCTTCGCCTATCTTTCCTCCGAAGGTCCTAGAATTTTACTGCCTCGATCGAGTTCGTTGTTGCAGAGTTGATCTTGCAACCGGTACCCCTTCGGAGACTCAGCTCAACTCAATTGGGAACTGCTCAACTTGTCATGGCAATACTCGGGAGCAACATTCTCGGTTGCTTGTGACATTCATGCTGTGTTTTATCGAATTTGTTTGACTGGGATTCAACTACATTCGTTTCTACGTAAGTTGCATATCTCATTTGCGTGTTAATGGGTTGGGCATCATTGGACCATCCTACTCAAGCTTAACCTTCTTATTTGCTGACATCGACCCTCATGTAGATTCTCAAGCATCGAAGAGAGTATTTAGACGTTATGGCTTTCACCAACCAAATTATGGCTCTTCTGGGCACGATGGCCCTCATGAGTAGCCTCGGACTTGCTCAATCGATTGAAATGGCCTATTGTGCAAGCATCAACACCGCTTCAACCGCTGCTAGTAAGGACCTCCGCAGTCTGAGGATCGTTCTCCTTGGCTAATCATTTTGAAGACTCGAGTATATACCAATCCGATGGACTCTGCCACGACTTTTGTCTGGAGGACTATGCTTTTTCTGTTATCAAAGATAGCGAATGCTGGTGTAGTAACTACGTTCCCGCCGAATCTGCCCAGGTAGACGTCGACCAATGCAATAAGAAGTGTCCCGGTTACCTAACCGATACATGCGGAGGTGATGGAGTATGGGGCTACATGTCACTAGATAAGGTGCCTTCAGGCACATCAGGGAGCAGTACCTCGACTCAGACATCAAGTCCAGTAAGTGTCCCGGTTCTTGTTTTTCTCAAAGAATTAGTACCTCTTCGAATCATGTCGTCTGGGTTCTCTTTCTTTGGCGCATCTTTAGTGCAATTCTTGTCGCTGCGCTTGAGGGGGATATTTCGTTTAACTATGTCCGCCATCAGGACCCTATTACAAAGACTGTACATAACACGGTTACTGTTACCCCGACAGTCCCGTCGACAGTCTCCTCGACCACGGCAGTTCCTGTATGCGCTACTGATCCCAGATTTCTCTCTATCTCCTTCATACAAGTACTTGACCTCGGGAAAGATGTGCTCATACCTTTCTTTATTAGGATACCACCAGTAAATCGACGGAGCACACTACATCGCCGACATCTACTCCGAGTCCATCCGTTGCTACAGTCACAGTCGGTGGGACTGTGAGCCTAGTCACTGTGACCCCCACAGTTCCTGTGGCTCCTGTGAGCTCCGATGTGGATGCCTCATCGGATAATAACTCGTCTGGAATGACAACTAGCCACCAGGGCCTCTCGACTGGCCAGGCGGTTGGTGTCGCAGTCGGTGTATTAGGTGCCGTGGCCATAGCCATAGGCGCTGGTGTCTTCCTCTGCCTTCGACGGAGGAGGAGGGATCAGAGGGATGTTATCACAGACTCTCCCGGGAGTCATCGGGGAAGCTCGGCGGGTATGATGAGCACTCCAACAACAGGGATGGCCTCGGTGTGGGATGGCGATAATACGTCGTCAGGTCGGAGGAACAGTCGATTCATGCCTCACGATCCTCGCATGGACCCATTCGCAACCAACATCTATAGTCGCTTCGATAACAAGAGCCACGAGAGTGTCAACACCCTCCAAGACAACCAAGATTATTCGCGCAAAGTACTTCGAACTACGAACCCAGACCCACCCGATGCCGTCGAATGAGGCTTGGTGAATTAATTTTATTTGGATGGGTGGAAAATCGTCTTGGAGACGGTTCATGACGACGCACACGAAATTTTTTCCCGGTCGGTTTCGCCATTGGGATTATTGCATTGCATTTTCGAGATACCAAGGTGGCGTTTTTAGGAGAACGAGGTTCCAGGACAAAATCGCGGGGTTTTTACGCACACATACAAATGACATCGGAATTGAACGATGCCACATTCGATTCTTCACGCGGATTTTTGTTCTCCAACTCGATATATGAATATTCACCGCAGAAGAGGCTCATTTTACGGCGGTGTCGATTGCTAGACAGAAATGTACGAAAAGCAGGCGTGTCTAGATGGGATTTCTTGGATCACTCGACTTCATGACAGTAGATATGGAGAATGGATGACGGACACAATACTGGCGATAGGGCGATGATGCTGGGCAGGATTGCCAGTACATACGAGGATAAACATTGGTCAATAAGCAACTACCGGCGATGATATCGCGTGTTCAAGAGCTACCAGGTTATAGGTAGCTAGGCATATTGGGCAATTAATAAAACACCTAGGTATCGCTCTCGATATTCGGCACAGCACTGTATTTCCTCTATTGATGTGAATAAGCGCCCAACGCCCAGCGCTTTGTCGATAATCATCGACAGGTACAGCTACCTGATTGGGAATGTGATCGGGTCCTTGCGGCTGGTAATAAGCATGGAAATTGTGTGCAATTATGAAACTGCGGGTTCTCGCTCCTATGGCGCACGCTACGTAAGCTCTCCTGACGGGAATTATTCAATTTTACACTAAGCCAGGGGTAGAGGTTTTCTTCATTAGACGATAGCGCGTCTTGCGTACACACACCAACTCATTCCCAAATGAGGATTTTCCGCTTAGTTCCAAGCCACTGACATCATCACGTTGTCTTTTTACCCAATGGCCCAAAACAAATAATAACTCCTGTCTCATCTCACCTCCAGTCTGATGAGCGATTATTACTGTACGAAGAAACTGGCCAAGTCCGTCGACTTTGATTTGGCCATAATTACCTACAGTTTCCTATTAGAATTATTTCCTTATATCATCATTGTCTTGTGCATAAGCAGAGTAAAGAAAAGCTAAGATCATCTAAAAGGAGATTGACCCGGCAGACTTTTCCCATACCGTACCTACTGTACACGCTGTCTCGAGGATGGGCGTCCCGTTGACGCGCCCCATGCAGATCGAGATTGATGACTAAGACATCTTCTGTTTTTGAAGATTACTGTTGTTCAAACGGGGTCTCATTTCTTGTTTCCCCTGACTACGTACTCTAGGGCAGAAGCCGGCGAACCTTTAGCTTGGGACGGCGCAAGCCCGTCAGCGCGGCTCAGCCCAAGCACGAAACAAGTTACCAACGGCTTCAGGCACAACACGAGCTTCAGAGTCATGATGCTCCTGTAAGCAGCCTAGCGTGGCTACCCGTTGGAATTTCAAGGTGCGGCTAGCACTGTTGGTATGTGTTTGAGTCCTGGAAGATCTTGTACGGTATGCATGGCCATGACTCGACAACCACGTGGCGGGCGTGCTGTCGGAAATTAGAGCGGGCCGGCCCCTTTTTTTGACGTAGAGTTCTGGAGAGAGTAGCTCGAACCGAATTTCTAGACTCGTAGATCGTCGCTGACGACTTCTGGTGGGTGTTGACGCGGCCAGCTGCGCGATTCGCGGCTCCCGGATCCGATGCCCGGAGAGTTCGGTACTTGGTGACGGCGCCGACGGGATCTTCCTTTTCTCCTTCACTCTAGCGTGAAATGGGACTCGAGAATTATATTAACATTGTTTTCCGCTAGGAATGCTAGAGTGAAGCCTCCGTATGGATTTATTCGTGTTCACACCTAGAGGCTGAGTCCAATTCTCGGAGCAGCTCCGAGGAAATGAACATGAGATGTCTCTCCCGCTCACTAGAATGACATCTGAAATATAGTGCGTTCTAGATCTCCTGCTCGAAAAATTTCGAGGGTTAATCACAGAGGACCCCTGTCCCTCTCTTAACAACCATAGGAGACACCGCAAGGTAGACTCGAGGATCGCTCGTCTCGGCAGTCCCTGTCCCATCTTCGCGCTCCAACGAAACACGGTTGCACTTGAAACCGTACGTCTTGATCTCAAATGCCTGGCTGAAACTATGGCGCTCATTGGCGTAATACATAAACACCAGATACTCTACCCGCGGTTTACGCATATACATATCCATCTCGACGGCGATTTAGATGATGTCCAATGCGTTTGGACTGGCGTCTTCGTCATTGCCGGCCTCTTTGAGCTCACTCCGTAGAGTCTTGATTTCTCGCACCTTCTGGCTTTGCTCGGTCTCTAATTTGGCGATAGCCTAGGAACGCGCTTCGGCATGTTTCCCTCCATGCTCAATCGCCAGGTTATTGATTTCCGAATTACGAATTCCGCGAACACTTTCTTTTCCGAGAGGAAAAATACGGTGTCTTTGATACTTCTGTTCTCTCGCTCGCGCCGTTTGAGGCTGTAATTCATTATCCTTATGGCTAAGAGCTCTTTTCAGAGCAGCAAGCCGAGATTTACCACTGAATTTCATCCTCCTCACCTTGGTGGCTCGACTACTTGAAGATTCCCGACGATTGGGATAAGCATTCGGACCACGAAAAGCCTCGTGCTGTAATATGCTCGTACTTATCTGTCTTGTTAGCTGGCCATGTATTAGGGGCTCTGTTTCCTCGAATGACCCCTTTCTCGGTTTTTTATTTTTATCCTCGGGACCGACTCCAATCTGATCTGTCCAGTTTGTCTAGACCAGCATAGATGTCACTACTTTCGGAAAATACTGCTTCAGAGGAAGTCGAACGATCACCTTCCTCGACGGTCGTCACGCCATAGTAACTGGTACTGGAAATAGTTCGTTGGTTTATGTCTGGCGTTCTGAGTTACTATAGCTGCTGTGGATGTTAGGCCTCAAGTTATAGCACAGCGTCAACAACCATCTAAGCTTCATGAATATCCAACACTCTTCATTGGAAACATCAGAGAGTGCCCGTATGTAGATTCTCTACTAATTGTGAGGGGTTTTAATCCTGTTCCAGTTTAGTAAGTAGCGTCGATCTCTGAATTAAGAGTCCACAGGACCTGTTTGCTCGATTATGAGCTCCTGCTTTAGAAATACTCATGTACCCCTTTGTGCGTGAAATACCAAACTACCTTAGGTACCTGGTAAGTAATCGAACTTATTTATTCAGCGTCGTTTACTATTTGCCTTAGCGATCCTCGATAGAGCAATCATCTAAGTAATACATCACCCCTGAAGCCTTCGGTTCCGTCGAGAGGTTTCGACGTGATACCTCAACACTTCTGTTATTAAGCATGGTATGTCAAGATCTCCGAGGAGAGTCCTGAGATTTACTTCTGGCATAGTTTCCCACTCTACATCGTAAAACGCCATAAACACCTACCCACCTAACATCACGCTTACACCCTCCTCCAACCTCTCACTTCTCATTACAGGCATATCTCAAGGTTAGTGTGGCTTCGTACAACAAAATCCCTAGAAACTGCCTCAGAAAAATTCCATCGACCGCGGTATATCCCTACGACAGCAAAGAGTGACATGGGTCTTGTTCTCTTAGATTACATAATTGGAAGTACCTATTCACGAAATGCTGCGCGGCCGGGGTGCTGTTATCGGACCATACTTCCTTGGGGCTATAAGCGCTGGGCGTTCTCGCCGTATACGGATTATTTAATCAAGCATGGAGATGAGACTGATCTTCTGCGGATAAGAGAGGAGATCTCTATAGCTAAACGTGAATAGGTTCAAAGACTTGTTGGCATTAAGATGGTAATGGAGGCCAAGACGGAAATCGTTTAAACAGGGACAACTACAGATCTATCTCGTTAAATATTTTAGAATAGTACGTATATATGTAGTTCCCGTACCGTTTATAGCTCGCTCGGAAGTAGTAAATAATGTCTGAGTTTAGTCCACATCTTAAAATAGCACTCCCTTCGTCTGCTGAATCTCATTCAGCCTAATATTCTTGATGAGCATCACCCAGATCAGAGACAGGGCCATAATGACAGTGCCTGCGATGATCATATAGGTCTGTGTCTGGGCATAAGCTTCGATGATGGCGGATCGAACATCGCTGCCGATGGGGTAGCTCAGTTGCACATCGAGACTATCATATATCTCCTCCCAGTCCGCCTTCGCCTCATCCGGGAGAAGTCTCTGCAGAGAGTCCGGCAGAGTGTTGGTCCATATGGCACCGGAGATGGAATTTCCAACCGCGCCGCCCACATTGCCAAAAAGACTCAATAGTGCTAATACAGCTGCGACATCGTTGTGCTCTGACGCGGCCATGACGCTGACTTGCTCGCAAATGATGATTGTGCCTCCGGCGACTGCCGTGAAGATCTCGCACATGACAATGTATCCGATGTTGGTGCCGGGCTTTCGGAAGTAAATCAAAAGTCCAACAAAGAGGATATAAAGCGGCACTGCGATCTGGAGAAGCCACCGGAAGCGACCTGTTCGGCGCATCAGGTAGCCGGTGCCTAGGAGCCATGTAGCCGACACGATGTCGAATATGCCACCGATGTACCCGGCTGTCGAGATGTCCAAGCCGTAAACAACCTGCAGGTAGGAGGAGAAATAGCTGTTCCAGCAGTAATAAGCGACCTGGTAGGTAAGGTCGAGCAGACATGCGCCGATGACCGTTCTCGACACCAGCAGACCATACGGCAGAAACGGCTTGGGGGCGACGAAGCGCTCGACAATGCCGAAGGCGATGAGCATCACAAATCCAATAACGAGCATGATGATAATCGGGGGCGACAGCCAAGAATCGCCCATGGAGTCGGCGAGGGAGAAAGGAAGGAGGAAGAGCACTAGGCCACCTGCTAGAAGTACCACTCCGAGGACTAGGTGTCGTGTTAGTTTACCGGATATGAGGTGCACCTGCGAAGAAAAAAAAGAAGAAAAAACTCACGATCGAATTCGATAATGTAGAACCAAACACTTTGCATCAACGTGCGGCCACTTGGGATCTGCTCCAATTTCCCTCCTTTCTTGGCCTTCCTTAGGTTCCACTGCAACACGACGAATAGGGGGAGGACGACGAGGGGTAGAATAATTGCCCAGCATCCAAAGGCCCATCGCCAGTTATAGTCGTAGAATCTTTCCGCCGCGGACGGACCCGCAAAGGCGGTGATGATGTACGGCGAGGAGGTGAAAGCAAAAGCCAGACCTCGATGAGACAGTGTTGAGGTATCGGCGGTCATGACATCGATGGTGTAGATGAGACTGGTGAAGCCGACGTTGTAAAACACCTACGCGGGAAGATTAGTACTATGAGCGGCTTACTGGATGTGATAACCTACCTGGGCTGCACAGTAGATGGCAATGTTGGAGCAGGTGGCCATAAGAATCAACCCGATGGTAGCGAGGACAGCCATGGCAAGGAAGCCCTTTGACCGATCAAAAAGATTGAGGATCTTGGCTACGGGCATGGTACAGGCGGCGCACATAGCATTCGATACGATGCTGATAACGGGGATGAGAGAGTGCTGGTCAAACCCGCTCACGACGTAGGCGGTCAAGTTGCTGGTCGTAGACGACTGGAAGGCGTTGACGAAATAGATGAGCCACATGCTGGCGAGTCTGGTTAGTACCTAGACGGCTATGATTTCTGGCTAGATGGTAGCTACACACCACACGTAGACGATGGCCAGCGAGCTCTTGGACCAAGATATCGTAATGGCCTCGATGGCCTTGACACCATCTTGGGCGTTGCTCGTGGGCAATTCTTCAGGCTTTGCGAGATCGGCTACGGCTGCAGGTGCCTGCTCTTCATCTTTGCGATCATGGGTGACTTGAATGACATCCCCAGGTTGAACAGCGGCATCGTGGCCGGACGAGCGTCCGGAAAACCCAAGCTTGGCCAGCATATTGAGGTCAAATGAGAAGACAAGGGCCACGAAGTGAGCATCTGGGATACGATAGAACCCTTCATCTTCAACGGCAAGCCCGAAGTATTTGTACGGGTGACATTGACCTCCGATCTGATCCGACCTGATCCGACTTGATCGGGATCAAGCCTTACTGAGGATAGTCGAATCCCAGCTGCGAATTCCTATTATTAAATCGGCCGCCAAAGTCGGCTAGGTATGTACGCGTTGCCCCGATCGAGGCCGTTCGAGATGCTGTGATGTGCTCGGCTGGAGGAAAACGAACCCTTGCGACCCATCACGCTTAGGGCGTTGATCCTTGGCTAGATGGACGGATATAGACCCTTTCTAGATGTCGCTAGTTTTCAAAAGGTCTAGACAAGTGGAGAGGGCCCATTCATTGATCTGATAACTGTATTTTAGCTGTGGAGCAATGTATTTGGTAAAGGATGTGTCAGATATAAGTGCGCTATTACACCACTTATACCTGACAGGACGAAAGGTCGAGGACTCGAACCGAGAGGTGTGACGAAAGTTAACAAGGCATTAAAAGCTTAGGAAATTATTCATTTAATGATCGTGTTTGATTTTAGGCATATAGGACGCCACTTTTAGTTCATAAAACTTTTACGAGTAGGTATCATTTGTATGCAATATCCACCAGACCTAATAGTACAACGTAAATAATGACACCTTAAATAATACCCTCCTCATATTTATATACTTAAGACACACAGTTCTCAACTACGTCGAAGAGAAAATCCCTTCAAGTCTCTGATCCGAAAGGAGGGTACTGCGGAGCGAGAGTCCCGTCGCAAGAGTACTGAATAATATAGGGAGAGTTCTGCGTGTTAGAGTCAAGCAAGACGTTGCCGCCCACCGAGACGGAAATCTCAAAGGCAGCCAACCCTTGACCCTGAGCGTAGACAATACGGATCGGCAGGTAGTCGCCCTGCGTTAACTGTACATCTATGCTGGGGCTCCCGCCGCCGTACGTCACGATGAGATTGGCGTTGGCGCGCGTCCAGCCGCTGTACGCATTCGGCCCGTACCAGAGGAACACGGCGTCGTCGGCTCCGGTCACTTGGATCGTGTAGGTTCCAGACACCACGGCAAAGAGGTAACCGCGATGGTTCAGCACGAAGTAATCGCCGTTGAACGTTTGCGGGTTGCCATACACGGAGATTTGCTGGCCGCCAGCCGTACGTATGCCGCCGATGGTGTTGGTGACGCCGGAGATACTTGAGGTTTGGGTCTTGTACAGAGTGGGATCGAATGTGCTGTACGTGTCGTCCATGTTGTTGCCTTGGCCATTGTAATATTCCATCCACTGAATGCCCTGGTTATTACATTGCGAGGGAGCAGGGCAGCCGGAAGTAGTCGCGGTTGTAGTGACTGTGGTTGTAGTCGTTGGAGTGACAGTAGTAGTAGAACCAGGGCTTGTGACGGTGCTCGTGACAGTCGGCATCACAGTTCTGGTACTAGTGACCGTCGTGCTGGGTGTCGGGATTGAAAGACATCTACAAGCCGTCGAGAGCTGAGTACTCGCGATAGTAGCCAGAGCAGAAGGCAGGCTGATAGTGGTGGACGCCTGCCTATCAACTATCGTAGCCTCGCGCTTCCTTGCTGGCGCAAGCACACATGTCGAAGTAGTTGTTGCCCTGTTTTATTGATTAGCCCCTATTATTATTATGAATCATCAAGGGTTTGACCTACACAGTTGTAGTCACAGTGACTCTAGTATTGGCTGTAGTAGTGACTGCACCAGTGGTTACGGTGGCCCTCACAGTCGTCGGGACTGAAGTGGTAGCAGTTACCGTTCTCGTGGTTGTTGAGATGCGCAGAAAGGATGAACAGAATGGTGTTGCGGACACGAAAGCATTGAGGGCATCTATAACCACTCTGACCACGAGGCATTCGACTGTGGTCGGCAAGCTGGCAGGAGAGGCGATCACAAGAGCCCCTGTTGCTAAACACAGCAACTTGAAGAAAATTGAACCGATCTGCATGTTGTCGATGAAGTGCCTTATCCAAATACTGAAGTTTCAATGAGTCCTGTTTGCTGCCATGAGAGAAACATAAAGCCACGAAGACCTCACTCGATTATAGACTTTTTACTCGCATGGCTAGACCTTCATGGCCCATTTCCCATGAGACACATTCTGTTTAGACGAGGGCCTCGAACCCTTCGACTGCTGAATGGCGATCTGAATGGTGATTTCATAAACCTGAGTTCGTGGGTTGGAATCTCATTATGATCCCCCGAAAGCGGGCTCGTAACATTCTGGAGTAGGAAGATATTGCTACGGTCTCACTATTTTCTTTGTCTTACCTTCTAGATCAGCGCCACAACCCGCCGCAACGGTTCATAGATCGTCATCTTCGATCTAGTACGGCGGCCCATCAAATTGCAGTGTGATGGGAAACCCGATTCAGAAATGCAACTTAGAACATTCAGTGAATGCCCCGAAAAGACTCTAGAGCGAACCAGCAGGAGACATCGAAGCCATATCCGATCTGAAACCCGAACTGTTCTGTAGGGCCTGGAATGCGGCATGGGCCGGTCGATCTCGGAAGTGAAGCTAGGGAGGAATGATCACTTTCACGGCTTCCTCCTTGCACATACAATAAGTCTCTTATGCCCTGTTATCACATCGACTAAGGGGTTATAGACCTAGTATGTAAAAGAGGTAGTCATGTGAAGTGAAGGTATAAACAATTTGGGCACATCGGAATTCGAAGCTTCAATCAATCTTGAACTAAATGGATCTAGGCACCTAAGTACCTCCTACTAAGTGAGCGGTCTAGAGACAAGTCCGTTCCCTATAGAATTGTTTCCGTAGAAACCGCATTCAAGGACGTGATCCATGTTTCGCTGTCTAGTTCGGTTGCATTTCTTTTGTAAGGCCGTTTAACGACTATGTGGCAAGCTTGTGATGGCCAGCTATTGTTCACTGATCTGCCACCGTCACTACTTTCTATAACTTCTTTAACCTTAGTAGCGTGCGACTTTATCATTGCAGAATTTCAAGATTTCCACGTATACTGTTAAGAGATAAACTGTTGTGATAATAAACACTATGCTCCATCAATTCCAGATATCGCAATGACGGAATTCATAACTCCCGATCCTGTTTTCAATGCGTCCGACAATAATCTTGAAGGAGGATAGTCTTAAAGGAGCTGATATGGGCACTGAGAGATTTCCACCTGTCCTAGTCTCGCCACTGATGGTTCATGCGAACTCCCACCTAGCCTTCGCCCGATATCGACGTAACTAGAGTCTTATAATGCCTGAAGATGGTTACCACTAGGATCGAACCGACTC
Source organism: Hypoxylon crocopeplum (assembly GCA_022578875.1). Taxonomy (NCBI): domain Eukaryota; kingdom Fungi; phylum Ascomycota; class Sordariomycetes; order Xylariales; family Hypoxylaceae; genus Hypoxylon; species Hypoxylon crocopeplum. The sequence goes on from MU399559.1 coordinate 94,021, forward strand.
GCATATCTTTTGCAGCTCTCATAACTGAATGCAGTCAACTTTACGAAGAAATCGAAACCTCTACGGAGGTGCCCTGCAAAGGTCCTTTCCATACGACTACTAGCTGCCAGCTGATTCCCTCCTCCCGGACACCTGTGAAGGCAGCTGTCAAAGACTAAGGCATATTAAGGCCACTAAAGCTAGCACTATTGAGGTAAAACCTAAGTAATATTATGCACTATAAAATAACGCTATGATCGCTTAGGTGGCTTTGACTTTAGCAGCTAGACTTTGACAGCTGGATAGACAGCTGGAAAGAATCTCTTACCCAGGTGGCAGCAAGTACCTATGGAAAGGACCTTTGAAGGGCACATCCGTAGGGACCAAGGGGCTATAGACCTTTCTCGCGCTTTAAGGATATGCTTGGAGCAAGCTTGATCTCGACCACGGTACCGACTTGTGCCGTCATGTTGCAAACCGGATACTGCAATTTATAGGTACGTGAGTCGTATAGGTAAGAGAGGCGACAATTATGCCTCTGATTGCTTCTTAGAGAGACCTGTTCCTCCCCGAGAAGAATTATATTCGCATTATCTCGAACACATTTTGATCAGAACGTGCCTGTAGAATCTTGCAGGTCTCGGAGTTACGGGTGATAATTGCCCTAGACTCTCTCGCGTCTAGAGAGTAGGTACATATTAATAGTTGTATGGGATATCACGTGGTTGTCACGTGTAGATGAGATTAGATAAAATAGTCACACCTAGGTCAGAGCTCAATATCTCAATTTAGATTCACTGGCTGTTGGAATTCGGGATGGAGGACGAGGATGAGTAAGAGTCGTATAAAGGGAATACGTACATATAGTCTAGCACGCAAGGCACGTAAGGTTTAGTGGCTTAGCGGCAGAAAGCTGTCAGGTTTAGCGCCATGGAACCCGTTACTGCCGTGCTGCTTATTATGGTTTAGCCAGTGATATCACGGCTCATCGACCCCACCATGTGATACGTGCATGCGCATATGTGGGTAGTACATGTACGTACTGCCCCTTGCCAGTCTGCCAGTCTTGCCCTGTAATTTCAAAACCTTCAACCAATTCGTAGACCCCGTACAACTTGCAACGGGGCTGAGCATCGCTTTTTCTTTGTCTCTCTGTCTCTGTCCAACCCAACCCCATCAACTTCTTCTGGGTTCCCTCCCGCACACCCTCCTTTACGCTTACCAACTCTGCACCTTGCCATAATATCTCCAACGTACTTTTACCCGCCGGTCGGTCACGATAGTGTAGGTATTCAGCCCAATCAACCACATCGATATCCATCGACTCTCGTTTGCCGCGTTTCCGGTTTTGTCGCAACGTCAAACACAGCCTTCGAATCCTTCTTACGACACCCGCAGGCCACGTCAATCACGAAATACCGAATAATCCGACTAGATTTTATTGCTTGTGTCTCCAACAATCTTTTAATACATTCGATACTGGTGGAGGACGGAGAGAGTAGAATTTGAAGATCAGACGAACATTTCCACTCTTACAACCACGGCTTACGAATGATCAAGTTGGAGATACGGTCAGCGCCATGAATTTAACATGCAACTCCACGTTGGAGGATATGAGAAGTACGTTGAAGTCCCGAAACCAAGACAAGATAAGCCATTTCATCATCAGATCTGCCGTTCCTGCATGCCCAGAACACGCCCAGATCCGTGGCGCCAAGATGCCGTGCTGACATGTCTCGCAACAGTCGTGACGGAGGAGAAGATCGCGGGGCCTTTGACCTTTCATCAGCTCGCCCTCATCATCGCCGGCGCCGGTACCATCGTCGCCTATCTCACCAGTTTCTACCTGATGTGGCGCCATGCCTTGAACTATACCAAACCCAATGAACAGAGACAGTACGCCTACCTGCCATGCGTCGACAACCTACAAACTAGCTGACCTCTCTTAGTATTATTCGCATCCTGTTCATGATCCCTATCTATGCCACGTCGGCCTTCCTATGCATATGGTATTACTGGCATGCCGTCTACTTCCAGGTCCTTAGCGACTGCTACGAGGCCTTCGCTATCGCCTCTTTCTTCGCCCTCATGTGCCATTACGTCGCGCCCGACTTGCACGAGCAGAAGGATTTCTTTCGAAATATGCGCCCCGTGAAACCGTGGGTATGGCCGGTGAACTGGATGGCCAAGTGTTGCGGCGGGGAGAGAGGTCCATGGAGGACCCCTCACAGTGGCCTGACCTGGTTCAACATTGTCTGGATCGGTATCTACCACTACTGCTTCATCCGAGTTGCCATGACTATCACAGCGGTTGTGACGCAATATTTCGAGCGTTATTGCGAGAGCTCTAATAGCCCCGTTTTCGCTCATATCTGGGTATGTTCCGCCATATTATAAAGCAGAAGAAAGTGTTGCTTACGTTGCCACAGGTCATTGCCATCGAGTGTATAGCAGTAACAATTGCTATGTACTGCGTCATCCAGTTCTACGTACAACTTCGGGAACCGCTTGGGGAGCACAAACCGTTTCTCAAGGTTCTGGCCATCAAACTCGTCATCTTTCTGTCCTTCTGGCAAACGATTGCTATCTCTCTCGGTACATCCACCCTTCACATCGTGAACCCAAATGCTGTCCTCTCCTATCCCGACTTGAAAGTCGGCATACCGAGTTTGATGCTCTGCGTCGAGATGGCGCTTTTCGGTATCCTGCATCTATGGGCATTCCCTTACGCTCCGTATGTCGAAAATGCCAAAACGAGCTTCTACCCTGTTCCCGACCCGTCGATGGGAGTACCGCCTCGCGAGAATGAGCATGGACCTAAGATGGGCGGCTTTCTTGGCTTGAAAGCCTTCGGGGACGCTCTAAACCTCTGGGACGTCATCAAAGCCTTCGGTCGCGGTATGCGATGGTTATTTGTCGGGGTTAAGAACCGCCGACAAGACTCTAGCTACCAGACGAAGCCTAACAATGTCGACACTAGTTATCCCATGAAGCCGTATGGTGCGAGCCGCCCGGGACTTAAGAGTACGGATCACCTACCAATTGCTAGCGAGTTCCGTCGGAGCACATTTGGTCTTCCTAAGGCGCCTGGTGACCCAGTTCCAGAAGAGAGTGCCGGACTGATCACCCATGCGCAGCCGAACCCTGCGAGTCCCCCGAGGCGCGACCCCAGCCCGTACCTGAACCCGGCACAGGCGCAGTTCCACGATGATCCTAGCCCACCACGGACATATATGCCCTATGATGACGCTAGGGGTGATATAGGGGCTTCAAGTGCGCAATACGAATATGATCCCAATGAGGTATACAATAGTCAAGGCGGAAGGACGGCGGGCTGGAATGAACCACAGCTTGCCGCACGACCAGGCCAACGGAGTTCGACACAAGTCCGCGTCGGCAACGCGCTATGGGGCAACCGGAGCCAGCAAGGCGGCACTAGATGATTTGGTCCTCACCAGATTAACCACAACACATGGAATTTAATTGTGTGTTTTTCACTATGATGCATATTTGGGTTATGGAGTTTTAGCCTTGAGATATGGCGTTCTGGACTTTCGAAGGGGATTTTTTTCATCCAAGGCGTTCGACCTGATCCGTCTAGACAAGCCGGTCTCAGATCAGTGATGATGTGTTTCACATTACGTTTGTGTTTCCTACCGAACTGGATTATTGCATGTTGAGAGCTATTTGGCTTTACGATCCGGATAGCAGCCATGCTGGCTAGGCTGCTAAGGCAAAAGTAGGGCAAGGCAAGGAAGCCTATGCAAAGAGAGAGAGAAAGAAAGAAAGAGACGCATAGAGATAGATAGATACCTACCTTTGTGTTTAGTGTTTGTACAATGATGATACGTAAAAATCTTCACAAAGTCAGCATTTGCCTTGATTACTGTTTATTCACCGTCACTCTTTAATCGAAAAAGGACTTGATTCTTAATCAGTTTATCTTATACTGACTTAATTGACATAGGCACGATGTCCCCCTAGGCAGGGCGCCCATGGGATGTTCGCGGCATATGCACACATTCTTACAGGCGAAACTCGACTTCTCGCGAAGTCATCGACCACCTCGTTTCGCCTCGTCTAGTTCGTAGCCAACCGGTATTTATCCACGCGGCCTGGGTATGGGAAAAACAAAAACATCTCCAACCCAACCAAGTGTTCCTCGCAAATGTGGCATATCTAGTTTCATTCGTTCATTCGTTCATTCATTCATTCCTTGATGCCCCTTTAATGCTCTACAAAATTTCACTTCTCTTTTTCTTCGAGAAACGCCCGTATGCCGAAGTTTATCTGTCATTCAAAGGGGTATGTGTTGTATGTGTCCCCGCCGCCGATAAATCCGACTATGGTACAGTGGTGGCGACGGTAGTGTAGTAGGTAAGGGAAAGGGTATCATAAGTGCGTAGTTTCGTTGTTGTACAGTAGTAGTAGTAGTAGGGCAGGAACTGAGTATTCTGGTATGGTATGATATCTTGACGCCGGAAGTGGTTGCAAAAATAGCAAAGAAAGAAGTTGTTTGAATTAAATGCTTTGGTCTCCACCCCCTTTTTGGCCTCGTCTGATTTCTGCCGTGGAGAGACGCCCTTTCCCTCGCGTAAAGTAGGTAAAAACAACGCAAATGCGGTCGGTTGTAAGTGCTAGAAAAGCCGTACCCTTCGCCTCAGACACTGTTGCAAATGATGAGTGCTATAAAATGTAATAATGACTGCCTCTCTTGATCCTGCCCTCGTCTTCGGTTGTTTGCTCGATGCCTCCCCTGAATAGGGTCCCATAGTACATAGTCGAAAAGAAAACTGGACATCTATCGAGGTCCTCTCACATTAAATGGCAGAGCAAGGTCGTTCCGACTCCGGTTCTAACGTCTCTGTCTCTTTTCGGTGGGCCCTGCGAAATCATCGCTCCGGCGCTTGCGGGGTCGGTCATCGCCTCCGCGTGATCCCCGGCGATCATCACCTCCACGCGGTCCGCCGTCCATTCCAATTCCACCTCCACCTCGACCACGTCCATAATCTTCATGTCTGCCACTGCCCCCATCCCCACGATGACGTGGCTCTCGTGGCCCATCACGGCCATTACCAATCAAGTCACCCCTACCGCTGCTAGGCAATGACTCTCGACCAGCACCTACGACGTCTCGGCCAGATCGACGTGGCGGCTCCATCTCGCCCTCTCTCCCATGATTTGGCGCGCCAGCATTAGACTTCCGATCTCGATAGTCACGGTGGTCCTTCGATCGATCTCTATCTGGACTACGTTCACGGCTGCTTCGTCGTGAAGAGCGCATTGACCGGTCGGCATTGCTGTGCTCCCTCCGTCCTCGCTCGTGATCACCTCGCCCAGAGCGCTCGCCTCCATTCATACTACGCTCGCCTAATACCATGTTGGGATCTGGACGCTCGTGGACCGGTGTTGAAAGCGGAGATGCACCTGTAAGCACCTGGGCGTCGGAGCCAGCTAGGTTAGTCCGGGAGCCTTTAGGTCGCATGTTGCTGTTTCCTCCCTGAAGAATCGTGTTGATGCCAGATAATTGCCTTCTTCCACCCGTCCTAGCTCTTTCATTCGCGGCCGACGGTCCTGTAGGTGCGGACATGACATTATTTGTATCAGGTCCAGGAGCCGTAGGGTGATTTCCAGATGGCTGGCGATAGCTTGATATCCCAGGGACGGTCGGTCGATCAGGGATCTGCACCGGCGGTAGAGTAGGGCGGCCACCTTGCTGAGGACCCGATGGCGATGCCGCGATGTGACTCATTCGGTCAGGGTGTACAGAGGCTGGAGTGGGCGCAGGGACCGGGTACGAGGGTTGAGAAGGCGGTACTGGTACGGCAGTACCACCCGGATTCAGGTGTCGCAATCTTTCTGGATGTATTCCTACTGAGGGGTTAGTGGTCGTTGGAGAGGCAGCCGGGCCATTTCCGTGACCATACTGCCCTCCAGCCTGACCTCGACGTGGCCTTGACGATGCAGGACCAGTGGGGGGATGATGCCGGTCTGGCGATGTAGGTCGGTGAGAATCGTTACTAGGGAACCTAGGGTCGGGTCGACCTGGAGGATTGTTCGCCGGGGCACGAGCTGAATTGCGACCACGACCACGAGGTCCTTCAGGAGGATTTGTAGGATCACTGATCGAAGGAATCGAGCTGAGGCGGCCGTATTCAGGATCTTGATTGTTCAGTCTACCATGCTCGGATTCGCCTCGAGATGGATGAGGTCCTTGAAATGTGGGGGGTTCGCGTGGTCTATCAGTCGCACTACCTCGGTCGCCGTCATGGTCAATGGCTCTACCACCTTTCGGCCCAGCAGATGGTAACGGCTCATTCCAATGGTCCCGAGGCGGGTGGTTGTCTATACGATGAGATCGATCGGCTTCGCGAGACGAGTTGCTGGGTCGAGAATCGGAACGATTACTTCGTTGGGGAGACATTGGTCGAGAACCATTACGGTCTCGGCTGTTGTCTCTACCTTGGCGACCGGGAGGCCTCGCCTCGCCGATTAAGGCAGCACGAGCTGGATTAACCAAATTCGAACGCTCATCAGGGCGATCCGCGTTGATGAGTCGCGCACGGTCTGGATTCACCGTCGGGCCCTGCTGCTCTGGTTGCGGGGGAGGTAGCATAGGTTTCGTGGTGACTGCGTTGTCGCGTTGCGCTCTAGGTGCATCAGGTCCTCGGCCGGCGCCTCCGGAGGGCAAAGGGCGATCCCGCGGACCGCGACTATCGCGATCAGGTGGGTTCGACTCATTTCGCCTGGTGGGGTCCGCTCGATGTGGTGGCCGATCTCTGTCAGATCGTGAAGGTTCCCTCGGTATACTTTCGGGTGCCCGGCGATCAACAGTCGGCTGCTCTCGCACTCGAGACGTGCGTGGATCTTCCGGAGGTCTGAAGGATCTTTGATCCCTTGATTCTCTAGGATCACGAAGGTCCCTCTGATCCCTTGCAGTGCGCGGCTCTCTAGGATCTCTGGTTTCTCTGGGCTCTCTGGGCTCTCTGGGATGGTTGGAAGTTGTGATCTGCCCAAATTTATCGTGTGTAAAATGTGCAGGGAACGGAACTTCTGGCCGGCTAGGCAGTCCAGGGGCAGGAGCCAACGTTGATGGGCGTGACGGCTCGACCCTCGGGCCAGACACTGGGATTGGAGCAGATGGTACGGACCTTGGAGTTGAGGAACGGCTAGGGACTGCTTTTGACTCCGGCTTTTGGACTGTGGTTGTCGGCTTCTGAGTAGCATCTCTATTTGGGTATGTCGGCCGAGGAGGGTCTATGGCCTTAGTAGGCTCGGCGCCGGCCGATGCTTTCACATCCTTGACCTCGCCGTCTTCCTCCTCGGCAGCTGTCCTAGCCCGCGTAGATGTGCTGTAAACGTGTGAGACATGCATACAATCGGCCTTGCAGATGTTAAACTTACCTTGTCGATGTAGGCTTGAATTCTGGCGCGCCTGGTCGAAGACTCGACGACTGTGCGGCCTTAGGTAGTTCCGTTGATTTCTTGTCCTCAGCAGCATCACCGCTCTGCGGTAAAATTAGCACATCTATCATGTTCAGAATGGTGCCTAGAACTTACAGTATTAGGCCGGAAAGCCTGAACCATAACCCATTTAGGCATGTACTTCCTGAGAGCGGAAGTGGCGGTATTGGCGGTAACTGAAAGATCAACCCTGTGGCCTTGTCCATCTTCACCCCCATTCTTTGTAGCAGCCTCGCGTTCGGCGATCTTTCCGAGGGTCTGCAGAAACTGCTTACCCATGAAGTCTACGGCGGGGAAGTGCTCAAGACCTGCCTTCAATATCGTGATGGCGTTTCTGATATGCATCCATTCTGTTCCCGTCAGACAAGCTTTCAGAGCCAAACCAAGGTTCCGATGCCATGTCCAGAGCTGATCGCGGAACTGGTCATGCTCCATGAACGATGTTGGCTTGCCGTTATTATCAAGCGCCGTTGCAAACCCGAATCTTCCATTTTGAATGGCGTCCTTGTTGTATGCGTCCTTGTCTTTATGCCACTTTGCAAGATCCCCCAATGTGACCTTAATGAAACGGCCGAGGAATTCAGCCTCCCGAACAGTGCAGCCAAATATCATCAAGCGTAATCGATTTACGCCGAAGAATCGGTCGTACAGGTCGACGAGCTTGAAATAAGGAACTCGACTCATGTGCATGAATTTGACCATTCGGTGGCAAAAGTCTGCATCACCAGAGGAGAGCAGAATCCGAGGAATGAGACACTCTTCGATGAATGTATCAGCGACCGATTCTCCCTTTGCCGACGAGTTGAACCATCGTGCGCTTTGCTTGGTCAGCAATATCTTAGTCTTGCTCACTCGCTCACTGCAGGCACTCGCCTCAGCAGCAAGATCCTTGTTGAGTTGGACAAGAGCGTCAAGGGACTTTTTCTTATTGCTCATATCGCCTCGCTCCCTCTTAAGTTCGGCATATTGCTTTTCTACCAGTTTAATCTCAGCTTCGTAACTGGCCATTGGAACTACAAGATCTCCCGTTTGGAGAGACCAGAAAAGGACGAAGAATTCGGGACTGATTCTGTCCCATACTTCTGAAGGTAATAAGGGTCGTACGGCGTTGATAATAGGCCCAAGTACATCCAAGAAGCGGTCGGGTTTCTGGCCGTTTACGGTCGACGAGGATAATTGCCGCAAATCGCCTTTATCCGCATCCGGTACGTCCACTACCATAGGGTCTTCAGCATCCCGGCTGACTGTAGATGATGCCGCGGCTTCATTACATTTCGTGTCCATGACCACATCACCGTCCGTATCTGGTGTTGGTTCTGAACTAGCCACTGCAAGCTTTTCACCCGGGCCCATCATGAAATACTGGAGACTGGCACGGCCAATCATGAAGGCGAGGTTAGCATCGAGGCCGAAGTCTGTCATTAATCGTGAGATGCTAGGAATGGATCCATCAAACTCCTCGGGTGTTAGGTTATTTCGTAGTAGCTCTACATATTGGACGAATGCTTGCTGCGAGTCGTCGATCACAGTTCCTAAGTATTTGATATGCGTCTCGTGCTCAGGCAGCTTATAGATGGCGGATTGACGGTATTGGGCCATGTTCGTCAGGAGGCGCCAAGCGAGATCTGTCTGTACCAAAGCCTTCATAAGGCGAGTAGCACTCTTAGCAGACTCAAAACGCTTATCTCCTAGGTTGACCAGCGTCTGGCGTCGTAAAAGCTCGCCGCCACTCAGAGCATATAACTGAGCGTCTGTGAAATCAACGTCCGAGACAATCCCACCCATAGAAGTGATAAGCTCTCGCATAATGATCAAATCGGTAGAGTTGCCCTGGGCGACTTGATCATTCACATAAGAGATAACCGGAGTGGGATCCATGTTGCCATATCGTCGGAAAACCCTCCCCGAGAATTTAGAGAGGGCCTGCAGCCATCGGCTAGTCAGGAGTACGGATGTCTCCTGGGTCCTGCTCCTCTGTTTACCGCCTAAAGAGCTCAGGAGCGACCAAACGAGAACGTCGTGACCCATTTCAGTGAAGTACTTCGTACATTCCACAAATGCCTCTATGAGGTTGGTATACGCTTCGATTTGTTCAAGAGCCACTTTGCAGACAATGCCAGGAGACGATAGAGCCACTTTGGCAAGCTTCTTCGCAGAGCTGGAAATGTTCTGCAGAGCCAAACGTTTCAAAGTTGCCAGCGTGTCCACTCTAGCGTTCTTGAAAGCTTTCGCCATGGATGGCAACCGGGATATCTGCCCTTCGTAACATTCCGAGTAAATGTTGTAGCGGACTTGGGTCGGGTAGTGCTTCAGAAGGTCCCAGACAGCAGCCACGGCGTCGACATTAGTGTCGCTGAGGCACAAGGACGGAACAAGAGTACGTCGAAGAAGGTCTTGCCAACGAGCAACGTTCTCCGGTGATTGATCTTGCAAGAAGCTTTTCACGCCGATGGCAGCTAATTTCTTGACCAGGGAAGGCTCTCTTCCGATATTAACGCCAGAAACGTTGAGGAGTGTGCTGCATAGGGTGAACACATCGTCAACTGTTTGGCATATGGGGACGTTGTCCGCCCACTCGTCGAGATAAAATCGATAAAGAGTGCCTTTATTGATCCCGTCGGCATGCGGCCATTTTAGAATCTTGACGGGGGAGCCATCAGCAAGCCTCAGGTTCCCCTTCGTCATGCCGGATTGATTTTGTGATATCTCCGGTTTGATGGGTTGGCTATTTAGCGGTCGAAGCTCAGTAGGCCGGGTTTCTTCAAAGACCTTGCTAATGCAGTGCAGAAGGATACGATTGATGGCAGGGTAAATCTCGTCTGGATACGCCTCAGGGAGCCAAGGAAAACGCCCCAAGAGGAATAGAGCTTCAGGGATTGCTCCTACCACTAATAGATGAGATACTAGGTCTGCCTTATGGGCTTCCTTTGGCTCTGGAAGACTTTCTTCGTCTTCTTTGGTGGCATTCGCCTCTTGTCGATTACCATCGGCGATCGCAGCTGTGGATTCTCGCGGTTTCGAGGAGAGCGGTAGGGTGTCATCGGTAAGAGCTCCAGCAGCGAGGAGGGCGTTTGGAACGTTACCCTGTCTCTTGGCTCGCTCTCTCTCGTCAAGCTCTTGTATTCGTCGTTCCCTCAAGGATTCCATATGGTCATCATCCGGCCAAAGATGAGGGTAAAGGTCAGCAAGAGAGATGAAACCAGTCTTGATGAAAAAGGCTGAGAGATAGTACAAGTTTGCTGGGAGTGTTTCGCCTCTATCTCGGGCGTCGGATGCGTAGAATCGAAACTTGAAGCCCAGTAACTGCGCAGCAATCTTATTGCCACAAGGCGGGAGTGTCTTCGTGATTCTTATCCAGTCGACAATAGAATCATTGCTCGCGTTGGAACTGGACGTAGATCCCGCGGAGTTGAGTTGGTCGATATTCTCCACTCGCCTTCCACCAAGCTCAAAGAAGGCATCGAGGTGAACTTCTCGAGCTCTATCCCAGAATGTTAGGTCGCGTTGGTGACATTGCTCAGCGAGCTCAATTTTGAGATCATCGGGGCTGACATGTTCATTCTTCGGTAGAGCCCACTTTGGAAGGCCACCCGCGAAGACTTTCTCGGAATGTTCAATCTGGTTACGAGGCCACCAGGAGCTGATCCGCAGAAATCTGGAGAAGAACACGATGTTTCTCAGCATCGTTGCGGAGAAGACGTCGATTACAACATCCAGAACTCTCCCGACATCGAGGTCAAAGGTTCCTATTAATCCCTTGACGCGCTCCCAGCACGCATGAACAAGGGCGAAGTCATGATGGTCTCGTGCATAATATGGTGTGCGATAGAGCTCTGCGGCGAGCTTAGAGTAACCCTCGGATTCTTCCCTTAGAAGGTTGTAGTTGGCTTGTCGGTACAGTTGATTCGTGGCATAACGAATGCCTAACTTGACAAACGTCTCACGGATCAAGCCAAGTTGCTGTAGGGCTGGAGCATCTAGGACTTCGCGCAGTAGCTTTAGCGAAATTCCTGTAGCGGTGACGAAATCTCGTAGTTGTGGTCGGGAGGCACCATCCTCAGAATCGAGGAAGATCGAAAGGGTGTCAAGGAATAGTGTCTGTGCATCGAAGTTGAATCCAGGGCCATCGCCATTCTCAACTGGTGGACCAAGTATCTGTTTCATGCAGTTTCCTGCATCCGATGGGCTAAGGCGGCCTTCTAGGACAGCACGCGTGAACTCTTGAGAGATAGTGGAGATCTCTTCGACATCTTCATCGTTCCGTGACTTAATGCCATGCTCGACAACCTCCTGACGGCCCTTCTGTTGCCAAGCGGAAAGTCGCGCTTCTGCCAAGACAGTGAAGTTGTAGTTTGAAGAAGGAGGCGGAGGCTGGCTGGGCTGGGTGGCGGATGGCGTAGAAGGGATCGGGGGTAGAACAGCTTGCGAGGACGAGCTGGATGGGCGAATAGTCGATGGGGAGACAGGGCCTCGATGATTCGAAGAAGCGCCTAATTGACTGCCCGAAGAATCGCGTCGATCGACGTTGTTCCTTCTTGTGTTTCGGCCGCTGGATGCGCGGCGGGTCTGTGAGGATGGATTGTCTTGGAAATCTCTATCGTGTTGGCCAAGACTAGTGTCGGAAGGACGATGGGGAGCTGGACGATTGGCCCCGGCGTCGGATGGCCTCTCGTTTCTCTTTCTCTTAGGAGGCATCTTGATAGAGTGCGACAGGTTCTACGGAACCAAAGGTCATGAAGAAGAGGCTAGACACCAAAAGTATTGGTAGTGGGGATCATAAAATGGTGAAGTAGAAATGACCTCAAGAATACTTAGGATAGACCTAATGCGACGTAGGCTTCTCGAGAGTGTTGGCTGGAATGAATTCCGATAATTTGTTGAGGTGGCCGTGTTGCATTGCCAGAAAAGAAGGTGACAAGTTAATGAATAGGAAAAAAGCGATGTAATCGGAAGGGTAGATGGATGTTTGTATTGAAAGAACAAAGGAAGTGATTAATGTGGTACAAGAACAACCCTTCTCTCAAATAGTTGACCATGCATCGATGTGAAGAATGGGTGAAGATTGAAGAGAAGGCGAAGAGGTGCGTTGGTTGTAAAGAAGAGAGAGGGAGAGGGAGAGAGTGGAAGTCCGTTTGACAAAAAGGTAATAATCGCGTTGATTGAAGAGGCTATCGCGTGGTGGATTTTTGGAGGATGCAGCCTCAGAGCTTGTAAAAGGGTAAGGCTACATGCAATGTACATGGTACATCGTACTTGAATTTGGAGGGGCTATCCCACTTCGGGAAAGGTGTCTGGTACTTACCGCAACTGCGCAAGTACTATGTACACGTAGTAGACCCACTAAATAAATGTTGCCAGCCGCCAGAGAAGTCGCCACTTACATAAACTAAAAAGTCTGGGTAGGTACGTACCTCCTACCTCGTAATATTTCCCGACGTCAAGTGGGAGTCACCATTGAACATTACAACATCCAAATATACACTGGTTTTTCAGCATATCTCGGCCTTCAACATTCATAAGTACCTAGGTAGCTTTATATTAACAGCTCGTTACTTAATACTGCCTCTCTAATTCACATCTCCTTTATACCTTGCTGCTGCCCAACGACAAGATGGTGTCCAAAGACGAGCCTGCCAAGCTCCCAAAATATGGTCAGTACATCATCTAACTGTTTCTTAGACTCTGTGTTTGCCCTTCATTCGATGCGGCTGCAGGTTTATTTCCAGTTTATCTTTGATATGAAAACAGTGGCTGAATACTTCCAAGAAAGAACTCGGCAACAGCCTGAGAACCCATTTGCCAGTCTAATACCAGAGCAGGACATCGTCATCATCCCAAGCTTTACCCTTGAATCTGGTGTCACCTTGCAAAATGTGCCGTTGGCATACACAAGGCGAGGGAAGCTATCCCCAAACGCGGACAATGCCATGGTCATATGTCACGCCCTGACAGGCTCTGCTGATGTCAGTGATTGGTGGGGGCCACTGCTCGGTGGTCCTGGTCGGGCGTTTGACACTTCGCGATTCTTCATTGTCTGTATGAACAGCTTGGGTAGTCCCTACGGCACCGCAAGCCCGGTAACTGCTAAGGATGGCGATCTGAAGAATGAGAGATACGGACCCGAGTTTCCCCTTACCACGATCAGAGATGATGTCAAGTAAGTCGCAATCTCGTCAAGCTGCATATCAATTCTGACATGAGACAGCTTGCATAAACTGCTCCTAGATGACCTTGGAGTACGGCAAGTGGCTGCAGTAATTGGCGGTTCCATGGGCGGTATGCTAGTCCTCGAATGGGCATATTTCGGCAAGGATTACGTTCGAAGTATTGTGCCGATTGCAACTTCAAGCCGTCATAGTGCTTGGGGCATTAGCTGGGGAGAGGCCCAACGCCAAAGCATATATGCGGACCCAAAGTATGATGATGGATATTATTCCTTCTCTGACCCGCCTTCAACTGGCCTCGGAGCAGCTCGTATGGCGGCGCTGTTGACTTATCGTAGTCGAAATTCATTCGAGGCTCGGTTCGGACGCAATATTCCTGACCCGACTAGGCGCCAAACTATCCGCGAAAGCCCCCGCCCTAGCACTCCCTCCGAAACTCATTTCCACATTCATAACGATGGACATAAGACCACTCGGCTATCGAGGAACAACAGTTACACGGACAAGCAGCCGTCCGTGACCAGGGGAGATAGGGCAGGCAATTCCAATGAGACCAACGGTCAATCGCTTGATCCCCAATTCTCTGGGCCAAAGACGGACAGTGCTGCTAAGGGAGAATCGGTGCCAACAACGACTTACTTCTCCGCCCAGTCATACCTTCGCTACCAGGGCGAGAAATTCGTCAAGCGGTTCGATAGCAACTGCTATATTGCTATCACGAGGAAACTAGACACGCACGACGTTTCGCGGTACCGCGCTGACACCGTTGCTGAGGCTCTCGCTCTAATTGAACAGCCTACCCTAGTCCTCGGAATTGAAAGCGACGGGCTCTTCACCTTCGCGGAACAACAAGAGATAGCAGAGCATATCAAGGACGCCAGGCTCGAGAAGATAGACAGCCAAGAGGGCCACGACGCCTTTTTGTTGCAGTTCGAGCAAGTTAATAGGTACATTCTAGAATTTCTGAACCAGACACTGCCGGACATTATGGCCAGAGAGAGCGAGCACGTGGAGGCAGCTAGCGTCGGCCAGTTAACTAAATCAAGCACATTCGGGGAAGCAGAAGTAGAAGACATCACCGCATGGTAGATAATCTATAAGCACATAGTGCGGCGTTTTACTGAATTAAAATCACGGTTGTCAAAAAGAGACAATTAGCCTACGGAGCTACTCGTAGGCCTACTACATAGGACAAGATACTATGTACCTAGTTAGGTATACAAACTTCCAGGGCTAGAGAGAATCGACTCGAGCCCTAAACTACTAACCTCGAGTAATACCAACACCAATGATCTTATTACAAGTGCTTACGAGAGCATAAAGGGAGCTAACCTTCGACTTCGTAGCATGCGATTCCCAGATACATGGTTCTTTACCTAAGTGACTTACTGCTGTTTCCCACTTCAAAGGTGAGTGACGTATATATATCTGCCAAAATTTGTGAGCACATGTGATTCACTCTCTTCTTGAAAAGAAAGGGAAAAAATATTGATGTCTCAAGAATGATATATGCTGCTCCGGGGAATCGAACCCCGATCTCGGGCTTGGAAGGCTCGAATGATAACCATTACACTAAAGCAGCTATTGGATCGGATGATTGTTTGTCCTGCTATGTGAATTTATATACCTGTTGTCAAGCCAATCAGGAACTCTTCTCGGAACGCGCTGGGGACCCAGTCGGTAAAGCAAGTGGGCCGGCACACGGTCGACATGAGCTAGCAGACACGGCTCCGGCGCCGAATGTTCGATATTTCTTGGCAATGCCCCCTATTATTCTAATATGTTGTGGGTGTTTGGGCTAACATCTATAGACACACTTAGACGTATGGGCGGAAGGAACAGTGAATGATGATATAGCCGAATGTCTAGAAATGCAGACAGCTAGTCCTTTTCGGTGTGCAAATTAAAAGGTACTATGGTTGAAAGGGATCTCGGAATGGACCTGCGAGTAGGACGGAAGTCACCACACACGTACGTGGCGCAATTGAGGAACAAGAAATACTGGGTACCTTGGGTAGTTTAGACTACTAGAATGAGGCACTGCTTGTTGAAATGTATAGGCATATTTAGGGGAGGAGGCCCGGCATCCCTGTGCTAACTACCGCCAGTTGATCAAGAGAAGTACTACGCGGTCTGTAGTGTTGTCAAGTTGTAGATGATAAACCACTTCTTCTCAGTTAAGAGTATTAGGTAGGTACTCTCTAGATAGGTATGTGTCGATATTCGACCGACATTGTAATCCCGCGAGAGACGAGAGAAAAGGTTCCTACTGCTGTATTGAGTTCTTAATGGTGACAACTCAGAAACCATCGTCTAAAAAGAGTCGTGTTCGTCAGAGGACGTACTTGAATGGTGTAAAGAAACGGAACAGGCCGAAACCGATTTGCATCACCTAAGAGATAAATCCCGAGTTGCATTTCTCCCGAGGAATCTGGAAAGGGCGATCCAATTCACAACGGATGATGATGCTCTCTCAAGTTACTGGCGGGAAGAAGTCGTGAAAGGATATGCCGTCAAAAATCTGACCATCCAACCAGACCTCCTTGTTGCACTCTCTGCTACCGCAGAGACATTCCATACCAAGACGAACTGGACGTATCTTGCTGGACTCTGGAAAGAGAATCTCCTGAGAGGACTGACCTGGAAACGCCTAACAGGCGTTCCGCGAGTAGGATATTATCGTAGTTGGAGCTGGTCATCTACCCTAGCTTTGGAATTGTGCCATTTCGAAGGGAGACCTACTGCTAATACAGTACGCTCTACTCCGTGGCTTATAACTGTTTTGGAAACTCCAGTGAAGCTCTCATCGGTCAATATCTTTGGCCCCATTAGGCCGGCTCAATTAAACTCAAGGGACCCTTCACAAATGGAGTCGTAGCAGTCTTTCGTGAAAAAAGTGGCGGCAGCAGATGGGCTCCTATTCTGGCTGTTTCAAACACGAATGCAGTTACGAGCGCAGAAGTTGATCTAGACACTCTACTTGTATGGACAAGGAGCATCCTGTCTACAGGTGTCAAAGAGGCATCGGCAAGGAGGATCAATTACGGAGAGAACACCAGCTGCACGATAGGATCTCTAAATTTCGACCGGGTAGCTGTGTGGGTCTTGATGTTGTTCGTCACAAGCGGACAAGATGGAAGAATTATTGTGGAGGGTGTTGTGCTTGGTCGTGTCGACTCGCAAGTAGATCGAGGCTAGGTGCCTGTACCCTCTACTTGAGCGGACCAAGGGACGAAAATGACACTATAAAGGATTCTGCTACGGATATGGTCCAAGGAATGGAGAATCGAGAAGTCATACTCGTCTAAGATATCATTGTTATTCAAATGGCCACGACACGGCCCTCTGGGGGACACCGTCATAAGTCAATAAATTTAATATACACAATCTGTCTATCCATTACCGAACCAAGTGAAAGGGAGATCCACGTATCTTTATAAATCTATCTAGTACACGAAGGGATACCACATTAGTTTCCACCGTCTCAGATGCCTACAGACCTAGTCGCGTAGAAGCTCCTTGTACTCTGGGAGGTCCCATTTAATATTCTCCTTGAGAATCCACTTGGCAATCACGTTCAACCTTAAGAACGACGCCACCGCCACGATAAAGAGTAAGATACTAATACCAAATGCCGTCGACGGCATCATATTACTCCACACGCTCTCACTGTCCGATATGTCTTTTATGACCTGGTCCATGAAGGGCCGGAACTTGTCTTCGTAAGCCTTGAGCGCGGTCGCAATGCCGTCCTTGGCCTCGGCCTCTGTCCGGGAGCGTCCGCAGTGTCTCTCGAGCTCGCCGGCTAGGACGTACGCGCCGACGATGGCTGAGGTGGTTCCCATCCCCGTGTTCGCCGACGGGCAGTAACCGGCGTCGCCGAGCAGCGTCACGTGGCCGCGGGACCAAGTCTCCATCCGAACGAGGCCTATGTTTTCGAGGTAGAAGTCGTCGGCGTCCGCCAAAGCCTTCAAGATCTCTTCCGTCTGCCACCCCGCGCCCTGGAGTACCTCTGCCAGGACCTCCTTCTCCTGCTTGACATCTCCTCGGCGATTATCCCTAAGCCGGTCCGAATCGGCCGTGAATCCTACGTACACCTGGAGTGTGTCCGGGCTTGATCTTCGAGTCATGATGCCGCGCTTGCCGGGGGCGAAGTACGTGGTGGCGATGTACTCCTCTCCCTTTTTTATCGGCCGGGGCATGGTGAAGTAGCCGATGTACATACCCCGGATCGGGTGAAAGGGGTCTGGTGTGTCGGGACCGAGCATCATCTTGCGGGTGCGTGAACCGGAGCCGTCGGCACCCACCAAGAGATCGAATCGGTCCGTTTTGCCATCGGCAAACCGAACATTAACTGAGCCATCCTTGTCCTCGAAACTTTCAATCGACGTTCCAAAGATATACTTGGCCCGATCCTTTGTCTGCTCGTATAGGAGGTTACACAGGTCTCCTCTCATGATCTCGAACTCGCTGGTAAAGTTCTGCAGACCCTTACCAGATGTATTCGCGGGGAAGAAGCCTCGCCGTCTACCCGAGCTGTCGACTACCTGCAGGCCCTGTTCTGGTGCCGCCTTAGAGCGAAAGTCCTGTTCAAGGCCCATTCGCTTCATGACTTCGATCCCGTGGCCGCGTAGATCTACTTGGAGTCCTGTAGCCCGTAGGGTTGGGTACCACTCGACGACGGTGACGTTATGGCCTAGCTTTGAGAGCCAGAAGGCGAGAGCGTTGCCAGCGACACCTCCGCCGCTGATGAGGACCTTCATTGGAGCCATGGTCTAACTGGGTGTTGTGAATGCTGAGGATATAACAAGCGAGAATATATAGGATGACTGGATATCGAAGAGAAGAACCGTGAAGGTATGATTAGCCAAGGCATTTTGAGCAGAAAGGCTTGTTAAATAGCGATCCTAGATGGTCTTTTTGGTATTTTACCGCAGAGGGTGTATTATCTCCGGACAATGTGAAGGTCGTCAACACTTGTCTCGGCCGTAATGATGTAGTCGTCCGCCAAATCACCGAAACGGCTCCACGCGGGCATAGTTGGTAAGCGTACGAGTCATGCTGAGACAGCGCCAACTTGCTCAGCTTCAATGTTTTCCTAGTCCCTCCCCATGTGAGCTTTGCATAAGTCGCCATTAAGTTGGGGTTCTGTCGGACGTATCGGTTAGGGACACAACCATTGGTCTTGCTCCTTTATATGAACTTCTATCGCATAGATAGGAGAGACAAGACATAGAAATATTCATCTTAGAAGTAAACACAATAGACCCGTCAATGAAGCGAGTTATAAATTGTAATATAGGATGGGCGGTGGTTAAAATGTGCAATTGGACGGCTCAGTAGGAGGTACACTAAGAAAAACCTGCATCTGGCCAGAAAAAGTCCATGTCCAAATCCAACCCGTAGCCGTCCAGCCCGCCATCAAGACCCATGGGTGTGAGACCCGCATCGCTGGGATACGGCGAGGCGCCGCCAGCTCGTGCCTTTATTAATTCATAACATAACTCGAGGCTATCCTTTGTACTCTGTGCAATCTTCAACTCGCACGGAATTCCCGCTTCCATGGCCTCGGCCTGGGCTAGGATCATGCTCACGAACATATGACTCTTGACATTGGTCTCGCCTTGCCGGATCCGCTCCGCGAATAACGAAATCATGTCCCTTACGGTCTTCTTCAAAAGCTCGATGTACTGGGAGTTACGTTGTAGCGTCCCGTCGAGGTGTTGGGCCTTGACTTGGGTGACGAGTTCAAATGTGATGACGGTGGATGCGTATCTGATCCCCTCCCTGAACATGCCTCCGCCGATAGCCAGAAGACGAGAGAAGCCTTGATCTGGCTCGGGTGACATTATGGCCATAGCAGAGTCCAGGCTGACCTTATGCGAGTAGTAGAATAGCGGATTCGACAGTGCCTTGCTGGCAAATGAGCAGTGTAGAGGGATGAGAAACCGACGCACTAGATAGTCGAAGAGGTTCCGGTGAAAAGCTGTTACACCAGAATGCTCGTTCTCCTTCATGAAACTGCTACATGCTCGATGTGCGTCGGTGATTTCCGAACTCAGAGCAAGAACATCTACGTAAGAAAGTTCGGAGTGCAACCCGTTGAGAAGCTGGAGGACCCTGAGACGAGTCGGAAGCGAGTCCAGTAGAAGGAGCTGCATGGAAGTTGACGTGTAAGTGTGCTTTGGATGAGGCTGGGGCGCCGCTCTCGACTCGCCTATTTCATCGTCGTTGTAATTAGAAGGTGCCAAGGTGTCAAATTCGTCGGAGGAGATCCTAGGCGGCATTGCCGTGTCCAATGATGATTGCACAACCATTTCGAGTACAGTGGCCCATAACCTCCTGCGAATTTCGGCCTGCAACACGGTCATTTTAGGGAGATGTTTGGGGTCGCGATGTAAGCCGATTTGCATAGCACTGTGGATGAGCGATCCCATTGACGTCCATACCAGGTCACCGCCGACGGAGAAGACCTGTCGCGCTAGCATCGTCAGGCAGTGAATTTGCAGCCCAGCGATATTCAGGCGGTCCTTTTCTATTGGGCCGGAAAGCCATGTTTGAGCTGCGTATGTCCATTGATGCACCGTACTCCGGAATCCAGCATCTGTATAGGCATGTTCAGATAGACTTGATCCTATACCGATGACAAGAAGAACCTTAAGGCGTAGGTCAATTGTAACGCTCTCCGGATGGTCCCAATATCTCTGGTACTCGGTCCAAAAGGAAGGTACGTGAATTATACGGTGCGTCGACTCAAACAATCGAAAGTACAGATTTACCATGGTGTCTGCTATCTCACGGGATGGGGGTGCAAGATCGAAGTCAGGACACCAGAGGCATCGACTAGGCCGCGCTGCCTTGATAGCCCTCGCCACATTTTTGCACTTCTGAAGGAGAGTACCAATCTGAACATGCAGAGCGCCAGTTTCAGTGCCTTGATCCGAAGATCCCTTGACACTGGCAATGGATGCAATATAGCAGGCCATCATGGGTGCATACTTATAAAGTAGTCAGCAAAAAGTAAAGGATGCATGTTCATAAAGACTGCACCTCTTGAGTTATGCCCATCCTGAGGCTCCACGGCAAGATCCTCGTTTTATTCAGGATTATTTGTGAGCTTTGTAGCCCGAATTGCTGTGAGAGTATGTCCCGAGTAGTTTCTGACAGGGCGTTGACGGGACTGGAGGCAGAAAACTCCTCGAGCCTCTGTATCCGCCTCAAAAGATCTCGGACATCTGGTTCTGGTTCTGGTTCTGGTTCTGCTCGGCGGATATGCTCTGGTAGTGGAATGGCGCAGCGGCCTAAGCTATCCGGAGTGCCATTCTGACCTTCTACCAACGTCGCTGTGCTTGATCCTGCTACTGCCGGTACAAACCGGGGCTCTGTAGTTGGCCTATTGGTTCGGATCTGTGTGACTTGAGCTAGAAACGAGGGTGCATACTCGGGCGGGCTTGACGTCTCACTCCGTGAGCTTTCAGGGTGGGTCTGTTGCCGGATGACCGGCTCAGAGCTATAGATCTTATAAGTACATTGCGACTTAGAAGAGACGCAATGTGCACAGGGGTCATTTCGGTCGCACTTGATCTTGCGGCGTCGGCATTCAAGGCAAGATAATGCTGGTCTTCTCCGGCGGCGGGTTTGTCGCTCCATAGAGATACAGTAGTTGCTAAAGCTCCTCGGCCGTATTACTGTTCATAGACGGGATTATCTATTTGTGAAATGCAAATTCAAAGCGAAGAGATTTCGAAGAGGGCGTCATAAAGTCTTAGGTCCGGACTGCGCGGGCGAGAGCGCACTTTTCGGATCTAAGTGAAAATGCCGAAGCGCTTACAGCCGTCGGCCCACAGCTAATGAGAGTTGGCTCATATTACTGGCTGGATCGACGTTGGAGATGAACAAAGCCCCGTCTAAGCTCCGTTTACTCCCGTTGGCGATTCATTCGGCTTCTCTACTAGAGGAAGCATGTCATAGCCTAGAGATGTCGAAAGTCTAGGTACCTAGTTGAATATGCCATAGGAATACTATGTACCGATAGAGAGGGAGATACTAGATAGAAGCCTTTTGACAATTAAACATCATCAGAGTAAGATACGCTGCTTCCGGGTCATCTATGAATGCTACAGGCCCAATTTGTTTTAGATTATCCCATGCCGCGCCGCACCGCAAAATGAACTGTCATTTCAGTGCACGGATATGGATATCTTATCGGTACAGTTGATCTGTTCCTAATTCACTGCATTCTCAACGTGTTTATCTACCAGCACAGTATCTCAGACTGAGCCCAGGATTCGAGCATTGTGCAGCCAGATCTGGCAATTTCATCAGCCCAACCACCAATAAGGAGAGCCGCTACTTTTAGTCAACTTCCTATTTCCTGTTAGCTTATATCATCGCCATGGCCGCCCAGGACGAGCCGGACGTAACTGTCTTCCGCGGGTGGAAGGAATCTGGGAAGTACGTGTGGTCCCCCTATGTCACCAAGCTAGAAGCGCGGTTTCGCTTCGCAGACGTGCGATACGCGACAGATGTCGGGTCGATCAGGGCAGCGCCAAAAGGAAAAGTCCCTTATGTAGAATGCCGCAATCTATCTCCTGTTCGCGGTTCGTCAACTGTGCAAGAGGAAAGCTCGCGGCCGAGGACGCTACTCAGTGACTCCGCCCTCATCATCGAGACCCTGATCAAATGGGGCGTTCTTCCGGACCTCAACCGCGATCTGGAACCCTCGAAACGTTCGCATGATATGGCGCTGAGGGCCCAATTAGAGGATAAGTTGTACTTCTACCACGTGAGCCGTCTCTCCTCATATACTCGAACCTCCACGTGCCCATGCCTGTAGCTTTGCTAACAATGCACGATATGAAAGACCTGGGAGCGTTGGACTCAGAACTACTACGTGATGCGCGATCATGTCTTGTGGGCAATACCGTATCTCGTGCGGGTGCTCATCGGCTTGCTGATCTATCGCAACACCCTCGCCACACTCCACGGACAGGGTACCGGGCGATTCACGGCCGAGGAGATCGCGGCGTTCCGTCGTGACATCTGGGAAGGATTAAGTTCGTTACGTGAGTAGCATCTAGGAGTTTCTCATTATTCCTTTCGTCCTAGGGACCGAGCCTTCCCAACTTTCCGAGACCTGTCATACGAAGCCCTTCATACCTTGTTAGGTTTTATCCAGAAATGACACATACTTACTCTGTATCCTATAGTCATAACGTCGCGATCCAGCAGTAGTACCAACAAGAAAAGCAACAGTGGTGATGGACCGTTCTGGATACTAGGGGGAGACTATCCTACTGAAGCGGACGCTTGTCTGTTCGGCTTTATAGTTTCAGTTCTGGTATGCACCGCGTAAGTAACCCCTTTTCTATCTTCTCCTTTCTGTTAATCTATGTGCCTTCGTCACCATTATATGTGATTGTATGGTGAGGGAAGAATGCGTGCTGACAGGTATTCTGCAATGATCTTAGTGCGCCCGACTCTCAGGAGGTGGTCAAGAGCCACCCCATCCTCCTGGATTATGCTAGTCGTATCCACGACCGGTATTTTCCAGATTATGAGAAATGGATGGCATAACCTAATTAGGATAGGGTTGATGGGTGATAACCGAGAAGAAAACAAAAATGCACTGTAGCTTCATTAAAAGTACTGCGTTCTTATATATCCAAAGAAGGCATTCCCCACGAAAACACGAATTCCAGTCGTTATAAAAGCGACATGAGATACCATAAAGGAAAATTAAGCATGACAATTCGGGACTCAGGTATTCATTATTTGACTGGTGCTGTTAACCCACATTCATCTGCGTCCCCACGGGCAATCTTGTGCATAGTGGTTGTATCTATTGCCTACATGCAAGGTTACCGCCAAAATCAAAGTATCAGGAACTAAAGAGCTTACATTTATAGCAATGGATATCACTAGCATAATGGCCGTGTTCGTTGCCTGTTTTGGGCATCATTAGTCGGCAAGTAAACTATTGCAGTTGAGTGAAACTCACATTTGTAGCAATGAACATCACTGGCGTCATGACCGTAAACGCCACCTGATAAAGGAAGATTAATAGCTGAGCACAAGCGTCTAATTCTACTCACATTTGCTGCAGTGGTCATTTGAAAAATGGCCGTATTTGTGACCTGCTGTAGGTTAGCATCTATCTCGCATATAAGGGCGTGCCGGTAAGGCGCACATTTGTAGCAATGGGGATCATCTGCATAATGGCCACGCTGGCTACCTAGTGGACGACTTTCGTTAGCTAAAATATCCCAAAGATTTAAGCGAGCAGTAAGGGTACCTAGGTACCTAGGTAACGAACATTTATAACAGACGACAGGCCGGGATCCCCGGCCTCTACTAATCTCGGTATTAGACTCGCGATTCTCTGATCGATTGATCATACTGGAACTGGCAATCGAGTCGGTCCTCTCCAAGGAGGGTTTGGAGCGTTTCTCAAGCTCTTCAGAAAGCCTCATCAGAGCTTTGTCCTTCCCTTCACCGTAGATGAGCGGCAAATAGACATTGAATATGCCTAGGAGCGAGTAAACCATATCTTCTTCGTGTTTGGTTCGACGACCTGCTGACCAAGACATCCGTTGATTGAAGTTGAAATTAGACAAATCTTCGCCGCGAAGGGCGCTTAACTCAATCCCCGTTATCTTATGAAGTTGCGGTTCTAATGAGCTCTTGTCACCGAGTCGCTGGCCGTCCCCTGAGAAGAATTCTACCGAGCGTGGTGCAACTAGCTCTTGGAGCGTCCAGCCACGTGTGAACCATCTACTCTTTCGGAACACCGCATCTTTCGGAACGTCTGATAGGTATACGTAGCATTTGGCCGAACCTCTGTACCATTTGAACATAGAATTAATCGCTCTGGATAGTTCGGTGTTGTTTGACTTGTCGATACAACATGTATCGACCCAAAAATGCTCGAGGCCATTGGAAGCAGCCTGCCTGCCGCAAAAGAGAATTTTCCTATGTCAATCTTCTGTCTATATGTGTTTTCGCTGATGTCTTTTAGGGTGACCTCTTCGTCATCTTCACCCCAGGTATGTGAGAGTACAGCGTAACTCGGTACGTCTTCGGAGTACTCTTTGGTCAGCGTAAGGCTACCGTCGTCTTGGAGCTTGAGAAACCGCATGATGGGCCTATTGTAATGAGTATATGGGCGAGTATAAGTTAAAACACTAAAGATTTTCGCAATATTAGGAGCCAGAGTGAGGCGGGGATGCGGGGATTGAGGCTCGTCAAGCCGCCTTCCTCCCTTCCTCGTAGGCTCACATCAGCCATTGCAACTGTAGGTCCTAGCGAATCAGGTACGGTACGGTACCATATAATTACAAATCGGAGAAAGTTCGGTGTTACTAGAGTCTCGATAACTTCACCTATGGGATAGAGAACGCGAACCCATACTGAAACGGCTGGACGTCTACCAGGTCTGCGTATTCTAAGTAACACTTTTGGACAGAAATATCATGGCGCTCGAATATTTATGGAGCTCGGATTAGTCGAGTCTCCGCTGCCAGACAATTGCCAGGCGATAGCCATGCGATGTTCAGCCTCCACGGAGTTTCACCTGGATCACTTCCTAATACCACTAGGCTTTCATCGTACTACCTTAGGGGTAGGTATGATGTTTACATCGCTAACTCGGCATTCCCTTTGCTCGTATTCCATCTATATTATCTGTGGTAAGCACACACATAAAGCCTTCGTCTGTACTCATGACACCGTGTCCGGTCAGCCTCCTAAACGGCTATAATATTTCAAACCCGACGACCCTTACTTCGTAGCGTGTTACCTTACGTGTTGTGGCCGAGAGTAGAATCAACGAGGTTAGTTTTAGACAACGCCATTGTGCAGTTGGTCGCATGCTGCGCTTATGGTGCTACGGTGCTACTATTTTCGAGAGTAAAAGTGTGGCCAGGTCGGTCCGCGATTAATAGTTGCCATACAGAATTCAAGTAGGCTAACTCGCGATGAATAGCCATTCTACAATGATGATGACAAGAAATTGCTAGGTAGGTACCTATATGATTGCCATTCTCTATAAAGGGGTTGGGATGGTCTCAGCAAAATTGACATATCCACGTCTTCACTTCTTCATTATTTCGCTATTCTGAATTACTCAACTTCCGCTGTGAAAACACAATCTAGATCGTGGGTAACACAGTCTCGAGCACTCTCAAATCCCTCACAGGCGAAGGTGACGATAACAGAAATTCATTTAGCAAGAATATAATTAATTGCTCACAGCTAGCCTATCGTGCGCGAGACGTTGTGGTAATATGTACAAGTACAAGTCACCATTCAATGGTCGTTCACACCGCGCTCCTGGCAGTACTTTTCGACCTCCTTCCGTAGACTCTGGCTCTGTCGCTCGACAAGGTCTATGATATCTTGGTATTCAGCGTCAAGTTTCATGGGGCCGGATCGTGCACCGACACTATCACGAATATCCGTCATTTCTTCCATGACAGCCTGCAACTGATTAGGTAGCCAAGTTACAATCGGGCTGCCTCCCGTGGCAGTGGGGTGGGACGTCTGTTTTAGTATGTACTCGCGAGCAAAGCACCAATGGCGCCACCGGAAATCGCGGACTTGGTTCAGAGCCTGCAGCCAAAGGCCTCGAGACTGTTTCACCAAGTTCATGTCGTCGCCCGTCATCGATGAGTGACGTTCAGTACCAACGGCAAGAGCAAAGTCCTTTGCGCACAATTCCTCGGCACATTTCTTCACTTCGACGAGGAACTGACGGTGGTTGCTTGGCCTGTAGTCCCTGAAGTCCTGCAGGATCTCCGTAAGCGGTGTTTCAGGCATCTGAATCTGCAGGAAATTGTCCATCAATGGAATCATGGTGTCGTTGGCACCGCTCTCACCCCTGAAGCTCAGGGGCTTGCCGTTATTGACGCCCTCGTACACAACACCATCCGGAAACATAGACTGTGACGTGATGCCGAAGATGAAGGTGCGGAAGCTCGTGTACGATCGTGGCTTCGACTTCATCCACATGGTCTCCATGACGGTATTAACCTTCTGCATAGCGTCTACTATGGTACACAATCCATCATTGAACGCCTTGCGTTGCTGCTGGGCTGATAAATGGTCAGAATTGGCAAGTGCCTGCAAGCATGCCATAGTCCCGTGTACCAAAGGCCCCGAGTTCTTGACCATGTCGACGTGCACAAGAACGAAACCAGCTTCCGAAGACATGGGGTCTAGGCCGTGCTCAAACGCGCGAATTAGGCTCAAGTTAGAGTACTCTAGACCTGCATCGGGATTCTGAAGACGTTAATTGAAGAGGGCATAAGAGCCCGCATATTCCATGAAAGGCTTGAAACCAGCGCTGCAAGGTGTTATTACAGGCTGACGATAATATGCCAGAACTAGTCTTGACTTACAGCTCGGCACAGCGAACAATGGGGAGAGATAGCTGAGATGGAAGGAAGGATCTCCCCAGCCCGTACGGCTCCCCCTTAATGAACCTCATGTGGCATGGCTCTAGCAAGAATGCCGAAGCCAAAAACGAGTAGTCGCGGTAAAGGGCATTCATAATAGGAAGGTTATCGCGGTACTTCTCGACTTGGTCGGACAGATCTGGAAGGCTACCCAGTACAGCATCACCTAGCTGACCAGTAGCGAGAAGCCCAGGTTTGCCTGACTGAGTCCGGACAGGCATTGCTTGAAGCAAAGTCTCAACCGCATCAAATTCGGGCGGGAGGGCGACGATAGGGTCCATGCGTGCTAGGAAACCCCGAGTTGTAGAGACCATGAAGGCAGGAAGCGAGACGTTATCCGGCTTAGTGTCTTCTAGGACTTCGAAGGATGACTTGGGAATGAACATTTTGGTAATTTTAAAGCGAGGGGCCTGGTGCTATCAAGCGTTGTGTATAAGGTTCTGGGTATCCTGAAAGGAACAGAATTTTGGAAGCTTGGAATTCAAAACGGGGCCGGCGGTCGTTTCGCGTGCTAATATACATCGTGGCCGGAACAGTTCCGGCCTCAACACCAAATTGCGGAGTCGACGCTCGAGCATGCCCAAGCACGCCGGATCCTGCTGACAAGCTTCATGGCCGGAACCATTCCGGCCTGAACCGACACCGGATTCAACATCGAACTTATTCATTCTAAGTTGACATACCTCGTGGCCGGAACTGTTCCGACCTCGACGAGGAAACCGAAGTCGGATTTATGACGCGATACTTGGGATGAAAGTAGATATGACTTTATATTAACGATAATGAAGCTTGTAAGTTGACTAGGTGATGAGACTGACTTCACGTAATGCTAGCATACATACTAGCAGCTCATTTCTACCGCTGGGATTTAGATGACCCTTTTACGGTTGAAAAGGGGCGCCTGCAGAGTGTGATCTCACATCGTGCTTTAATTACGGGTGAAATACTTCCGATTGCATGATCTGACAAAGGGACTCTATATATGGACTAAAATTACGTAAATGAAGTTCGTCTCTCAGCGAGATAAGGTCTCGTGTCTGCCCGGCAAGGGGTGGGAAAAATGGGTCCAATGCCCACCAAATCCGGCAAGGCCGGCCGTGGCCGGAATCATTTCCGGCCACTTCACGTGAGCTCCTATCTAGGGCCGGTTCTGAGTTGGATTCTTCTTGGCGGATCTCCATTTTCGCTCTTACGGATAGCCTTCAATCCTTCATTCATATGGAGTACTTTTCTATATGCCGATAAGCTACTTGTGACGACAGATAATCTACGAAAGCGGAAGCGAAAGCTGAGTGCCACCTAGGGGTAAGTAACCTTTTAGCGATTAGCATAGGAAGGCTAATACATAAAAACTAGCAGATAGCAGTACATTTTAATATTTACGCATCATAATTCCGAAAGCTTATACACGTGCTACCACCTCTCACTCTGGTTTCCGTATGGCAACTCCGAAAAGGAAAGGATAAATTGTCGTCTTTGTTTCACAGCCTGTGAAATATAAGTCGGCGAAAACAGAATTCTCACATTATTTTTGTGATCGATTCCCTTTTCCCCTTCACGCCAACCTAACTGTCCGAACCACGGTGTGATGACAGGCCTTTTCTTGTACAAATAGACATCTTGAGAAATCCTAGTGTACAGGGGAGTGACCACATGCATCCTCCGAATATCCCATAGAAGCTTAGGGGAGGGCCTGGGCAATGAATGACTATTTCCACTGCTTAGTCCTGTAGAATTGGCTGAGTCAATGACGCCAGTTGCGAGGCTTATGCTACAGCCTGTCTGGATACGAGGCTTTCTGTGGTTGGAGCTGGTTCAAGAGTTGTGAAGCGATTCAAAATTCTGTGGACATAATTAGCCAGAGCACCGGCATGAGATCCAGACGTGTCATTTATAGATGAGTTGAAGTAGAGGGCCTGGTTGACTGGTTCTTCGACACGGGAAGTATCATTGTAGGATATGGCGGTGTTGGGTAGAGGGTACCAGATACTGTTGCTCTTCAATATTCGGCCGGGCCGCCCCTATTTGCTTTCCTATATATATTTTCCTCTCTTGCCGCGTCTCCCCAGGAGCCACATTAACAGGTTGGGAAACTTGGCATATCGACGCTTCCTTGAGGAGACAGGCTTTTGGCGAATGAGGTGACCGGTCACCCTACGTTTTCGACGCGAGGGGTATGGCATATTCAAAATGGGGGTTGATATTGCCAATCGCTGCGCCAATTCAGAGAGTGATAACATAATTCTTTCGTGGTTATTGATTATTCTGGAGGGAAATAAATGCTTGGACATGTTTCGTCGTGGGAATGCCATGATGTCTTTAATTAGGTCTTCGTGTATCTTTACCAAGGCGACCAGCTCGTAGCTGCACCGTGCTACCTCATACAGATTAGAAATGTTGGGTGTTAGAGGGTCCACATGTTGGGATATAGGAGACGGCGTTGGACTCACCATCTCCCAGCCAAAAAAGGGGGCCATAAGCACGCAAGTAGTCATAATAGACTGACTGAATATAAACAGCAGAATCAGCTAGTGCTTTCACTGTCAATTTCAAAGAGTTGCGCCAGGCGCATTCTTTAATTAGTCTCTTAAACCAGGCGCATACTTTTTCGCAGAGGGGGATGAAGGCAGGGATAGCTGCGAGTATCCCAACAATCAGTGCTCCAACTTCAAGCCCACTCATTGACGCCTTGGGCAACTTAGAAAGCAAAATATAAAGTAGAGCGGAGTGAATGCTCTATGGAATCAACTAGTTTGAAAAGGTGTGAGGAGAATCGTCTTATATGAACAATAGTCTTCCCATAATAAGCCCGTACGAGAGGCGAATATGCGGCTGATTACGTATATCACGTCGGATAGTGGCCCCAACATTGCGGCGGATATTAACCTTACCGTACCCAGGTGCCTATATGTAGGTATGACAACATGCCACGAGCCGCTTTATGAACCACGACAAAAAAATTGGGGTCGGCGCGGGTATGTGCGCCTCGTACTACACTAGTAAGAAGCCTGACGTTATGATATTCAATATTCTGTGCAAGTCTACAATCCTTGTTCCAGCACAACCTTGACATCTTCTCGCAATGAATTCTTCCACGCCTCCTCTCCCCTCGTAGGCTTCCAACCTAACTTTCTAGCCACGCTTGACACGGTTCGCGCGTTGCTTACGAATCCTAGCTCCACGTACTCCTCGTTTGTGTGGCCTTCGAGGAGCTGTAGGACCTTGGCTCCCTCTGTCAGGCTAATGCTCTCTACCCGCCGATCCGCCATCTTCCCTTCTTCGTATAAGGCATCAGCGACTGCTTGCGTCATCTCCAACCATGAGTGTCGGCCATTTCCGCTAAATATGATGCCCTTCTTTCCCGTGGGAACACTTTCGCCACCCTTTTCGAGAATTTGCCTTATCATGACCAGGTACAACTCCGCCAGATCTTCTATGTGCACATGATCCCACACGCCCTTGCCATCGCCTACCACCACGGCGTGTCCGTGTTTCAAAACACATCGAGTGTACGACGGAATCTGGATACTCCCAGCGTTGAAAAGGCCCGTACCACGACCATATATAGTCGGGCTCATGATGACCAGTGTCTTAACGCCGAGCTCTAGGCCCGTATCTACGACACCTAGCTCCGTGGTTCGCTGTAGGTAAGGACCTTCCCGTACCTCGCGATCTTTCTCGTACCCGTAAACATCATCCGTAGCGTCATCGAACTCGCGCCCTTCCGGCTCGACCCACGCACCTGACACCGGCCGGTCGCCAACGTTCGACGTACCGGAGGTCTGAATGAACCATACATCGCGTCCGGTCGATGCCTTACGCTGCGCAAGACCACGGAGTAGTGCCTGTGCGGATGCGGGATGGAAGCCGAGGGTGGTGTTGATTACTAGGTCGTGCTCCGCGGCCGCTGCAACGGTCGCTTCGATGTCGTCGAGGTCCTTGTAGACAATAGGACGGACACGGGTGCCATAGGCAGAGATAAGTTTAGTTGCGCGATCAGGGCCGCGCACGAGGCAGGAGATGGTAGCGGCGCTGAGAACCGGGGACTGGGAGCTCAGGAGGTAGGTTAAGATGGTCCCACCAATGTATCCAGTTGCCCCCGTGAGGAGAATTTGAGGGGAAGTATTAGCAGATGCCATGGTTACTGCGCAATGTTGAGTGAAAGTATGGGATTAGCTAGTTGCAAGGGACAAGAAAGGAATGGGGAGTTGATGCATTATGAACTCAAGATGTGTCTATTTTCCTCTATCACGGCTCGGAGACATTTCTAATACTACGCAATATTTGTCCGATGTTTGTTATGGGTCGCGATCAAGGGCTCCGCAGTAGTATTGCATCTCCGCCCAGGATAGTAAATGCTAGTCGCCTCCACTACAGGTAACTTGAAAGTAATCCTTCTAGGAAAACTATCAGCTATGATGTTTATAATTCCTCGCACAAGCGATGACTACTCTAGGATAAGCTCTTACATCTTTTCCTTATATGCAGGAGCCGGTGTTATCGGACTTTCGACCCGCTTTTCTTGCCGGAGCAATTCCGGGTAGTCCCGGCATGAGCCGGACATCCCATGTATTCCTCCGATACTGGAATTGTTTATAAGCGGACAGATAGTATCGGCACAACCCGAATCTGAACTTGATGTCAATCGAATGGTGTTTTCTGCTGTCAAATGTTCCAATATTACTTTAGGGGTAAAATCATTAGTAAAAGCGGAGAGAAGTTGGCCCGAGTCTGGGCGAAGCGGAAAGATTGTCGGCAATAATCTGTGACAGGCAGGTCTGACACGCAGCAATAGACGTTCTCTTTGGTGTCAGAGTACGAGGAGCCCAGGGTTGGTCAAAGCCCGGTTCAATTGCTGTACAACCTCTGCCATCAACTGATTTCATTGCTGGCCGTATGTAATGCTATCAATTCATCCGTAGTAGGAGGTACGCATGGTGCATGACTGGCATAGGTAGCAGTCTTACTTCAATCACTCCGGGTATGATTAATGTAAGCTTAGAATGAATAAGACCTCGCAGGGAGGGTTCATACATTCGACACCGCTAAGGTAGAGAGTGAGGGTTAGGACGCCTCTGATTTCGCCTCATGAAATTAGGCTTTCGTAGGAGGACAGCCGTGGTTAGCGAACAAATCCGAAAATCAATAATCGAATGTCTATAATGGTATACTAACTGTCTTAAATTATGGATGGCTCAGGATAACTGGAAGGCAAGTAGGAATGATGACATGAATACGTGCTATATTTGCTAAGTCCCTTCGTTCCATAAAGACTTATGCATTATAAGCCTCAACATACTTGAGACCCACTCAATCAATCAAAAATATCGATTTAGCGAATCTCGCATTTGACCAAACAAATCAAGTCAAACGTCAAGTCAAGTTAAATATCACTTGACTTGATGGATGCCTTGGTGTTGTGCATATACCTTGGTAAATCGCCGATCTAAATGCCAATAGTTTAACCCCCATATTTTGGGTGTTTATCCCTTGGTATATGTCTGATCACCTACGCATAGACCAGCTAATATACCATAATTTCGGGTGTCCTGTCGCAGGATTTAAGATGTTAAGAGGCTTAAAATGGACGGTATAGCTTTCCTTGTTAGGACGGGTCTCCTATAGAATCTGATTTTCCGACATAATAACCTGAGATAAATCTCGGGTATACCTGATTCAATATCAACACTTTATTGACCCTATAGCATTTCTCGGAGGATAGCGACGACTCCATCCTCATGAGATTCATAGTTAATAGCATCGATGCATTCCCATCTAGGTGCCAATGCTTCCCTGATCTTATTCACGTCTAGTTGTATCTCCTCATCTTTTCCACAGAAGATGAAACCCGTCTCTCTGCTAGACTTGATAATCCGTTCGCACCGAGGACGTCGGACGGTGTCGAATGCCTTGAACACCCCTTCTATCTCTTTAGGCGAGGAAATATTAGCGAAAAGAGCCCTCAAAACCATAGCGTCTTCAATCGCCATTCCGGCACCAAACCCTTGCCACGGCGTCATAGCATGAGCTGCGTCGCCAACAATACAGACACGGCCGTTCGCGTAGGTAGAGGTAGATTTGTGGTCCCATTGAGACCAGCCAAGCGGCTCCGGATCATCTAGTGTGAGCTTGCCCACCGTCAGCACCGTTATGACAGGAGTACTTAGGGGTAGTCTTTGGAAAAGCTTACATCTATCACGCCTTCAGCAATCGGACCACCAAGCCAACTGCTCAGCGTTTGAGAGAGGTGTTCTTTAGTGAGCAGATGCTTTCTGTCTTTTGGTGGATTAGTCTCAATAGCTGATATTACACATTGCACCATCTTCCGGTCCTCTAGAACATCATGCATGATGAACGCCCCGTCGCCGATCCACCCGTATTGCCGATCCATTTCGAAATACTCAGCGCCCAACCTAGACTTTGCCTTTTCGAAGGGTATCAAGATTCTGCTGTCCCAGAATCCAGCTGGAGAAGCGGTTTAATCAGCAACACCGTCTCCCAAAACGTACTTGCGGACGTTGCTAAAGACGCCGTCTGCTCCAATAACAGCGTCAAATGCGGACGTCGAACCATCTTCAAAGGAAATCTGCACGCATTCGGTAGTAGGACGAATGGCCGTGAGTTTCTTGTTGGTATGAAGGAGCTCCTGGGGAATTGAAACGAGGAGCTCACGCAACAGCGAAGCGCGATGTATGACGAGCCCCGGATTACCTGTCTGCCCCATATCAACAATTACGGCGCCTGCCTCTGGTCCCGAACCCTTTAGAAGGTCAGCGTATGATAACACGTCTCTGGGAAATTCTCTCTTACGATGACAAGCCGAGTCGAGTTCATGGAGACGGCACCGGCCTTGTTCAATACCTCCATCGCAGATGGTATCGCTCGCTGCAGGCTTTTCTGAGCAGTGCTCGTGAGAACGACTGCAGCGCCGCGCTCTGAGAACTCCGGGGCGGATTCATAGATTTCGACGTGTACGTGAGGGACTTGAAGGAGTGCGTTTGCTAAGGTGGCGCCGGCAAGGCCTCCGCCGATTATTGCAATCTTAATCGTGAGAGGTGCCATTGTCTGTAGGTGAGCACAGTGAAGTCCTAGTTGGAAGCGGGGAACGAGCGTGAGAGAGGAGGCCTTATGTTTGGTGCAAGAGAATGCATTATCCTCCTCCCCTCAACTCATTGTTCAGGCAACCAGCGCGTCCGTTGGTATTATAAATAAGGGATCTTCCCGTATAGGTAGGTGACACAACACCCAATATCAGAATATGAAAAAGCTACCGTCAGACCGCATCCGATGCTTTCGATGCAGCCCATGGCAGACCAACGTTCGTGAAGTCACGCAATTAATGATTGATACCTACATATACCGTTACATTGATCCGGGATATGATGTTGTACTTGCGCCTCAGCCTTAACCGTGGTGCATATACGTCTTCCATGCATGCAAGACTCAAGAGGCGCCGGTCGTTGGATACTAGCTGAAACATCGGCCAGATATCCTTGTATGTACCTAAGATCAGCATCAGTTGGGCCAATGAAGCTGCTGGCCTGATGTTCTCCTTCAATATGCTGTAGTTATTGGTTATCATTTCACCTTGGCAACGTAGGTCAGCGAGGTAGGCAGTAATCGAGGCTAATGAGAACTTCATTGCATGCACGTTGGTTCCTGTCTTTTTGCAGCCCGTTTCTGTTGCTTTCTGTATCTATATTGCGAGCTGGCTAGCCCGTTGGGTCGCTCGTTGGAGCAGCGGCTCGGCAATTGGAGGACAGTTGGGTGGTTGGGATCGTCTGCACCTCCTATAGAAGGTCACAAGGCTACCTTCATGGAATACCACTTTGAGTATGTAGCACAACAGATCATGTATTTTCTGCATCTAGCTATTGGCTTCTATAACATCTAACCTTGAAATCCTCCAACGCTCCTTTCGGGCCGGCTCCAACTCAAAGCACCTGGGTGGCTGCCCAATCTGTGACTCGCAGTGATAGAGATACCTGGGTGGCTCAACAACACTGGCATCTAGGGATGGCGACCAGATAAGTTCTGCCTTTCTACGGGTCGCCGCAATTCGGGGTCAGTGGAAACCATCCTCGATAAGCCCCAACTCTCTATAGTGCTCCATTTTGCACAGACTGACCTCGAGTTGGATTTCGTCGCTGGCTTGATTGCGGTTGGTTTATCCCACACAAATGAGTAGAGACTAGGATTTCCATTACACATAACGGTCAGTCGGAGGCTTTCAAGGCAGTGGCCTAAAAAGGTTGATTCTCAGCCCCCATCATTGCGGGTATATTGTAGTTAGAACTCTTACCCAAGTGCCCGTGAAGGTATTGCTCTTCATTGCTTGTGAGTCTTGGATAATATCGATCTTTATAAAGGTAGAAGCGCAATTGCCGCTAATATATATGGTTAACGGTTGCGGTAGATGCTGGCGGAAGCGTACCTACTAGGCAATGAAGTTCGTGATATACCCCGATAGCAGCAAGAAACCCGCCTTCAACCAGTTCCGCTGCGTTTTCTACGGACTCGCCAGCTTGATTAAATTCTTCGAGACTCGCATTGAGATATGCAGCTGTGTCAATCTTAGCTTATGCGAGCAAGAACAAATAAGCATCTTACGCTTCACTAATTCTGCCCATGCTGTTTCCTGTTCGAGAGAGGGAGGCCCTGAGTATTTGCTGTACTCCTCGTGGTTTGTTGCGTGTTCGCCATTGATCTCATACTCGATAAAATCACGAACGGGAGCTGACATATCCATTAGTAGCCGTAAAGTGAAAGGGTGTGATTATTGAACATCAAACACTTACACCAAATCTGCCCCTGAATTTCAGATTTTAATGCAGCTCTTAGACTGGTCCCTTTCCTGACTAATACCAAGAGGATGAAAACGACGACGTGTAGCGTAAAGAAGTATATGCGAGTAAATATGATGACTCCACCGCGATTTTTTCCTCCTACATTATCAATAGGTTCCGTTAAGAGTCGGGAGGACTCTTCATCATATATATCACTACTTGAGGATGAATTGCTGCAATCAGACTTCATTTTTATGGACTGGAGGTGAAGAGAAGCCAAGTTGCGGAAGAAGTTGCCAGTGTGAAGAAAAGATGCAAGTGAAAGTAGTGCGGTGGGGGTGTAATAGATGTTCATGTGTCCTACGAGGGACTCCGGGCAAATCCAGAGGTAGGCACCGGAAAGCGTCTCCACGATAGCCGCGCACCTCTTTAGGTACATTCCTACCTCCCTGGTGTCCAGGTAGGGGCGGATATACATAGCTAGGGGCAGGGATTATTGCTTTCGCCTCTTGGATGATTTTACACCGCTATTTAATGTCATGCAATATGTGAAATCCATACTAAAAAATAGCAGAAGCCGACAAGACCCGAGGGGGGAGAGTACCTGGGTAGAGATCACGACATTGGCAGACATATAAGAACCCCCAGCCGACCCCATCGATCAAGGAAGGACCGTATGATTCCTCGTCACCCAGAAACAACAAGACTCACACATATTATATCTCGTGGCTGAAATACTTCCAAGACTATTTGCCTACCAATCTCGAACCAACAGTTTGCATCTACCTCGAAATGCATCTCTATAAGATATTACTCGCAATATTCGCTATTGCTACCTCCTCGGTGCTTGCCCTCCCGCAAGGTAAGAAACGCCAATAAGCTTTAATACACTGAGAACTAAAAATATTAGTCACCCAAACCACGCCTCCGCCTTCAGAAGAGAGCTCCGAAAGTTGCCCTACGGTAAACGACTCCGATATGCCCCAGCCTGATGGTGTGGACGGCGTTTTGTGTGTGTTCTAGAGAAACTCTCAGGAGTAGGCTAGGCTTAGAATGAACGAACAGAGTGTTGTCTTTCAGTTTCCTACGTTTCTACCCGGGTACCTACCTAGGTAGCTACCTCCATA
The DNA here is from genome assembly GCA_022578875.1 of Hypoxylon crocopeplum. NCBI lineage: Eukaryota > Fungi > Ascomycota > Sordariomycetes > Xylariales > Hypoxylaceae > Hypoxylon > Hypoxylon crocopeplum. The sequence goes on from MU399559.1 coordinate 130,995, forward strand.
GATGCTGATGCTGTGAGGATGGTTCAATATACTTGGAGCTTCGCTTATCTCGATGTCCTTGTTGATTCCTGTCGCTTTATCTATGTAGATGTATCTGATTAAGCATCCTTAGATTCACGGATCTACCTTCTTGAATACCTACCTAGGTACCTAGGCACCGTAGGTATTCCCCTGGGTCATGATATTAGGTTTCCAAATCCGCGCATCCTCCCTTGAAATTCCAGGACAGTGTATTGAAGTCTCAGTGATGGTTTTATTCTTAGAACACGTTCCAAATCGAGAAAATGTCCTATAACATATATCGTTCCGCCGTTTTGGGTGTGTTACACCAGTTACTACGCATGCAACTCATCCGCATCTGTGTGACGGCTCAGCTTAGAGGCAACAACATTCGGGAGGACCTAAGTGATATATCCAGGCAATCTAACAGCTGGAGGACAGACAAATTGGTTAGGTACCTCGTATACCTAGGTATGCTATTGGCGCACATTAGGACAAGGTGCATAAGCGTCGCATCATACGTCCGCTTGTCATAACATAGGTAAGTCAAGATACGGTAGTTGCGACATTATATCAACGCATGTTGAGATCATCGCATAGAATCCTTCATGCACACCTTGGTTCCTAATGAGGGTGATAACAAAGATTTGAGCTACCAATCATTAGGGGCTGTCTACCTAGGTACCTATACTACGACCATTCACCGAAATTATGTGAATGATCAAAGCTGAAAAGGCGGAATTCCAATTGATTTGCCTACCCAGTCAGTCCTCTATTGCAACCTCCAACTTTCTGTGGGACTGTTCGGTATTTAAATCTCAGCACTCTCTCCCGATTACACCTACTGGTCCGTAGCCTCGCACCTCATTGGTACTACACACGAGCCAGGGCAGGCCCTTCCATAATGGCTGTTGTTCAAAAGTATTACGAGACGCCTGGTCACATTGTGGCTGCATAAGTGGTTCTCTCTCTTATCGACATCGTTGCTTTTATTCTGAGAATATGGATCCGGAAGAAGCAGAGACAGACTCTGAAAGCAGACGACTGGTTGATTCTTCCTGCAACTGTAAGCTCTTCCATCTCTGAAGTAACTCGTAACATTGAGGTAGAGAAAAGTACTAAACGATCTCTGTAGCTTTTGACCATAGGAATAGGGGTTTCCTTCATCTACGGAGTGTCGCAACGAACGCTTGGCTATCCCACCGAGCTGCCAGTCTCTTTTGACGGCAACCCCCTCGAGCTAAAAACGAAACAAATGACCATGGTAGCCCAGGTATGGATCATCTTTAGAAGTCATCTTCAGAGCTCTAATTAGTGGTGTAGCTTCAATGGTCATTCGACCTGATGGTGCCTTTGGCATTAGGCTGCGTCAAAGCAAGCTTCCTATTTTTCTATCAGCGGATTTTTGCCGTCGATAACAAAAGCGTCATCAATTACCTCCTTGTGGGCTTGATCGTGCTCGTATTCGCGTGGTCCGCTGCATTCGTCGTCGCTTTCCTTTTCCAGTGCAAATTGAACTTCTTTGCAATATGGGACTCTGCCATGGACCTCATTAACTATTGCAACGGAAGTATGAATCTGGCTCTCTCCCTGTGCATTACAGATTTTATTTTCGACATCATCATAATTGTTCTTCCAATCCCGCTGGTACATTCTCCCGTTCTGCATGTCGGTGGCAGTCACTTACGTTTCACCAGATATGGCGCCTAAATCTGTCCACTTGGAAAAAGGTGGCCGTTTGTGCCGTTTTCCTACTTGGAGCCGCGTACGTATATCTTGTATAATAGCTTTTGAAGGTATAGGCTCACTCCTGCAAGAACTACGACAGCGTCCTTAGCACGACTCATTATAGTTATCAGGATCGTGACAGTGGGTTTCGATGCTAATGAAGATGAAGCTTGTAAGTTTTTCGGCTTGTATATCCATCAAGGAGGCTAACGGGAGAGTAGTCGTCATAACTGAATATTTATACTGGGGTATTGTCGAATGCGGAGTCAGTATCTTCGCTGCCTGCCTGCCCTCCCTTCAGTTCATTTTCAGAGGATGGTCCTGGGATTCATTCGTACGGACAACGAAGTCAATTTTCAGCTATAATCAGTCAAGGTCTCAGCTTCCCTCAACAGTAAAGCAGGACATTCATGTCAGTCATGAATACGATATTGCCTATATGGGCAATAGTAACGTCTTGAGCCGCTCGCAACCTAAGCTCGGAGAATGAACTCGCCTTATCTGGCACGGAAACTTACGTTATGAAGGACTACCACGCTGTGTAAATACTATCCCTAGTATAGAACTACCTAAGGTTAGTTACTTAGAATATGTCTCTTATTACGACAAGTACTATATGCTAAGTGGTTCGCTCTATTGACATTTGACTCGTGGTATAACGGCGCACCCTGCCTCGTGACTACCCGGCAGCCTTGTGATAATCCAGACCAGTAAGTGATTTTTATTAGTTGATTCTGTGTCGAAGGTTGGACGCGGTGTAGATACTTAGATGTATCATTTTCGCGTTGGCAATCTTTAATGTCCGTCATGGGGTACATCGGGGATGCTGAATTCAGTCATGCATTATTTAGTTCGCAAGACGAGGTTGAGCCCACAAGGATCTTATCTGATTACCTACCTGGTACCTAGGTACCTACAGCGCTGACTCCCTTATGACAGTTGAGCCTTTAGCCTTTGGAGTGAATATGTCGACAAGGAGGGACAGATTGTGTAATGCTCATCGCGATTGTAGGTAGCTGCCCGGTAGGCCCACACTTTCTACACCCTGCCAGGTGAAGCATGTAGCACAGACCCCTAACTGGCTCATGCCCTAGCTGGAGCTATTTGGCTATTCGGCTCCCCGCTACGCAATCTAATTCCTACACCATCTTCTTCACCTACTACTACAAACGAATCGACATCATCCTCAGCAGCAGAACTAATTAAAAGCAGTATATATCCCAGCGCCGAAATCGCTGGCGAGTATACACTATTACTAGAGTCTACGAGAAAGATGAATAGTCCCCGCTAGATGACTGATAACGGTTGTCGGAATCTAAGCCCTCGCCCCTGAACGCAAGGACAACAAATAATTTACCTAGACCTAAGATACCGCCCACTATACGCGACGTTCAGATACCCTCTGCAGCCATTTGCCAATTATGTACGCTTCCCCGTGGTTCAAACTGGTTTGTAGTAAACCCATTGCTCAGAACTCCATTCTTCGCGGTCGTTCCGTTTAGTCCTGGTATTCCCCATCCACCTCCACCAGGACTAGAAGATGGTGGTTGTTAGCTTACTACCAAAAGCAACAAGGAAGGAGAGGGACATTAAACCTACGTTTCTATGATGACGCGCTCACCAGGAACCACGCTTAGCTCCATCTTGCCTCCGATGTTGATGGTTCGTTCCACACCGCCCTCCTCCTTTTTGATGTAGAGGTTCTTACCTGCGGCCCCTGCCTCGCCGCCGTCCATGCCGTATGGGCGCATGACGCGTCTCTCACTAAGGACGGAGACCTGAAGCGGGATTCGAAACTCGACGTCGCGGATGCAGCCGTTCCCTCCGCAGTACTTGCCGACTCCCCCGGAACCCTTTCTAATCGTCCACCTTCTCAGGATCACCGGGTAGCGCAGCTCGTATACTTCCGGGTCAGCGCACCGCGTATTGGACATGTTCGTGTGCACTCCTGAGACGCCGTGCCAGCCCGGCCCGGCCCCGGAACCCCCGGCAATGGTTTCGATGTAGCCAAACCCGGGAACCTCGTTCCCCGAGTCGTCCGTGCCTCCCATCCCGAACCCAAATACGTTCACACACCCTTGTGACGCAGCCACGGCGTGAAAGGCGCCGAGAATTACGTCGGTAATCCTCTGGGAGGTGATGCTGTTACCCGCGCAGACAGCTGACCACGGAGAAGGGTTGAGAATCGTACCTTCAGGAATAATAACGTCGATCGGGGCTAAACAACCTTGATTCAACGGTATATCCTGATTGATAAGACATCGAAGCGAGTAAATCACGGCAGAATGGGTAATCGCCTTGGGAGCATTGAGACAGTTGAGTGTTTCTTCCGACGTGCCGGTGAAGTCGAACACTGCACTTCCCGTCTCTCCGTTGATGCGAATCTGTAAAGCGAGTACCGATCCGTCATCCATATAGTCTTGGAAGGAGAGGTGCTTCCCGTTCAGTTTTCCAGCCAACGAGCGGAGGTAGGCCCTGACAGCCGTCTCTGCGTTCTCTGCTATCGCGTTCATGTATCCATGCACAACTGGTAAGGTGAACTCTTTGACGAGCGCTTCGATTAAGTTGGCTCCCTTACGATTCGCCGCAATCGCTGCGCGCATGTCAGAGAGGTTGTCCTTGTAGTTGCGGGATCCGCTGCACCCGGCGTATTGCGAGGGCTCATCATACAGGAACCGTCGGGTCTCCTTCTCGTTGAAGATACCACCGCTAACAATCTTATAGCTCATAGTGGCGGCTCCTTCCTCGTACAGAAATTTACTGTTTGACGGCATGGAACCCGGGCTGATCCCACCCACGTCGGGGTGGTGGCCTCGAGAAGCTACCCAGAAAATGATATCTTTCCCATCTGCATCCCATATCGGCGTCATTATCGTTATGTCTGGGAGATGCACACCACCGGCAACGGGGTGATTGCTGCAGAGGATATCACCTGGTCTGAGAGTGTCCCTATACCTCTCATTCTGGAACCTAACGGCGTACTCCATCGAACCAAGATGAACCGGAACATGAGGAGCGTTAGCTACGAGACGACCTTCAGGAGAGAAGAGGGCGCATGAAAAATCGAGCCTCTCTTTTATGTTAGTGGACACTGATGTCTTTTGAAAAGTCCGGCCCATTTGTTCGGCGATCGACATGAACCTGTGCCCAAATATCGATAGCCTGATGGGGTCAATAACCGTCGCGCTTAACGTCTGAGTCCTCTTGGAAGGGAGGTCAAGGATGACATGACGGCTAAGAACGGTCGCCTTAACAAGCGGCTCTACGATTATCGTCTGGGTGTTATCAATGATGGTGGCCGGGCCTTGTATCACGCACCCAGGCTTCAAGTTGTGCAGTAAGTAGATGGGCGTATCTGTCCACCCAAATCCAGCGAAGTACACGGAAGACTTGCCGTCCTCATCGGCATTCATTACGGCAAATTTCTCTACCGAAGCGAGCTCGCGGTTCGGGGATTCATTTGAGCTTTCCACAGATTGCCCAACGCCACGGACGCGGATATCCTCAAGGAGGACATTTTTATCCGGGAAAGTAAAAGAGTACTCGCGCTGATGTTGACGAGTGAACTCTGCAAGGTAGTCGCCGTCTGGCGGCTCGAGGATCATTAAACTATTGTCAGTTCCCTGATATCTCAAGTTGAGATAGACTTCGTAATTTATGCGGTCTTTCGAGATCCCGTCGACCTCAAGTTCCTTGGTCACTTCTCCCTTCAACTCGTTGATAGTGGGTAAGACCGACTTGGCCGTTGTGAAGACACCGGAGCAAGGCTTCTGAGCTTCGTGAACAAGCTCGGCAAGTGCCATGCCGTATGCCGAAAGAATTGAGGAGTAACGATGAATGATGACTCTAGTAATCGAGAGCGACGCTGCGATGGCACACGCGTGCTGCCCTCCAGCACCGCCGAAACAAGCGAGGTGGTGTGCCGACGTGTCATACCCACGCGCTTCGGTTAATGCACGTATCGGCTTTGCCATCGCTTCGTTGGCGACTTCGATAAAACCCATGGCGACCTCCTCTGGAGTCTTATGTTGACCAGTTTCCGAGTTGACTTGGGCAGCAAGCTCAGCGAATTTCACTCGAGTAATCTCAACATCCAAGGGCTCGTTCTCGCTCTTCCCAAATATCTTAGGGAAATATTCTGGCAGAAGGCGACCAGTCAATGCATTCGCGTCACTGATAGCTAAGGGGCCGCCTTTGCGATAGCATGCCGGCCCGGGGTGCGCGCCAGCCGAATCAGGGCCTACGGCGAAGAGACCATGCCTCCAATGCAGGATACTTCCGCCACCAGCCGCAACGGTGTTTATGTCCAGTTGCGGGGCCATTATACTTATGCCGGCGGTGACATTTTCGAAAGTGTGCTCGAATATGCCATCGAATCTTGATATATCAGTGCTCGTACCGCCCATGTCGAAACCGATAATCGGTATTTTATCCTCAGGGTCGTAACTCGTGCCTGCGTGGCCAACAACGCCACCTGCGGGCCCTGAGAGAACGGCACGGAGGCCACTAAACCTTTAGCGATGTCAGCACCAAGCCCCTATAGAAGACTTCGGCGTCCAGCACACTCACTTTCTCACATCTACAAGACCGCCGTCGCTTTGCATGAAAGCACAACGCGTGTTAGACGATTGCAACCTGTCCGTGAAGCCAGATTGGAACCCGGATATGTACTGCTGTATGACAGGGGTGAGGTAAGCGTCTGCGTTTGCTGACATGCCTCTCGAAATCATCTTGATCATCGGCAAAGTGAGACATGATAGCGTCACCTGAGGGAAGCCGATCTCGGATGCTATATCTCGAACAGCCCGCTCGTGATCTATTATAGAGGTCAGTCGCCCATGAATATGAAATACAATAAGAGGAGGTACCTACCTTGGAAAGTGTATGAATGGGCAAGGCAAACACATATGCTGCGGAACCCCTCATCATAAAGACCTCGCAGATCTGCCCTGACACGTTCCTCGTCTAAAGGTTTAAGGATCCGAATATATTGGCCATTGATACCTTGAATCAGATTTGGGTCACTCTCAGCCGCTTTCTGAATTGCTTCGACTTCTTCGTCATAAAAGGGGCTTTGCTGGTAACCTTCAATGGTGACTCTTTCGGCTACTTCTACAACCTTCTCATACAGCACGTCCGGTCGGACGATGTGTAGATCGAACAGCTTGGGTCGTGATTGCAGGCCAATTTCCAAACTGTCGGAAAAGCCTTCAGTAATCAAAAGAGCAACCTTCTCTCCCTTGCGCTCTAATAGCGCGTTCGTCGCTACCGTGGTACCCATGCGGATGCTAAGGTCCTCGAACTGGGAGGTGTCGATTGGCTCATTGCGAGGGAAGGACTCCCCAGTGGCCTTCTCGAGGATGCGCCTAATGCCTTCAATCGGTGCATCTGCATAATTCGAAGGGTCCTGAGACAGAATCTTGACAATAATGTCTTCTTCTCGCCCCTCAACGATGCCCAGGCAATCAGTAAACGTGCCGCCCCTATCTACATCTGTGTCAGCGCTATTTCCAGCGGAACGTGCAGAGATGCCATACCAATAGCGATCTTTATTTTCAGCCTCGAATCTGACCCCTGGGGCCCTTGAGTGCCGTTAAGATCCATTTAGAAAGTTGGAGCGGTATTTGAGAACTTGGATTCAACCTTCTACGATACGAATGGATGCTTTCTCCCAAGCGAGATCCGACGGGGTATGACAAGGGCTACATATCTTATAACCCGAGTCGCGCAAAACGACAGACAATGAGGGATGCGGGCTCATTCGGAGTCCGGATAAGAATCGTGGACCCTGGGAAGGTCGGAACGACAGAGAGTTGACCTCGCGGCCTCGATGACAGGGGTTTAGGCCGCTACTGTTCTAGAAATGAGGAGACGGGGCCGGGGCCGTTCACCGGAAGTGTCTACTAAGAGGTGGTTATCCACCACTAGCGAGTGGATTGGCCTCACATCTCCAGTACTGGTCATAATTGCTGATCCTACCCCTCTCCGATGCGGGCGTGAACATCGGATATTGATAGGAAGGTCAAAACGACGGCGCTAAAAGATCCGGCGAACCTCGAAGCTCCAGTGGCCTAGGCCCCGCTCCTATTCCCACGATGCACCTGCATCTATCATGGCGCTATGTAAGTCTTGGCCACCACATTCGCCTGCACCTGAGTATTATAACATATACGAAGATTTATAGGGAGAACAAGTCCTACATATCCGCAATCGTAGAGTCTGGAAAGGTTGATTTGTCATGCCATGTCACGTCAATACTCTATCGTTCGATTTATTGTTGTAGACTAGAATCGAAGTTTCTTCTTGAAAATAGAGACAAATATTCTATGTACCTATAAACCCGATACCGACGACGGAAAAGTATCAGCGCCATCTGAAGCTCACTGGGGCCTTTGGTAAACACAGATTATTCGAGCAGCACAACTTCGTTGCCAGTACTCAACTACCTTTGCTACAATGACCACGCAAGATCCTACTAGATCGACCGTGCTCATCATCGGTGCGGGATGCTTTGGTCTATCTACTGCGTATAGACTAGCCTTAGCTGGTTATGCTAATATCACGGTGCTGGAAAAGGATGATGCCGTCCCGAGTCGTTTCTCTGCCGGCAACGACCTCAATAAAGTCATTCGCGCCGAGTACGCCGACTCATTCTACACGGATCTCAGTGTGGTAAGTCGTTTAAAGTGTCTCTAGTCCTTCATTTGCTTTTTTTTTTTCATTTTCTATCTAACCAGCGTCATAGAAAGCTATCCGGAAATGGCAGACTGACCCCTTATTCAACCCTCATTATCACGAGACCGGCTTCCTAAATGTTACATCAGATAACGCCCCGCAAACGACCAAAAACGTGGTTACGAATTACCTATCCTCAATCAAAGGACACCCGGCCTTTAAAGGACAGGTCTCAACTGTAAATGGTGCAGAGGAGGTGAAGAAGATTGCTCCGGCATTTAGCGGTCCTACAGCAGGATGGTCGGGATATTTCAACAAAATGGCTGGGTATGCTCATTCAGCCGATGCGCTGAAAGCTGTCTACGAAGCTTGCGTCAAGCTAGGCGTCAATTTTGCTCTCGGCAAGGACAATGGAGACGTTACGAGGCTACTATATACACCTGGATCATCTCGTAAGGTATGCATAGGAGCTCAGACGCGTGGGAACAAGATATATCGTGCCGACAAGGTTATACTGGCATTGGGCGCCGGCGTGTCTAGTTTAGTCCCTCAGATCGGATCTCAGGTTACAGGCCGTTGTTGGGGCGTCGTCCACATCCAACTAACACCTACGGAAGCTTCGGCACTCAGAGGAATACCCGTTACCAACGTCCGGGATCTTGCGTTTTTCTTTGAGCCCGACAGAGCTACGAACAAGCTCAAGTTTTGCCATATGGGGGGCGGGTTTACCAACTTTGCTTCGTCCCGAAATGGATTGTCACTTCCTTATTCAAAGCTCGAGGAATCGCAATTCATCCCGCGAGATGACGAGGTCTACATTCGTAAGCTATTGCGAGAGGTACTGCCCCAATTCGCAGATCGCCCCTTGATCGACGCACATCTCTGCTGGTTTGCGGACACGATCGACTCTGATTTCATCATCGACTACGTTCCTGGCACCAATTCTTCGCTTGTCGCCCTCTCCGGAGATTCGGGCCACGGGTTCAAGATGCTCCCGATTTTTGGAGACTTCGTTAGGGACCTCTTAGAGCGCGAGTCGCAACAAGTCACGAAGTGGCAGTGGAAAGACGATTCGCGCCCCAAGTCAAGTAGCAAATGGCGTGGTGACACTGGTACGCAAGAGCTGATGGGAATTCCACGTGCGCGGCTGTAATATTTCGATGCGCGACGGATGATCATGTCAGCCCTTCTGTTCCAACTGCATACCTCCTAGGTAGACTAGCAGTTGTTTGCGATCACAACATATGTTTCTTACCAAGCCCCTGAAGAAAAATATCACCGTAACTGCCAACACTCCCGAGACTTTCCGAGCTTGACAATCTATTTGCTTTACTGAATAATACATATTTGGTGATCAATTTCTGGCAACGCTTCAAAGGGTCGCCGGGTCGTGTGATTAACAACTATGAATACCTGTATATAGGAGACGGTTCATACTGTACAAGTCTAGAACCCTATACTCATAGCTGATAAGGAGACTACCCGAGCAGCAGGTAAAAGCGACGATAGCGTCGTGCTCTATGAGGGGCGCTAGCTTAGTGACAGCAAGTTGGACCAATGGGCATTTATAAGACGAACCCACAACTCCAACACCCCTGAATGGAGACTTCTCCACGTCGCGTAGGGGTCCCATGCTACCTACTTCGTAGATCCAGGTAAGCTACGGGGTTTGTTATCAGGGCCCGGAACGCCGCACGCCCAAATCTAGGCAATACTATCTATTGTCGCCTCGAGCTTCTCTCTGAGCCATCCAACTATCTCGGCTAGGCTCTGGGAACTCTTGATCATGGAGGACATCTAGATGCTTATCGTTAACCTCCACAACTATTGATTATTCTGGTTCGTGCAAGATATCAAGCAAGTCATGGCGTTGCCTGGAATCTTAGACCAAGACACGCCCACCACAAGATCAAGATAATGAGCATTCTTATTGTTCCTATATCAAATCATCATTCCGACGTCTTTTCTGTCGAGACTTTCTTACACCCTTGATAAATCATCTCAACCTTTGACGGAGCCTTCAACCGCACAGTCCAGGGCTTACAAACGTAACATCATGTCTCATTCGGATGAGAAGAGCACGGAACAGAAGCAAGCGGCGCTTTCTGATGCTGAAACAGCAAGCCATGCTATCGGCGACTTGACGGGGCTCGGACGCGATGCCGATGTTGCTGCACAATTCCTCGCCTCCCTTGACCCATCCGTCATCAACGAGCCGGTCACCAAAGAAGAATCCCGACGCCTGCTCTGGAAAATCGATCTCATCATCATCCCTCTACTCGCTTTTTCGGTCATCATCTCGGCGGTAGACAAGGTCATCATATCTAATGCCGCCATCTACGGCATGCGCACAGATACCCATCTCGTCGGTGACCAGTTTTCATGGGTCGGGTCTATCTTCTACTTCGGCTTCCTGATCGCCGAATGGCCCGGCAACATCCTGATGCAGAAGCTTCCGCTTCGGACATTCTATGCTGTGACGGTCCTTGGTTGGGCAGCTCTTACCTTCGGTACTGGAGGGACGAACAGCTTTGCGAGTCTGGCGTCGGTTCGTTTTCTCAGTGAGTCTCGCCGCGGCATCTAACAAGCTCGAGGAGAAACACCCAACAGCTAACAATAATATCAGTGGGGATTTTCGAGGCAGTGGTCTTCCCTGTGTGCACCTTAGTTTCGGCTATGTGGTGGACCATCGACGAGCAGCCGATCAGAATCGCCATCTGGTATAACACTCTGTCGTCCATCATCACTGGACTGTTTTCATACGGTGTCGGCCACAGCAACTCCAGTGTGGCCCCGTGGCGACTCTTGTTCTTTATTCTCGGGGCTATCACTACCATCTGGGCAGCAGTCCTCTATATCTTTCTCCCGAGTTCACCAGTAGAGGCCTGGTGGCTGACCGATCGACAAAAGTTTGTCTGTTTGGAACGGGTCCGCAAAAGCAACACCGGCATCGAGGACAAGAAGATCAAATGGTACCAAATTAAGGAGTGTTTATTGGACCCTAAGTCTTGGTTGATCTCTATTTTTGCATGCGCCCTCAATATTCCGAACGGTAAGGGATGAACACACACCTGATCTACAGACCGCTGTACTAATGTGAATTTTACTATAGGGGGCCTTGTCACGTTCGCAGCCATAATCGTCAACGGAATGGGGTTCAGCACTCTAGACACAACTCTACTGGGAGTGCCAACTGGCGTCGTAGGTACCCTCTGGTCTCTGGCCATGAATATTATTGCAAGTCGCCTGCCAGGCTGGCGTTGCATACTCATCGTGTTTGCGATTACATTTCCGATGACAACGGCGATCCTGATGTGGAAATTGCCTTCAGACAACAAGCTCAGCCTATTGGGGGCTTACTATGGTTTCTATTCGTACTGGGCTCCATACACCATGTCAACCTCTCTTCCCATGGCAAACACATCAGGACACACCAAGAAGGTCACGTTGAATGCAATGTTCTTCCTGGGTTACTGTGTCGGAAACATCCTAGGACCTCAAGTGTTTCGTGCCGACGACGCTCCACAGTATCATAAAGGCTACATCGGGCTCCTAGCATCGTTGATCGTCGGCGCCGTCTCTATTGCAGCGTACGGTCTAATTTGCTATTGGGAAAACGCCAAACGCGATAGACTACAAGGAGGGGCTCCGCCGCCCCAAACGGAGGAAGAGATGATACGAGAGGCCTTTTCGGACAAGACAGACAAAGAAAAACTCAATTTCAGGTACACATATTGATTGGTAGTTGAACAAAGGATGAGATATCGCCTTCATCCTGTCGAAGGACAAAGACATCTGTAACTAAGCTGGAGGAGATGTATGAGAACTAGCACTGAAGGAATTAGACGCAAAGTATATCATAGGCAGTTGAAATTATCACTATCTGTCTTCAAGACGATTACTCATATTGATTTTATTCTTCTTTCCTTGCTGTGTCCATTAGCAGCCTTAGATGTATTCACTCATTGTTTACCTACCTAGGTAAGGTATGTACATGGCCTGTACCAACAGAGATCAGTTCCACCCTAACTTGCGATTCTTTTTACATGAAAAGGAAAAGAAAAGAAGGGAGGAGAGGAAGAACATCTAGACTTCAAGGTTTTATTCTCTTCTTTGGTAGTCAATGAGTTTTAACTATTCATCACTAGGCACATAACTTATTTGAAGCATTCTAGATACAATAAAGCCTCAATTACTCACTGTTGCGAGCTAGCTAAGCGCCTCTCCTTGCTATTATACACTTCAGGCTAAGGAGCCTCGCTTCTATCATAATCTGCACATCAATGCAACCGCCACTTAGAAGAGTAATACTGCAGTACATGTGATATGACCGCAACCCCTTTTATCTCTACCAATGTTCTTGCGTCAGGGGGCATGCCACTGACCTGTACGCAGGTCCTAGCCGGCAACGGGAGTTCCTTATCCTCGAAAAGCTTTCCAACCACCTTATTATAGACCTCGTTCACGGCGCCGTAATGCTTGTTCAAATCCGTAACGAAAATCGTCATCTCCACGATAGCCTCGAGGCCTGCAGCTCCGTCGGACGAGTTGTGGATGGCGGAGGCTATCTTGGACAGGATGATCTCTGTTTGTGCCGCCGCGGCAAGATCAGGCGCCACGGTGACGCTGAAATGATGCCCATACGGAGGTATCTGTCCGTCCGGCAGCCGCGCTGTCGTACCCGAGATATATAGGAGATGCTGACGGGGTGGATTGAAATGGACTTTGTGCACAAGGGAATAGGATGCTAAGGGCTTGGCTGGCTGTCCAGCCGACTCTGACACAGTGTCGGACATGGCCAACTTATATTTGATTGGGAGGAAGACTTTCGTCTAATGCTTCTTGCGATAGATACCTGTGTGTTCTAGAATCTCAATTGCCTGTCTCCTTGTCCTTTAGAAAATAGACGATAAAGAAAGTAAAGTTGTCCGGCACGTGGTTGGGAATGAAAATATGAATGAAGTATCTTGACGAAGTTATACTTATAGTAGCGGGAATAGATGTGGTGTCACAATGATTGCTCCCTTCTAAGTACCATCTCCCACTAAATAGGTGGTGAGGTACAGAGTCACAATCGCTCTCCGGGTAAAATATATCCTTCCAATGCACCTTACAATGATTCGCAGGAATTATAATGGTTATTATACGTTCAATTGATTATATATTTACAATCATTGAAACCACTCATATATTCCCGCTATGGTACCAGGTAGGCAGGATGTGGCTATGTTCTTGGGCCCGGACTCCTTGTGAATTTCTTGAATGGCAATACATATATGAGGCCTAAGCCGTTGGACGGTGAAGGTAGAGGTACTTCTAGCACTTCCCGAAACAGAATTAGAATCCATACCAAACACTCCGATTCGCTGATCTAGAATCTTTAGCGGCAGCACAGACCAGTGCCTCGGAAAGTGTTGTACTGTACTTCGTACCCGCTGAGATGTCTCAAACTGAAGGTCATTATCGTTTCCTAATAGAAAGCACTAATGCGAGTCCCTAGGATAGATGCCCCACGTCTTTCGCTTCGACCTTCAACTGAAGCTGAACTACTGTAGACTCCTCGGCCGACAGCAACGCTTCGCTATTGACCATTGCCCGCCCCATGCTAAGAGAGGTCGAATGTTACCAGTCTAAAGTAGCGGGACATGTACGGCTTCAATTGCATCCCGTTTTTAATCGAATCCCGCTCTGTAATATGCGACGTCCACTTCGTCAGGCAAACATCGTGTTCCTATGATCTATCCACTTCATCATGGCGGAAATAAAGACCTGTCCGCCTCTGACAAGAGCGTCTGTACAGGAGGCCACCCACCGCATCAGCACACACATTCACCGCACGCCCGTCCTGTCAAGTAGATATATCGACAGCATCGTAAGCTCCCCGCAGAGCCCCCAGTCGCTCAAGGGGACTGAATGGGAGGGCCAGGAGCCCGCGACCCCGCGATTGCGCCTCCTTTTCAAGTGCGAGAACTTCCAGAGAATCGGCGCCTTTAAACCAAGAGGTGCATTCAACGCTCTGCTTCGGTTCAGCGAGGAGCTAGCTCGGACGAATACGGTATCTGCAGATGGCAAACCCGAGCATGGGGCCGCGTCAACGATTCGGATCATCAGCCACTCATCAGGCAATCATGCACAGGCCGTGGCGTTAGCGGCTGGGGAACTTGGGCTCCCGGCACACATCGTGATGCCATCAATTTCCACGCCGGCCAAGATCGACGCGACTCGGGCATACGGCGCCGAGGTGCACTTCAGCGGGCCCACGCCCCAGGAGCGGCTCAAGGTGGTAGACGCGCTGATGGCGGACCCCAACTTCCGCAACGTCTTCGTCCCGCCGTACGACCACCCCGACACCATGATCGGACAAGGGACGTTGGGTCTGGAACTGCAGGAGCAAGCGTCTGAGGTTCTCCCGAGCGGGGAAAGGCTGCACGGCATCGTGACCCCGTGCGGGGGCGGTGGCATGCTCAGCGGAGTTGCTCTAAGCTGCCAGGGCACCGGCATCCAGGTTTTCGGGTCGGAGCCATCGCAAGACGGCGCCGACGATTGCCGGCGCGGCCTGCTAGCGGGGCAACGCATAGAGAAGGTGTCCAGCCTGACGATCGCGGACGGCCTGCGCACTCCCGTCGGAGCCATTCCCTGGTCCGTCATCAGCGACCCGAAGCTCGTAGCCGGCATGTTCGCCGTCACAGACGACCAGATTCGGCGCGCTCTTGGACTAGTACTGCAGCGCATGAAGATCCTGATCGAACCGAGCTCGGCGGTTCCACTGGCCGTGGCTCTTTACAATGAAGATTTCAGACGCATCGTGGAGAGAGAACATGGGCCTGCCGGGACTTATAACCTGGGCTTAGTGGTGAGCGGTGGGAATATTGATTTAAAGAGAATCCCCGAGTTAGTACTATTAGAATAATCACCGTACGGTACCTAAAGTCGTATCTTGAGTTTTGAACAACTCTCAATCACTGCGTCGACCAGCGAGAAAATCACATATGGAAAGACTCTAAAGGCTGGTTAAGATATTCCGAAGATGCGAAAAGACATTTCGTGATGACTGGTGGAAGTTCAGGGACAACCCCATTTCTAAGGGGTTTGAGCGCTGGGGGCGGTTGCGGAAATGTGATGCCACGGCGATGGAAGATGCCCTACTCTTGTATACGATATCATATCAACTATCCATAATAGATCTATTAAGCCTAGTAGTTTGCTCTTAACTCTCAGTAGGGCACCGAAATAGACCTGCTAATCAATTAAAATCCTCGTTCGATCTCGAGATAGCTGACCACGAGACCTACATTATTGTCGCAATAACTAGTGCATACGTCAATAAGTCGGGTATCTCTAGATAAGAAAGGAACCAGTCTAAACTTACTCTCAGTCGAGGGCGTACACGACGCTTTGGGGATGGGGAAATTCCAGGGCACATTCTGCAGCCTCATTCCACGACTATGTGAGGATCAACAGTGATGATCCCCCAAGCATAGAAATCGCTCGTTCCCACGAATATCGAGCTCGATGGGCGCAGCTCGTAGCCGACACGGCCTTACGATCTCTACTCTTATAGCTTCCCGTACCAACAGGATCCCAAGCTGCCGCAGGGACCAGTCTTCGTGGATTCTCGTCGCAGCCTAAGTCGCGCTGACGCCAAACCATCTGAATAACTGCAAGCGCTGGCGGTAGGCTCTAAATTGATAGATAAATGACATTTTAGTATGCGAGGTTTTGACTATGACTTCAAGGTGTAAGTTAACGTACCCCGAATTTCTTCTGACGTTGAAATTTGTCAAATATCTCCAACACCTGCAGACGATTGTCATCGCTGGAAGCCATGCATCCAGCTACAAACACTGGCCATATAGGTAGGGCTGCGGTGATAGGCCCAGTGTCGCAGATATTCTGAACTATAGAAAGGACCCTCTGGATGAAAAAGGGGCGGCTTTTTCTGCAGTGTGGTACGATTTGAGGAAGGTGGGTCGCACATGTCTCGTCCAGGAAGAGAAGAGCAGCGAGCCTGTTCGTTTCCGCTGTCATTGTAATCAACTCTAGTCTGCGGTGGGTATGGTGATCAGTTTTGAGGTCCACTGGGAACTGAGAAGCGGTTTTCGGCGGCACTTGCGTGAGTGACTCGAGATCAGATTGAATCCGAATCACCCTGCGTTCTAATGTTGCCCCGTCGTTACCTTCACGGCCCACCTTATCGGAGCTTTGGGGATCTCGGAGGTTGCATATATCGTTAATAATTAGGAGGAGGCGGTTACTGAACCCTTGGTGGGTATCGATCTCATCCAGCTCATCCTCCACGAGTGAGTTTGCGGGACGAAAACTTGTCCACATCGTTGAGTCCCTATCTCTGCAAGACAGTACTCTTTTAATTTCAGAGTTATGGGGGTCCTCTTTGCTCATATCGCCTAGATCATTGCAGCCTTTAGTTGGGGTCGCCTCTATGTCCAAGAGTTTCGACAGAATGGATTTGGAATTCGGTATCACGCCGTCAACTCGGAAGGTGCTTTTGACCATGACCAGGTGATACATCAAATATTGCTGGCTGAATTGCAGTAACGTTCTGTAATCGGCGGAACAACTGTTGTGTCCCAGGCAAGCATCCAGAAGTCCGGATATCCCAATGAGGTGGCTGGTCCAGCTTGACCTGCAGTGATCGCTAATCTAATAATAATTATCATCGGCGAGCTAAAGATACGAAGTTAGAACAACGAGGCAACTTACATCATACCAACACAGCATGACGGCCGAAACAAGGGCTTCGATGCATTTAGCGGTATCAGTAAGAACGCCTTGTAGAAAGTTTTTCAGATCTGTCAGTACCCGTTGGCGGTGCACCAACGCTCGATGATGATATCTAGGATCGTTATAAGCCAGCTTTACTGCGCCGACTGCCAGTATGGCGGCAAAGATGGTGCTGGAGTGCGCGGCCATTGGAAGAATCAGATAGCGAAATGGGTTATGGCGTTGATCGTCGACAAGGGAGGCACTAGTGCAGACAACTGCATTATAATACTTGAGTATATAGCCGTCATGTTGGGTCATTTGATCAGTGAAACCGAAGGCATTTCCGATTGGACGCGTCGGCTTCCAGCAGAGCCCACCGAACTCATCGTAATATGGAGACGAGACAGGCTCGTGGTCTTCGATGCTTGCACTCGCAACTGACAGATGTTCCAATTGGCCATTCCCCTCCGGGCTGTCTTCATCGAGAAGGGCTATATCACCAATGGCTTCTCCAGGAGCTTGTAAACGCCAGTAAAGATGAATGTCTCTTGAGAAAGTATTCAAGAAATATACAACGCCTTTCAATCCAGCGCGATATCCTTCCGAGTCAGGCGATTCTTGGAAGCGTTCCCTAGAAAGTGAAGAAGGCGTGCATGCATTTCTGGTGGTGGTGTACTTCGGGCGCCACACCCCCTCACGGCCATGGCGAATGCCACGAGCAACTGAGTCTTCGAGCCATTGTAGGCGAATACCGTACTGGCAGGTTCGGTTCGCCTTATGGCATTTACGACAACGCGGTCTGGATTCTGCACTCCGCTGTAGCTTAGCTCTCGAATTATCGGACATGACTTTCAGCTTCCTTATCCGGGGGCATACCATCACATTTGACACTTCGATCTCGGCAGTTCCAGCAGCCTGTACGTGTCCGTGGAATTCGTACCGTAGAAGGTGACGACTGAGAGGTCTGTGAGCTATACATCATGGGTCTTTCGAAGCATATATAGCTCCATCGATCTGCGCGTCCTGGAGTGATTGCAGTCGGTGATCGGCAAGGAAGAACTCGGAAGTAAAGGGGAGGTTCAGCCGCTTGGATGAGACAGGACGGGCCTATCTCTACTGGGTATCATGAGGGGAGCAGACCCATTATAGATAAGACCTTCACGAGGCTAGGCCAGGTTCCCCGAATCTATAGATGCGCATCTATAACTATTGTAGTTAGCGTACCGTATCCAGGGGTTACGCTAATATCGAACTTCGATATCCTTTAGATCGTCATCTGTCATGAGCGTTCTTACTCCAATTCGTATGTTTTCTCTGGGGTGATTATAATTAGTTCGGTGCTAGTAGTTACTAAACTGTTACTAGGTGCTTATTATTATATCTTCTAACATTCGGACTATTTCCTGTCGGTAAAATTGTCAGATGATACCAAGTTTAGTAAGATATGATTATATACCTTACCTACCCCTAGGAGGTAGTTTCCATCCACAGCATCGCCAGTCAGGGTTACGGTTAGGGTTGACGCGAGAGCCAATGCGGACGTATGAGTAATAGAAGCAGTCTCGTCAGATCATGCCTCGTCCCCTCTCTAATAATATCGAATGTCTGAGTCCAGTCTCCAGTCATCACAACATCACAACAATCCTTTAACAGGTACGTATAGTCTATATTATTGTACGACCTTGTGAATGGGTAGCTGTCAGGTAGGTACATTTCGTGACTTGGATATGTTGAGAGCATACACCCATAAGTACCTATATATATCCCTTGATCTCCCATTTCTGTTTTTGAGCTTTTCATTAACAACCACTACACCGTATACATACCCACATACCCCCAGGTAGGTACCTAAACAAACACATTATCGCACTTATCTCCAGATACCAGAATCTCCCGACAATATGTCAACTCCAATCGAGCGTTACGAAGCCCTTGATGGCCGCTACAAGTCTCTACACAAAGTCTATAGGGCTATCGAAGATGCCATGGTAGATGAGGACACACCTCTCGATGACAGGATGAACACTCAATCAAAGATCAATTCAATTCGTCTAAAAACTATACTATGCTCTGCTCTACTTACAGATATTAATGCTTCGGACTTTGCAAGTCACGACTTTAATACCGAGGAATGCCCAGATGGTTGGGACAAGGTCAAGAGCATGTTCGAGCTCATGGAGGAGAAGATAGATGAAGTTTTCCCGGTCCTTGAGGAGTGCGCCCTAATCCTAGGGATTACGCTAGATTAAGATAGAGTAGGTAGAGATGCCAAAGATAGGTATAAGATTCCGTGAATCCCCGCATCAGAACTAGAATAGTGAGGCACACTTTATATATAACTAAAGACGCGAATAATAAAGCACCTTTTACGAGCGCCTTAGGAAAATACATTCCTCGTGATGCCAGTCTATCCGAACCTCGACTACTTCGTAGTAGGAGTATCTAGTATAAGGATCATGTCTGGATCGTGTGAGTTCCATGAGTGCCTGAGATATCAGGCACCCAGCAACTTGAATAGCGACTGCAGCGTTTAGTGTTGCTTTTCTCTGGGCTTTTGCTCCAAAATGGCCGGGCAGACTCTCTTACCGGTAGCAAGATGATGCGCTAAGAGCTGCGGGTGTGGTGGTCCGGTCGTGCCGTTGGGTTGTTTAACCTCCCTAACCGTCACGCGAGTTTCATCTGGTTCGGCGTCCTAGGCTTGGTAGCGCTCCTATGGGACGCCTTTCAATGGCGGCGCGATATATGCTTGCGTAATAAGGTTGTTGTCAGTATTGTCTTGAGCCTTGGCTTCTGGTATATAGGTATACAAGCACAGAATCCTTCCCAACCCTACGACTTAGTGGCGATACTAACAGCTGACCAGTGCTATCGCGTTAGGATATGGCGACTCCCTAGAGAGTCGATGTATTTTGAATATCCTGATGTAGGTCACGTTTTAAGATAAGATAAAAGTAATTCTTTCCATTATTAATTGTAAGAACTACCTAATCTCAGGCTGGTTGATGCTTACCGACCTTAACTTCCTGCTACGACAGCCCCTACAGCCGTTGCAGAGCATGGGCGTTGAATATATCCTTGACGAGTAGCACATACGTATAGTTTAGAGCTTTGAGGTAGAAGAGGAAAGATGGGAGAACCTAAAGTATATCGCTATCTGCCTCCTAGTTTACCTCCCTACCTAGGTATATACCTCCTATAAATTTTATTATTACTATTCTATCAACTGAGTCTACACTACCTAGTTCTTTTTAGCTGCTGGTACACATCGGCCCCCGAGCGCCAATAGGTGCCTAGGTACCGCGCGTCAATGTTGGGGTCGGGTTATGTGACTTTCTAGGTCGAATCAGACCCATGGATGCCTTTGATGCAATTTCTAATTGGTCTCGTCGACCCAAGGCACAGCTATTAAGGCAGCTATGTGCCCCATAGAGCTATTGTAATATTAGAAAACATCTAGACTCGAATTCTTTCTCTCGGTAGAGTCTTTAATCAAGAACCCTAGGTAATCATCCAGATGCCTTCACAATCAAAAAGAACGAGGTTCGTAGTATCGCAAGCGATATCCCGTAGCAAGACTTGGTCTCTTGGGCGGAAATATTATGCGCCCGTGCGAAGCCTCGATTGATCTCTTGCTTGTCTCCCCAACCTTCGGCCAAAAGCCACAGACTAGAAGTCCGCCTGGCCCTGCATTGGGAAAACCAAACCGCAACCATTACCTTCCCGTCTAGCAAGTTATAAAAAAATACGGCTCTAAATACCAATAGCAATTGGAACCTTGATGATAAGTTTGGCGGGATTACCGTGCTGTACTCAGATCCCGAGCCGGTGTTGGAGTGGGTACGGAGTATAACTATCTCAACGGTTGCGGAGTTATTAACTGTCGTAGCATCGTGGCTGTTCATGGTCTTGGTGGTAACGCTTTTGATACCTTCGCCCGGGATAGTCACCGCACGTGGCTTCGAGACTTCCTGCCGGTCGATCCACAGATCAATAAGATTCGTACCATGACTTTCGGTTACAGCTCCAGTCCAAAGGACAGCGGGAACAATGAAGGCGTGCGAGAATGGGCCTCGGCTCTTCTTGGAGGGGTGGCTTCGGTGCGGGAATCGCAGATGGTACGTGTACACGGTGCAATTGCTGCAATTCTTCTGATTGAACTGACTAAGATGGACTTAACAGGGAAAAACGCGTGTTATAATTTTCGTTTGTCATTCTCTTGGAGGATTGGTGGCTCGTAAGGTAGGTGCAATAGAACCATATCCGTATTATCAAGGTAGACTTTAACTTACCTACCTGGTATCTAGGCAATGATAATGCTGAATCGTAAATCGTAGCTACCTAGGTTATATGACGGTCTTGACCTCAAAAAATGCGGTATTCTTTTCTTGGCTACGCTCACTCTGGGTCAGACCTAGCAAGGTGGAACGCTACTTTAGTATGGCTTGCTCAGTTGGCAGGTATACGTGGTCCTGCTATTCAAAACACTCTCAAGTCATTCAACACCGACGGGACGATCGCGAAAGAAGATTTCACGGGTGTAAACCCTACTCTACCGTATGAATGTCTGTACGAGACAAGGAAAATGAAGATTGGGTGGAGAAAAAGATTTGTATGTTTTCATACGTATAAATCATACCTTACGTTAGGAGGGCATGTTGTGCTAATATGTAACAGGTCGTCCAGGCTGACTCCGCCAGCTTGAATGCTGTCGCAGCCCAGCCGATAGCAGACGTTAACCACAGACAGATTTGCAAGTTTGAGCACAAGGACTTTGAACCCTACCATATGAAAAACAATTAATAGACCAAGAAGGTGAGGCAGGAAGCCGCCCGCATAATGCAGCCATGTTAATAACGGTCTGGATTTACCGCCAAGAATCGATCCGTGCAATTAATACACACCATGGTTGACTTGACGGGTGTACACGTAATCTACCTAGGTATGCATTCGCCCGTATTCATAGTACAGCCCCGACAGCCTGCTTCACACCGGGAAGAGGACGATATATCGATACATGGAGAGGCTTCTACGAAGCTGGCAGCAGTTGATCCCCAGCCCCTGCGAGACTCTTGGGGAGTGTTGGAGAGCGGGGCGACCTCGTGGGTATTATACCGAGTTGCCATGGTAGTTGTCACGGCTCGAAACTAGGCACAGGTGAAATGGACTTTATTAGAGCAAAAGGGAAGAGAGAAGCTATTTAAACTCGAGGAACGGCTCGGAGTATTAGAAGTTCAAATAGAGTTCCGATCGCACGTGATCAGTTGCGCTAACATCTGCGAGATAACCCGTTAAACCATTAAGGTGTTTTTAACCGATTAACGGTTATTTGTATTAATAAGATCCCAAGCCCGTCGAGAGTCCCGAGAGTTACCAAATATCCCTTAACATGAAATCAACAACAGATCAGCTTTGCAGAACAGGCGAAGAATCACATTTCAATTCCCACAATGAACAATGACCAATCTTCAGCGGATGATAGACTAAATTCGCCCGAGGATCAAAGGCTTCTCGACGATGGCGACCAGTCACCGCTTGATGAAGGGCCAAGCGCATCCGTTGTGCCGCATATCAGCTCTACCCCTACGTCGCCGCCACGGACTCTTACCTTTTTAAACGGTTTAGCCATCGTAACCGGCATGCAAATAGGATCTGGAATCTTCTCCGCTCCTGCTACCGTCATCTCAGCTGTTGAAAATCGCGTTTCGGCGGTGATAGCATGGCTCGTAGCCGGTATCTTAGCATGGACAGGCGCAGCATCTTTCATTGAGCTCGGCAGCCTCGTGCCCGTCAATGGCGGGATGCTGGAATATCTGATCTTCTTATATAGTGAAGAATTCGGCTTCATCTTTGCTTGGTCATGGATTCTGATCTCACGACCCTGTGGTCTCGCTATGGTCTCGCTAATTTTCTCCGAGTACCTGTACAAGGCACTTGTTGGCGATGAGGGTGCGGATGAAAGTCCGAAGATCGCTGCAGTTGTTGGTATCATTATCGTTACGCTTCTCAATTGTCTAGGCTCGAACATCGGTAATGGGGTCGCCAAAGCCTTCATGGCCATCAAGATAGTCGGTCTGCTGTCCATTGCATTATCAGGACTTGCATATTGGATATTTTGGCCTGGTGCTTCAGATCCAAGCCCTCGTATACAGGAAATTAGGGAATTTAGTCATAAAAACACCGAATCCTCTCATCTTACCGACCTTTGGGCTAATCTTGGTGCATTTACCAATGCTGTCCTTGCCGCTGTATTTGCTTATGGCGGGTGGGAAAGTGTACGTTCTTCACTCCATCATCATCATCATCTATCAGGAATATACTGATTCCAGCGTGCTAAAGATCAGCTTTGTTGTTGGGGAGATTCAAGATGTAACGACTGTTCTCCCCAGAATTCTTCATACGTCAATGGCCATGGTCATCGTATTGTTCATAACTTCTAATCTTGCCTTATACGCTGTCGTCCCTTTGTCAGAAATGGCCGAATCGAATACGGTCGCTCTGGTAAATATGTCTAACCCAAAGAGCATCCGTACAGTCCGTATGCTCAATCATTACTAGGCTTTTGGAGAACGGATCTTCGGAATAGTCGGCAGGTTGTTCTACACCTGGGTCGTCTGCTTGTCTTGCCTAGGCACGCTGAATGCTATTGTGTTCTCCGCTGGTAGGCTTACTCAGGCTGCTAGTGTCAGATGTTTTGTGCCAAGTTTCCTCGACCACAATGCAACTCCGCCCCTAGCACGACTCACACACCATCTCCCTGAGCGACTACGGACATGGAGTGAATTGCACAGTCGCCAAAACATACCAGTGTAAGATCATACACATATCATCCATTTGAATACAGTGCTGTCCTTCTAACAGATGAATATAGAAATGCAATGCTCTTCAATGCAGCAGTGGCGTGCATCTTTGTCTTGACGGGCTCATTCCGTCAATTGTTAACATTCAAAGGTAGGAATCTCAGCAAGGCATGACCAAATCATCGTTCTCATAGTGTAATACAGGGATGATGGAGTATACGTTATTTCTCCTTACAATATTTGGCTTATTAGTCCGAAACATTCGTCATTCGTGGTCGTCACCGGCTGTTTATGCGCCGGCTTTATTCTGCACCATGGCCGCCATCATTATTGCAAGAGCTGCCTTTTCACATGTCATGACGGCAATGTTCATAGCGACTTTCTTCTTGCTTTTGTCGCTTGTCTATCGAAATCTTTGGAAACGGGCGGGGACATTCACGATACCAGGCTATATCCAATACATATTGGCATCAGCCGGACGTCGCAGCTCTAACGCAAGAAGATGAGAAGCGTCTTATACAGAAATTCGAACATAGTAGTTACCTACCTTACGACTAAATAATAATTATCCCTACCTATATTGCCTAGCTACGGTATTGACGTTAAACTAGAATCGAACCTAATCTTGTATTAGAGAGCACAGTGCCCTTCTCTTGACGTCGCTCAAGACGTGGCTATACTAGATATAAGTTGAGGTACATGCTACCCGCTAGATAGTTAGATATAGGTGCAGCCGAAATGCAGTAAGGCCTGTGTCGAGCCAATATCAGATGAGAAGCATACCTAGTTGGAACTAGACTTTTCTAAGGACAAAGGAGACTGCCAACACAGCAGTTGTATTATTTTTTCCTATCCAAGTTCAAAAATATCAAGAATATCAAGGCTATCCGAATTATAGCTTTGAATACAGGTACATTAGTCCAAGGTTCCCCCTTTTAGTGCCAAGCCGCGAATAGCTAATCTGAGACCCGTCCGTATTAATTCCGTTATACGGATTCCGTGCCAGCTTGAGGTCCCAAATGTCGCAGTTCACATCTAAACCTAAGGCTTGATCAATAGGGAGGGGCTAGGTAGGAATCTTCAAACGTCTAGACAACAATAGTGATTGAATGGACGAGTCTATATGGACGTTATCTCGAAGCGATGTATTCGATTTACAATTAGCTTCAGCTACTTCAGTTTAGTCTTTTGTTTTATTGTTTTATTGAAATTTTTCTTTTCATTAGAAATAACGACTCTGGATACCTACTGTAGAAACTTTCCTATAACAAATCCAATCAGATACTTGTATTCCGTCACACGACTCATCTTATATGATTCTCCCGGCTCCATTGCTCCTCCGTGTGCCCATGGACTTCTTTGAGATACCTGTTGAAGTCACCTGCGACTTCTATGGAGTCCTTGAGACGGTCCCAATCCAGCGTTTCTTCCTCGAATATGGCAAGCTGGCGAGCCGTTGTTAACGCGTTACGGATCTGGCGACCATTCATCTCGTACCCGGCAAGTTTGTCCATGTGGGCAATTATGTCGTCGAAATCAACGTCCTCGTTATCAGCGCGAAGCATGTCGAGGAAATTGTGCCAGATCTTGCGACGGCTAGGAGCATCGAGGGATGGGTAGTGGAGAGCAAGTTGAATGCGAGACTTGAATGCTTCGTCGAAAGTACCGACCCGATTAGACGTCAAGATGAGGACGCCGTCGTAATATTCTAGGGTACGGAGGAAAACTGTATACATGTTAATGAGAACTCAGAGAACGTAGGATCTGTGCATGGCCTACCTGAGACTAAACTGTTACGCTCGAGGTCTGACAACGATCGTTCCTCTAGGAATACATCCGCTTCGTCGAGTAAGAGTACTAGAGTAAAGTAATGTTAGAATTATAGGTAAACAGAAGAAGGAAGAATATACCGCAGTTCCATTTCTTTCCCAGATGGAGAACTGAGTTAAGATACTTCTCTACGGCCTCTGGGCTTGTTCCAATGTCACCACAAGTGACACTGTATAGGGGCATCTGCGCCAGTTCGGCGACGCTATTTCACGTCAGAAGAGCCCGAGTTCGTGTTGAAGCGCCTCATACCTTTCTGCAGTAAGTGTCTTCCCCGTACCAGGCCCTCCGTGTAACAGCATGATGAGGCCCTTTCCCTTGCCCGCGATGATATCGTCTCGATTCCACTTCATGCCAATCTGGTTCGCACGACTCTCTGATTTTGGGTTTCGTACCATCACCAATGCTTTGATCAAGTTCTTGGTCCGCTTCGGCAGCACAAGTCTGTCAAACGCGGCCGTGTTCCAGCTCACGGGTCGAATGTTATCGACAAGCAAATGCACTGTCGTGTGTTAGTCGCATCAAGGACGGTATCGTTCCGACGAGCGAAGGACCTCACCCCATTTCTTTTCCTTCACGAAAAAGCCATGAACGCCTGGAGGGAGCAACATCTTCAGGGATTGGGGCAATGTAGCAGTGATGGGAATGCTGTCTGGCCATGGATCATACGTGGCTTTACTATTTTTTGAGAAAACGAATGCGTCAGAGTTGGAGTGGAATTTGAAGTAAACCTGGTAGTCAATCATGCATCGTGAATCGGAAGGCTGTCCTCAGTTAACAACATTGTGCTACCGCGGTTCCAAATTTCACTAACATAAATGTGTTCTCCCTTGTAGTCAGGTCCCTCATATGAGACAAACGTCTGCTGTCTCATATCCCAGAATTTGTCCCCGTTATCGAGGAGCTTCTTCTTAGTTTCGTCTCCTGCATAGCGCAGTGGATATACAGCCAACGAGTCTATGCGCACCGTATCATATGTCTGGAGGCTGACCGTAAGAGTCGTGTCCTTTCGACGTAGCCAATGGCCATTGTAGCCCCAGTTCCAACATGAGAGTTCAAGCCGAGAGCTTTCGGCTGGAAATGTTCTTAGTACATAAGCGATCTGCAATGGACCTTCCGAGGACACTAGAACATCGTTGGGGCGAAAGAGCCATTGCAAAGTATCGTGTGAGACCAAGCCTTGTGAGAATAACTCGTCGCACTTTTTGTACGTACTATCAGGGTTATTGAGTATGTACGAAGACAGTAACGCGACATCACTGTTTTCAAGAGCCGCTGCCGCCTCAAGCCTAAGCTCTTCACGGTGGTGGTAGATAAATTGGTGGGAGTACTCCGATGGGGCTGTAGAGAGAGCCGGAGAGGAGAGATTAGACACGGATATATGGTATGCACCATCATTAGGCGCGAACTTGGAAATTCGTTGGATGATGGAGTGTAGATCCTCTGAGACAATCGAAAAGAGCTCTCGCAAGTATTTGACCCCCGATCGATTCCCGGTAGATCCTAACCAGGATGATATGGTTCCTTTCTCACAGTAATAGTCGCGATAGACAACGAAAGCGGTATGTTGTTGATCTCGAAGGAAGTCGTCAAGGTCAGGTACTAGATTATCGCCTGAAAGATGATAGACACCTTTTATCCCAATCCTGCGAGGCTCATCGAGGTATATCCTACGATGACAGAGTGGGTGTCGGTCAGAGCAGGCAACTCTATACAGAATGTAGAACCCATATGTCATCGGGTCGGCATCCCTTTGACCTGTAAGAGTGTCATCATCACCTTGATGGTCTTTGTCAAGCCCTCCCTGGGCCGGCGTGTGGGAGATAGAAGACGAGGCGGACTTCGTGTTTCTGTCTTGACCCCGACCCGTGCTAGCATAATTCTGCTGAAAACGTTAGTTTCAATCGATACTATCTTGCCCATACTGAAGAGGTTGGGATTTAAGGCAGCCTACCTCGATCAGCTTTGGAGTGGACTGAGAGGATCGGGTGTCGCGGTGCGATGTCTTCATACGCTTTGGATGTGGTTCAGGGTGCAGGTCTGTAGATCGATCCAATTCATCTACTTCTTCGGATTCCTCATCGTTCCCATGATCATACTCCAAGTTATCCTCAAGATTTCTTCTGAATTCAGCACGCTCTCGCTTCTTGCTATCAGCAGTCTGTGCAAGCTCCTTGAATGCATTGTATGGCCCTTCCATTGCAGATTGCTCTTGTCGCGCCATCAATAGCCTCTTTTTGTTTTGTTGTTCCAGTAACATCAATTGCAATTGATAATCCTGGAGGCTTATATTCGTCTCGGGAACTTCAGAACTCGGCTCTTTCTTCGTGAGCAATTGGTAGCCAGACTCCTCTTGCGCAGAGTGACCCGCTGCCCTATCCTGAGAGATGGTATACTCAATTGATTCAGCATCTGATGCCATGAAAAAGATGGTCTCCAGATAGGTACCTAGGGGTAGGCTCAGGCACGCGGCCAAGGACCGTATACGCTGAATAGAAAGATGACGGAGAGACCTGTAGCGCAGGTCACTTCACACGTCAGATCTACGGGTAGGTATCCTATCAGCTGTGGCTAAATTCCTGATGTTGGGGGCCATGCATGTCGCCGTGCCTCTCATAGTGGCTGTGTACCTTGTAGGAGGTAGGCAATGCAGATCCAGCCCCGTAAGACTTGAGCAATTTCGTGTTCACGGTTCTTCTTTTTCTTTCCCAACTATCGTCTCAATATTGCGATGTCATGTTCGTACGATGTCAGTGCCTACAACTCTCGGAAACTATAACCGGCGAACAAGAGATGCTGTTTTGGGATGGTTTGGGGGGGATAGCCCCGTAGAGTCAGTCGGTTTCTCTCGTTCCAAGATATCAGTTGATACCCCGGAAAGTGTTGGAATTGTGGAATTGACACAGTCCTAGCCGGATAGATTTCATTGCTCAGGATGCTTTCGAGCAGGCAAAAACATGCATCTCAGCTGAATTGTCCGAGAAAGATCATGCAGAGCTCTTCTCAAATCGATACTTCTCCGCGCAAGATTTCACTACAACACTACTCGAAGCTCGATCAAAATACGAGTCGCAGCGGAACAGCAAAGCATACAAATGGCTAGAAAAGCTTTCGAGCAGAGTGGCCTATTATGGAGTAGTGCTAGACGTCCTTGTCCAGCATCATCCAGAATATGTGTCGCTCGCGTGGGGCGCATTCAAGTTTCTCTTCCTCGTAAGTGTCTGACACTCGTACTCTATGTTCAACTTGGCTGATGGCTATAGGCCGTTCTAAATCACGAAGAAATGGTTAAGAATCTTGCAAAGGCATGCTCACTCATAGCAGATAGCTTGCCTCGTGCCGACCTTAGTCTAATCCTTTATCCCACTCCGGCCATGCGGGAGACTGTTGCGCGTTTATATGCCATGATCATGAAGTTCATTGTCCGCGCACTCCGCTGGTACCGACGGCGCACAGTCACACATATACTGTCTTCAATCGTCAATCCATGGAGCCTCGACTTCGGGCAAGAACTAGGCGAAATCGAACAGCATGCAAGGGGGATTGATGAGTTAGCCCAAAGTGCCTCGCGGGCAGAGATAAGAGAGTCACATTATCAAATCCATCAGACCCGTTCAGACTTAGAAGCAGCAAGAGGCGAAATCAAACAGTTGACTAAGATTGTGGAAGACGGTGTCAAACAAATGACACAATTCGCATTGGGTGAGTTCTATGAATTACCTTGATGAAGCTTGATCTTATCCTGACCTATTACTACTAGAAAGTCGATCCATTCAGTCAAGGATGTCGAACGACGTCAGTTCGTGTAGAGAGATGATCTGCTATGTGCATCTTGATCAAATCCTCACTCTCTCCTTCATGGAATCTCTGCCTACAAGTGGTCAATGCCTCGCATACTGCAGATCATTCTGGCTTAGACGACAGGGCCTACGACAACACCGTCAAATACCTGATACAAGCGCCCTACAGAAATGGAACGAAGAGCAAGGGCTCGCTTTCGTGGTGACTGAAGATATTAACAGGATTCATGCGAAGGACATTCTGGTTGACATAATCAACCTCCTACGTGGCCAGGGACTACCTGTACTCTGGGCCCTACGGCCGCCGAACCTACAAGATTCTTCACTCACTTCACTCGACGTGATTCGCATACTACTCTACCAAGCCTTACAAATAAACACCCCAACACTGAACGAAGCGCACCCTATTACGATTGCTCATCTTCGAGAGGCGTCTAGTCATGAAGAGTGGTTGCTGCTGCTCAAACGTGCTCTTCAAAGACTGCCCACTGTTTACATCGTCTTCGATTCAGAACTTGTGGATCACGTCACTGATGGGAACCGAGCTGTTGCTACAAAGTTCTTGATGGATTTCGCCAAATTTCTAGGCCCCGACAAGGCGAAGTTAATTGTGTCATCGCAGTGCTTCGAAGCTAGATATGCCGAACAAGATCTCGGGGCATCTGCAGTGGTTGTTCTTAAGACAAACGGGCTTAGGGGCAACGTTCGTGCCCTAAGACGGCAAAGAGCTCGGACAGCTAGGCAAAAGCGGAGATGATGAGAATTCAAATATTCAACTCTGACTCTGCCAATATATATCATAAAAGCTTTTTGTATAATAGCTCCTAGCCTCATCAGTTGAAGTTGAAAGGGCACGTGTAACCGATGGGGTCTCAAATCTAGAGGGGCGCAACGATACCTACCTTAGGTAAATAAAAGAATAAATGGTTACAGGTATCCATGGATGTATGTGAAATGGATAACAGATGACAGAGCAGGGATCTAGTCAGGGGGTATATGTACCCCTAGCATGTTGATCGTGGATCCTAGGTTAGGTCGTACCTAGGTAAGTAACACACCGCTACTCGAAAGATATTTATCGATGTGATGTTTCTATATAGTAGACCAACAAGAGACTTAGCTTACTGCCTAAGGCCTTAATGGGGATTTAGGCATGTCGATGCACTCTGCTCCCCCAGGATGCGCATTGGCGACAAGGGGATTTTACCCCTGGCGCGATCCTAGCTAATGGGCGATCACTCAGTTCCCTTTACGATGCTGCCAGAACTACATAACACAACGAATAGGACCTAAGGCAACATACCCTTCCTCTTAATATATACCTACCTGTGTATCAACTGTCCTACGAGGATGAGGCCCGTCACAGTTAAGTAGGTAACGGAGCATCTACGCGCTAAGTAGAAATAGAAGTCTTATAACCGAAACATATTTGGAAAGTCATGGGCCGATGCAACGTATGCGCCGGTCTAACAGTCGAGGAGACAAGGCTAGGAAACGCCACTTATCACACGAGCCTGCGTGCTCTCCGGGACTCTGCGGTCGCGGGCTGCGGCCTATGCCGACTCTGGTGGGCGTCCGTCCAGCAAGGGTACGACGCCAAGACCGTCGACGCCGTCCTCGCGGGGATGGATCCTGACGCCGAAGGGCAGCAACCCCTGCGTGACGAGCGGCCGTGGTTGACGGGGAGTATCAACTACCATGAGCGCGGCGAGTGGAGCGACAAGCTTGAATTCTCAAAGCCGAACCAGCTTCGGGGGGGTAGCCAGCTGGACCTGGCATGTGGGAATAGGGACGACCCGGAGGCGACCGTGGCACCGCCGGTATTGTCGAGCAGCCTGAATGTGTTCGCGGAGCCAGGTGCAGTACTATCGCTTAGACCTTGCCACTCCGCACCTTGCTGATAGTCAGTCGTTTTTACTTCTACACAGGCACTCCAGCCGCCTCCCACATTGACGGACGTTACTTCACAGCAGACTGGAATCCAGACGGGCACGTCGAGTTCGCCCGCACCTCGCTTGGGAGATGTCGGAGCAGACATCCAGAGTGCGGGCCCATCGCCACGGATATGCAGCCGGAGATGCCTACGCGCATTCTCGACGTGGGCTTCGCGCCAGGAGCAACGAAATTGATTCTCTCCCGTTCCCGCGGGTTGCGTGAGCCTTATCTGGCGCTTTCGTACTGTTGGGGACAAGGTGTGCGACACGCGACGGAACTAAATGACGGAAACCTCGCCTTTCTCTTGGAGTCTGTCAACGAGGATGCTCTGGCGGTGACGCACCAAGAGTGTATCGCTATGGCACGTCAACTGGGCATCCGGTACGTCTGGATCGACTCACTGTGCATCATCCAAAAGAATGCCGCAGACTGGAACTACGAGTCCAAAAGGATGGACGAGGTGTACGGGAATGCGGCACTCACCATCGTCGCCGGACGAGCAGCGGACAGCCGCGCAGGGTTCCTGACGAATCGGATTGAGCAAAGAGCGCCGCCCTGTGCGATGCCGTCGGGTATGAAGGATGAGGACGGTGGAGATTTAGGAGACGTCTTCCTCTCCCTAACTCGTGCTAAGGTCTTTGGACACACCGACGGACGGGGCTGGTGCTACCAGGAAAAGGTGTTGAGCAAGCGGATGCTCGTCTACGCAGCGGAGCAGCTCGGATTCATGTGCCAGCGGATAGGCCGCTGGGAAGATGGCGCCCTGACCGTACACGACTCTTACCAGCTGCATGTGCGATTGTTCCGGAATCCATTCCCAGACAATGCAAGCACCAATGCCGAACAGCAGCAGGTTCAAGAACGCCTGCGGACCGAGATGTTGCAGTTGTGGTATCAGGACGCCTTCCGAAGCTATTCCTTACGGCGATTGACGAACCCGGATGATATATTTGCAGCCATCAGCAGCATCGCTCAGCTAGCGCAGCGGAGTATCAGATCTCGCTATCTAGCAGGAATATGGGAGGTAGACATGGTCCGCGGCCTCCTATGGTACACCCAGTTCTCGATCAGCAGCAGAAAGACCTTTCAACCACTAGGACTACCGCCCATTAGCGGGAGGCCTAGAAGGCCTACCGACGGGGACGGGAAAGGGGTAGTTAGAGCACCGTCGTGGTCGGTATGTTTATGACCCCTTTTCTTGCACCCTTTTGCTCACAACCTAGTACATTCAACTCATGTATTAATAACCGTGCCGAGGTACCTAGTGGGCTTCCATCGAAGGCCAAGTGTATAATTACTCGAAACCGCAGAACGAAAGACCGTACCGGGACCCATCCAACTTCCTCATCCAACCCTTATTCTTTCACTCGAACCATACTCCGTCGCCCGATACGCTGACTCCGACTTCGGCTCTGGCTCCGGCCCGGGTCCCGAGGTGGACATTACTTCCAAACCCTGGCTGCGACGCCGACGTCTTATCCCAACCCCATTGCGAGCTCTGCTTCTTGGGACGCCCGAAACACGTTCAACTATGCCAGAGCAGGACCAAAGTCGAGAGGTCCGACTTCCCCGAGAGATGGCCAGTCGCATGGTGGTACCGGCGGACCGCGCTCACGGAGCAAGGATACCTGGCACTCCTCGAGCCGGCTGAGTCCGAGTACTTGAAACTGAACGAGCTCGATTTACTTGCGGCTGAGGATACTTCTCCAGCTAGCCCGGCCCCAACCTTCGCCGTCGCTTGTTTTGATATCGCCGAGGACCGCGTTGGCATTACGGACTGCTGGTTCCTGCCCCTGCTTAAGGAGAGATGCCAGGGCTTACTGCTGCGCAAAGATCCATTGGATGCTAAGTTCCGCCGTCTCGGCCTCGTTACGGCGGTTCAGGAAAAGGTACGAACTGTCTCTCTCCCCCCTAGGTGAAATATCGCTAACCCTGACCAGTTCATACCATGGCTAGCCTCCGGACCTGAGGAAGAAGTTCATCTAGTCTGAGCCACTATCGCACTCTTACATCTACTGTTTCAATCTTCCCAAGAAGCGTATGCGCTTCGTAGATATAGAAAACTGTTCCTTCACATGATTCCATTTGAATATGACACTTATCAAGACATCTCACAGTCAAGCATAGCAGTCACCACGGTGAGGTTTAGTCCCAAAGATAGAACCCAATTTAGGGGAAACAAAATCAAATCAAATTTTCGTAACACCACATACAGAATATCTCCAGCCCACCTAGCACGAGATGCGAGTCGCGACCTGATGCTAAGCCATCGTTATGTAGTGCTGTAGTAGAATGCGCGAGAAACCCGTTCGTGCCAACCCGTTTTGTGGCCTCCCTCGCAGTGTCAGGCCTCGCGAGAAAATACAAGTGGAAAAAGAGGAAATGCTATGCTGCCATGGTCTCCATGAACAATCTCGTTACATACATGTCAGGGCCTGTTGTCATTCGAGCTGACCTTTTCCGCGCGATGCAGTCCATCTAGTTAATATCAAACAACGGCTTCAGCTTCTTGATGAGCAGCCACTCGTCGGTCGACACTTCCTTTCGGTAGAATTCCTTCAGTGTGTCGATGCTAGCACGAGATATAAGGCTGTATAGCGTATCCTTCTCTTCGAGCTGCCGGCCGTAGGTGGGCTGGTGACCTCCCATCTCGATCTTGATGGCCACTGAAGGCTGGCCCTTCTTACAAATCTGTATTTGTTTGTGGTCTCTCTCAATCGAAGTCCTGCGCGGTTGTTAGTTAAACGTAAAGATAATCGATGGCCTCCTGAAAGACTTACACTCTGCCTACACTGATAACTTCCTTGGCGCCAGTTGTCGGGTTTGGCTTGACAACAGCAATTGGCGTATTGACCCTAAGGTTACCTTCTACCACATCAACACCCACAACGATAGGGCTTGTCTTGTTGAATACGGCGACGGTGTTGAGGACGCAGGGGAAGACTGCCAGCATCTTGGACTCTTCCTTCTTCTTTTCCAACTGCTCGTCCATATGCTTGGTGAAAG
This sequence comes from Hypoxylon crocopeplum, assembly GCA_022578875.1. Lineage (NCBI taxonomy): Eukaryota > Fungi > Ascomycota > Sordariomycetes > Xylariales > Hypoxylaceae > Hypoxylon > Hypoxylon crocopeplum. The sequence continues at coordinate 165,487 of MU399559.1, forward strand.
CATCGAACAGATGGTAGATGATATCAGCAGTGAAAATCTTGATACCATTCTCGTCGGCATATGCCTGCGCTTCCTTGTCAATTTTGACATCAAAACAGAGCATAATGGCATAGTCGGGGCTCTTCTCGAGCATGGTTCCGCACTGGACGACATCACGCTTGAAGACTGGTCCAATTCCGACATTTGCGACGGGAATCTTGCAATCGCGCAAGAAGTCGAGCAAAGCCTCAAGAGATCCAAGCGTCGATGCCTGAACGCTCACACCACGTCCGGTCGTCTCGACCCGGCTGAACAGATTGTTGAGATCTGCTTCAACCTCTTCCTCGAGGTCCTCCTCATCGTCATCAGGGCCGACCACGAGAAGTCGAGAGCCAGCAATGGCACCTTCAAGACCAGGTGCACTGATCTTGACACCCATGGCGGCTTTGACTTCCTTGTTATGCACGTATTGGGATTTTACACGCAGTTCTTTCATAGTAGCTGGTGTCAGGAGTGCACGAATGTTTGTCGTGATTGCGCCCTCCACGCCGCATACCACGATCCGGTCACCCTCTCGGAGGATACCATTGGACAGAATGACGTCAATAGTCATCCCAAAGCCCTCGATCGCCTTGACTTCAAGGACAGTGGCCTGAACCTCGGAGAGGTACATCAAAGAACCCGCCATTCTCTCCTGAGTTAGTTGGATGAGCAGCTTCAACATGTCGGGAATACCCTCGCCCGTGTGGGCCGAAGTTGGTACGAGCGACACAAACTTGGCCATCGACTTGTTTTCGTAGAATAGTTCGGCGTTGAAGCCCTGCTCCGAGAAGGCGAGTTTCGTCTGTTCTAATCGATTCCTGAACTCGTTCTGGACGCCCTTGTTCTGGAGGGCCAAGCTTTCCTGGAAACCGTTGTTGTCGACCTTCTTCCAGCCGTAGAGTCGATCTATCTTGTTGAGAGCGACAATAAAGGGCGTCTTGCGGTCTCTCAGCATTTTCATCGACTCAAGAGTCTGGGGTTCGAGACCATGCATAATATCAACAACTAGAATGGCGATATTGCAGAGAGATGATCCACGGGATCTTAGGTTCGAGAAAGACTCGTGACCAGGCGTATCGATGACCAAAAGACCTGGAACCTTGAACTCGAACTTCCCATCCGGGTTGACGACTGCCGTCTTCTGTTTGATGGCATCGACAGGGAAATACGTTGCACCAATCTGTTGGGTGATACCACCGGCCTCGCCTTCCTGGACGTTGGTCTGTCTGATCTTGTCTAGCAGCTTAGTCTTTCCCGTATCGACATGACCCAAGATGCAGCAGATTGGAGAGCGAAGGTTATCTTTAGACCTAGCAGCCAAGGCTGCTTGGTGGGCCTTCTCTTTTCGCTCCGCGGCTTCTTTCTTCCGTTGAGCTTCCGCCGTTTTCGCTGCCGATTGCGCTTCGTCTTCAGAAGACTCGTCCTCGGATTCGGACTCATTTGACTGGGGCTTAGCTCTGGAAGGCAAGGTCTTAGTAGACTCAGGCTGTGCAGGCTTCTTAGCTGTTGATGTCCCGGCGTCATCTTCCGATTCAGCGTCCCAGCTATCCTTAACATCGTCATCAGCAGCTGCGGCAGCCTCCCAATCATCCTCAATATCACTCTCTGCTTGCGCCTCCTTGTCCTTGGCGGCTTTGGCGGCAGCTTCGGCTGCGGCAGCTTCCTTGGCAGCCTTTTCTTCAGCTTCCTTTGCTGCAGCCTCAGCTTGTTGCCTCGCGCGCTCAGCGGCTTCAGCTAAAGCCTTCTCCTCATCAGCCTAGTTGAATGCATGTTAGTCGCAATTCAAGACACGGGGCCGGATGCTGTGAGACACCTACCTTTTGATCGGCCTTCTTGCCACGCTTCTTCTCGTAAACGACCTTCTTCTTCTTCTCTTCAGCGCCGTCTTCGGAGGGGCCGACTTTGATGCCGGCAGCAATCATTTGCTGAAGCTTTCTCTCATTCCGGGCTTTCTCCTCTCTTTGTGCCTTAGTAAGGAACTTGCCTTCCTTCTTGAGCTGTTCAATCTTCTCCTTTTCTTTCTGCTTCTTGCGAGCCTTCTCCTCTTCTTTCCGCTTATTTGCTTCGGCTTCTTGTCGCTCAAGCTCCTCTAGTCGGGCCTTCTCCTCGGCGGCAAGCCGTTCTGCATCTTCCCGTTGTCGCCGCAACTCCTCCTGTTGTTTCTGGATAGCGAGGAGATGCGCGGGGAGTTTCTTGCCCTTCTTTCCTCCAGTCTCGGCTGCCGGTGCCGGTGCAGGTGCAGCCGTTTCCTTCTTCTCTTCTACAACTGTCTTCGCAGGTTCGGCAGGCTTCGGGGAAGGGGCCGGTGTGATAGTCTTCTTCTTCGCTGCCTAAGACGCTTGAAGTTAGTTGATGAACCGAGGCCGAATATCTTTGAGGCTTTGCCCACCTGTTCTCTCTTTCTCTGCTTTTCTCGTTCTTTCTTAAGCTTCTCCTTCTCAGCCTTGGTTAACATTCTTCCACCCTCTCCCATCTCGTCGTCGCCTGCGTCCACTGTTGCGGGCGTTACCGGCGGTTGCTGTTTAACTTGCTTTCCACCTTTGCCTTTCTTCTCGGGGAGCGCAAACTCGTCGTCCATCGTTGCCTCCTCAGGCGCTTTGGCTGCCACATCAGGTACAGGTTCGGCGGCCGGAGCGCTGTCGCCGTCTACGAAATCCTCGGACAAGCCCTTCTTCTTTCGCTTCTCTCGGTTTTTCTTCATCATGGCCATGAGGCCTCCGGCAGGTGCATCATCCTCGCCCTTATTCTCCTCCGGTGCGGTGGCGGCAGCAGCAGTGGCGTCACCGTTGGTGGGCGCGATCGATTCACCTAAATCTGCCTCCCAGTCGTCGGCAGCCTTCTTGTTTCCCTTCTTCTTGGGCGGCATTTTGACGGCGAGAATACAGAGTTGACAGAGTCAATACTAGGATCCCTACAGGACAAGAAGCAATAATAATGAGTGTTTATGCGTTTTTGTGCGAAGGTATGACGTTACTACAACACTGTTTCCGTCGGCGTTGAGACGTGGATAGATGGATGTAAAGGACAGTGGGGTGGAATTCTGTTTTTTTAAGTTGACTGAACCCTTTCGGTAAAAGGCGGCGAACTACTACGTCGGAAGCATACAATCGAAGGTACCTAGAGCAGCGACTACCCAGAGGTAAATTTGTTGTGCTTGCCCAGGTTCACGATGGGACAGACGTTACTTCCTGCGACGTGAATTTCGTCGATCAAAGGACGTAGGAAGGGTTAGGGCCGTTATTGCCTTCTTTGTAGTGGGGTAGACAGAATCTGAGTGATGATGACGGTAGGTGGTATTTCTGTACGTACATAGGTACTTATATGTAGTTCAAAGTCAAAGTGACCACCTCATTCCTAGGGTCTGATTGGCCACATTTGCCTGGGTGCCCTAGGAGTTCCAGACTCTAGGGCAGCTAGGGGTAATTTAGGTATTGCTAGGAATTCGTGCGAGGCAAGCAACTACATGTAGGTACGTAGTATCTCGTAACCAAAAACATTAAGCGAGCCAATTTGCTTATCGATAACTACGATTAGATAATATTATAAGATTCTCCCCCTTATAAGGACATTATTGGCCTATACATACTCACATTACTGGAAGACTTGTCTCTAGAGGACTCAACATGATCGCATTATTCATCGTATGTCTACCTACCTAAGGTAGCAATCCTCAAACTACCTCCCGTTCCGTGGACCATCGTGCCAAACCCAGCTCACTATGTTATGTATCCTCTTATCGCCGCCCAAAGACAATTTCATCACACGGCCTGGAACGGAAAACGAATTTCAGCATCGAGGTTCTCTCACATACTAACCTACTCTCCCATAGAAACATCATAACTACGACGCCATCATATCCTTTCTTAGGGGGGGGGGGGGGGGGGCCGTTTTCGAAGTTAGCATTTGGACTGGGTTAAGGGCCCCACCAAGCTAGGGATGCCGGGATGGAAATGGGGTAATGTTGGAGGGCGTTG